>JAODKL010000001.1:37620091-37633244 GCA_026780765.1 Petrocephalus schoutedeni | reverse complement strand
TCAGGGTGAAAATCACACCAGCATGTTACACTGTTACAGCCCCTTGCTACGCCTGACTGTCCCGGATGGGACACCATGAAGGGACACATCCCGCACATGGCCTCACGCTGCACCCGTCAGGGTGAAAATCACACAGCTGTTTACACAGAGTACCATGTTAATGCAGTCTCATTTTTTAAGATGACTTTAATCTCTTGAAAGAAGACAATGACGTTTGTTTTATATTTAATAGCAACAACCCCATGTTACCCTAATGCAAACTGTATAATGTGTCATTATTATCCTTATTCCATTATTCCTGCATTTTAGCTCGTCAACATTAAAAGTGATACAGTACTTTTACTGTCGAGTGCTGTTGCTAAGACTCAAAGACACTTTTGCTGTTGCTATGCATTATAAGCCTAAAAATAGAAATTCCATCATGACCATTTCACAATAGGGCAATGCAGAGTGTTTGGTTTGAATGATAATTCCAGCGATTATTTTATTTTTCAGCCACAGTGAAAACTACAGCTGAATGCCAATCTCAGTGAACAACCAAGTAACCTGCTTTAAGTTATTTGTTAGTCAACTCCGACTGCAATATTTATTTTTTATGCAATGAAGCACAGTCATCTATATTACTAACAAAATTATCAGACAGATCTTACACAAGAAATGCTGCTTATCCCTGTGGTACGTAATAAACAAAATCAATAAACAAAAAAAATGATATCAGAGTATTTATGAATGGAATAAGAATGTGACTAAATTATTTTGATGACATTTTGTGAGATAGGGGGTGGCTTGAACAACGTCAGTTCCGATCAGCTGTGCCTGTACGGTACGGTCTTTCCCACAGCTCAGAACCCAGCGGCCAAAATGCCTGCTGTTTTCATTTCTCTCCTCTCCCCATCCCGGGTTATGCTGGCATCCATCTATAATCTCACTGCTTATCCAGGACAGGAGTAACACTGACATATTACAGAAATATTTACTTTGCAGTGTTCTTACTACACGTCAGTCTTCTGCTAATTCTTACATAAAATATCTCCATCATTTTAAAAGACAATCACGAAACACAAATTTCTCCAGCCCGGATTCAGGGTTTTGGATTGACTGGAAAGATAGCAGGTATACATTGGTTGCATCCTTGCCAAACGAGACCAATTCCATGATTCACTGCAGCCCAAGTTCGCTCTTGGGAGGCAAGTTAGCAAGACCCATCTTGCCAAGACCAAAAGTACAGTCTTTGCTCTATGTTCTACCTAATAATATATGGTTAAAAACAGTCCTACTATAATCCTTATAATGTGGCTTGCTCTTCACAACATTCACTATTAGGTCGATTTTTGTTCTGATTAAGACACTGTGGTAATGCGGTTAGAAGTTATCACTGAACAATGGATCATAAATCGACAGGCTCATTTTCAGACGTAGATAATAAAGTATGTATTTTAACTTCTTTCCATTTACATTGGTTAAAGTTTGGTGGAAAATTAATTTTCATTCCATATTTTCTTTTTATGTATTAAATTATCAATCTTTGAGCAACCTCTAAATCTTCACCAAAAGGCTTACAGCACAGTTAACAGTGGCCAGACATGGAGCAAAATCCGACTTGTGGAGGTCAGATCTCATGAACTTAATTTTTTTGGGCCACCCTACTGCATATCGTTACGGCACTCAGCTGAAACTCGTGCTTATTATTCTCAGCAAAGCTTTCAGGCTGTCGGCCTAAATTGGGCACAAATGCACTGCTGGCATTTTAACTTGCAAGCTCTGGGTCTGAAGCACAGCTCCTTCGCCAGCCCAGCATCTGCTACTGCTACATAAGGGTTGACACAGATAAGCCCACCCGATATCCCCACCCCGACACCAGCAACCTCTGGCCACCAGCCTGTCCTGGACAGAAGGTCCCAGTGCCCATTAAGACAGCAATTATAAATCATTCCCATTCTCCACACACTCTGAGGCAGGATCCAATTTATTGCTCCCGAGGGGGGAACCGTTGGCCATAGAAGGACCTCGCTTCAGTCATGTGAAACATGACCTTTTCCAATTAAACTTTTTTTATGTTAGGTCCTTAAATGGAGCATCTATTTTGCATGTGTACATGCAAGAATATCAATTAAGAGATTTAATAACGATTAACTAGACATTCTGTATTTGTTGAAGTATCTTCATCAAATGTGCATTAAGTCATATAGAAAATAAATAAAAAATAATAAAAGTAAAGAAAAATCAAGCTATAGAAATACATGCACCACTGCATAAAACATCAGCCTAATTTCATTATTTTACAGTCCCCTTGCAATGTCTCTTCATTTTTATTCATAATTTCATTGCCAGTCTCCAAAATAGAAAACACCAGTTCTCCATTCGAAATGTTACACTTTGTTTGCAGAAAACTTTCTGTGAAAAAGACTGCTTAAGTTGCCTGAAATGTACAAGAACCCACAAATTAAGCATTAAGTTAAATGCAGAGTTCCATAATAGGCGCTGAGTCTAAGTACATCAGATTAATGTTAGTGTTGACATAGTGCTGTCCTGGGTATGACATTAAACTGCATCTGGCCTTTCAAGCGGTCCACCAAATTGCAAGGAAAAATGTGGGGGTTGGTGGCAGGATTGGCACTCCAGCGACCAGACGAACAGCTATGACCAGGCAGACAGGACTTCTTCTGCTGTCTGTGGGAGTAGCATCATGAAGGGGTTAGGGTTAGGGTTAATCTGAGGCGGCTCATCCAGGTAAGCACGTGGAACGTCTTGTCTCTCCAGGATGATGATCGTCTTCCTCTACTGTCAGAGGAGCTTCATAAACTCCACATTTCAGTGGTGCCACTTTCTGAGGTTCACTTACCTCTCTGCAGGTGGATACACCAATTATTGGTCTAGTCACTCTGACGGCTGCCATACTCAAGGAGTAGCTGTAGCTGTGGCAGATCAGCTCCTCCCAGTGGCGTCCAATTTCTCTCCTTTCAACGAGCGAATTATGAGACTCGGGTTAAGGCATTCTCTGGGTGTCTTAACTGCTGTCTCAGTGTATGCTCTGATTGCAGTGAGTGACGTTTTATTCACAACTTCTCTCAGTGGTTGATGGGTGCCCATGGGGGGACACTTCTCTGGTCATGGGTGACTTCAATGCAACCACTGCCACTGACAAGGCTGGTTATGAGGATTGTGTTAGTCCCCACAGGTCTGACAACCCTAGTGAAAGCTGCGACATGTTCCTTGACTTTGCAAAAGGTTAGGGGCTGTGGATCGCTGGATCCTGGTTCCAGCGCCTTGAGCTGCATCGTTGGACTTGGTAATCCAATACTGGTGGTACTGCGAAGGAGATCGATTACATCCTCTTGGGTAGATGCTGGAGGCTCCTGCATTACTGCAGAGTCTACAGAAGTGCCCACTTTCTGAATCCTGACTGAAGACTTGTGTGTGGTTGTGTGTGGAACTTGGGTACGATTGCCGATTGTAATGTGATGTGGGAGACCATCCTTGACAAGACCCTGAAGGTTGTTTAGGGTTGTGTTTGTGTTCCCAGAAGGAGGTGGTTCATCACGCACGGCACCTAGAAAATTGTCAAGAGGAGTTGCAGTGTATGGCTTGATGGCAACTCCAGGCTGTACCGGGAACTGAGAAGGACAGCTGAGAGGGCTCTGAGGGCAAATAAGGAGGTGTTTGCTAGAGGGTTCAAACCATCTCTGATCTAGCGACCCACATCCTGCTTACAGAGGAATCAAAGCATCACGTACATCCGAATCTGTTCCTCAGAGAACTGCAGTCAGGACGGGTGATAGAACAGTTCTTACAAATGACACTACGGTTGTGACCCACTGGGTGGCTTTTTTGAGCAGCCGTTTAAAGCTGATCCTCCAGCTAAGACGTTGGACATCTCTGGGTCCACAGTTCTTGAGACTGATCCTCTGATTAGCAGTGAATCATCCGATCTCACTGGGACTGCACAGGTGGTGGACCAGCTGAGGGAAGGGAAGACTGCAGGGATCTGTGGTACCTGGGGTGAACATCTCCAGGCTGGTAGTAAGGCTATCCTCCTGGAATTGGAAACATTCTTTGCTTCCATTTGGGAGATGGGCATCATCCCAACTCACTGGAAAACGGGATGTGTTGTCCCTATCTGTAAAGGGGGTAACACTGCTCTCAGTGCCAGGTAAGGTCCTTGCTAGGGTCACCCTCAGTACGATCCATGGTCACTTGCTCATCTACCAGCGATACGATACAGTCTGGTTTTACACCTGAGAAGTCTACCATTGACTGCATCCTGGAACTGACGGTTCTCATTGAGAGTAAACAGGAATATCATTTCTTTGCAATCTGTCAAGTTTCGTAAACCGTTTGACTCAGTTGATGGAGCTGCTCTATGGGACATCCTGAGACTTTTACGGGATCCCCCTCAAAGTTGCTGGATGTCATAGCCAGCCTGTTCACTGGTACTGTGAGTGCTGTGCAGAGTAGAGGCAGAATCTCTGTGTTCTTCCCAGTTGACTTTGGGGTTCATCAGGGATATTTTCTTGCTCCTACTGTTCAGTGCTTGCATGGACAGGGTGTTGGCATATGACTTGCATTGTGAGGGAGCGTCAGTTATGGCACTACAGCCATGTGGCGCAATTCTGGCTCGCAGGATCCTCACTGCTGAGGACCTGAGCGGTTGGGCCAGGCCAAGGGGACACCTATGTAACACCAGGCTACAGCAGATAGATGGTCATTTCTGGAGGATGGACTGCGAGTCGGCCTGGGGGGTTGCCAGTTGGGATCCTGAGGTGTTTTGTGGTGTGTGCGGCAACACACTGTACCAGTGCAAGCCCCCCAACCTGACCTGACCTGTTGACATAAGGCTTCAATGTTAATTTGTTTTTTATGTTACATCCTCTTTTCAGTTCTGCAGAGGACAGGTAGGGTCCAGTGTTGAGAAGTGAAAGCAAAGAGTTCCCTTTAACTAGTTTACTAATCTCTGTATGGCAGCCAAATGCTTATATTAATGATCCCAACCATCAGTGTCCTTTTGAAAGAACTGAAGGATGGCAGGAACAAATAATCTCTGGAATCTATTCAATAACATTTAGTGGAATCAATCGGGAAAGGGGGAGTGATACGGAGGTTTCTACAGACGCAGAGGAATGTGGCAGTTGTCTCCACCTTCCCCTTCTAATAGCACGTCTGAGGGCGCCTGACAGAGTCACCCAACAAGGAGTGACAGATGGCACACCGGTATGGGGCTAGCTGCAGCTACCCTACTGCAACCCACCTGGATTAATCTTCCACTGGGAACGGCCCATTGTGGGATGAGATGTTCACCGGCAAGGCACCCAACCAAGCCAGATGACAGACAAATTGATGAGTGGGACCAGCTGGTTAACGTACAGCGACGGCTCTGTCCACCAATCACGGGGGGACATTCAAATGATTAACGACACTGCAGTCCTTGAGCCTGCCTCAGCCACAGGTTTATGGCATTTTAATTTGCCGGAATTTATGATCAGTACTATATTTATTTCACCCACAGCCTTTCAGGTAAATGAAATAAACACAGTGGCCAAGACGTGGGGTGAAACTGAAGACAGCAGGGGCACCTACCCAGCTGCCTGGGGAAGGGAGTCCCAGAAAACTTCGGCCCCATGCCCTGGCAACAATGGACAGACACTGGTTTCAGCAAAAACTACAGCACTACAGAGGATCAGGAGGGGAGGTGGGAGGGGTGAGACCTCAGAAGCCCTTGAACACAGGGGCAATACGAACACTTAACAAACCAAGTCTCCCCATAAGTTACATTCACACCAGCAGGCAATTAGTGGCTCTCTGTTATCCAGGTCATCTGCTCATGTAACAGGAGGGGATTCCTAGATAGTGAGAGTCCTTCATCTGACCTCTAAACACTGCAGAGCACTGTTTTCTCGGCCCTCCTGCTGGATCCTCCTAACCTGGCAGATCTCTCTCCTACCAGTTTCCTGCATGAAGGAACATTATTTTCTGTGAGAAGGGAACCTAAAGTGATCAAAAAGCCCTTTGAATTAACAAGCATGTTCTGTGTTAATACTGCGGTCTAAACATTACAGTTAATTGTTTCACAGGGTTTGTGCTTTTGCATTGAAAATATTATCTGTTAATATACCAAATGAAATGTAGCTGGATTAAAAATTAAATAATTTGCAGAAATTATTGTTCCTCCCTTTTACATTTGAAATAACGTCTTAAGACAAAATATGGCCAATTATTATTAAAATGTAAGACATTCATTGATCCATAAGCAAAGTAATAAGAATCTAGGATATCTTGCAAGATATACGAAATATTCAGGCATTTAAATTCCACCAGCAACCAGCAATGGAATTTAGTTATTCTGTTAATTTCATTGTTCATAGCTTGTTCATTGTGAGATCTGCACTGAAACTCTTTAACAAACTAATTTTATGCCAGGCTGTGTTGATGGGATTGTACCGTCACCATCATGCTTGGGGCCAACAGGCTGATCCCTGTTTCACAACCATAATAATTATCTGAACGTCATGCAAGTAGAATGCCTCTGAAACACTGGTGCGGTTTCAACAGTCTAACAATAACCCTAAACACTCTAAAGCATTTGGTGGATCATATCAAGCGGAAACTGTGTTCAGTTTTAGTTTAGTTTCCAGAATTGCATCCACTGATTCTGACAATATGGACCAGAATGTAAATCTCTAGGGGTGGAAGCACCACGGGACAAGACTCTATACCTGAACACCTGCACTAACTGTGTCCAGGAAGCAATCAATCTACCTCAGGTCAACACTGGTGAGGAAGGAAAAAACACAGCTATTACGATCCACGTCACAAAGATCTGTTTGAAGGAAAGGTTCTCAATTTACTGTAACTAATACAACTAATAACTACAGTAACTGAGACAAATTAATTTCATGTGTTTTTATATGAAAAATGCCTGCTTCTATACCCCCTATAGGTTGCATCAAAAGCATTCATTAAGTGCTAAGCCGGTGACGGTCACGTGGCTGAACAAAAGCTGATACAAGACTAGGCAGGTCCCCCACCTTGTAACTGAGTCAGCAAATGAGTGTCCCTCACATGGCAAGAGCCGAAAAGAGCCCAACATTCCTAAGCTGAACCATTTCTTCACCTCTGACACCATCTCTCTGAGGGGAGCTGGCCGCCACTTCTGTCCACAGGCAGCCCTAGGAGGGGGGCACCAGAGCCGGCTCCCACAGTGCACAGAATTAGGGAGCACCCTTAATCTAATTAGCCGTCCACCCCGCCGGGCTCATCCCACTGTGTGCAGTCCACTGACATCACCGCGTGGCAAAATGCTGCTCGGAAAACGCCGACTAAACTCACAACAACGGACAGGTGAAAAACCTTGAGAGCAGCACGTAGATTTCAAGAAAACATTGTTTAAATGTTTTTAAAAAGGTGCAATTGACTGCTGACTTAACAGAGTCAGACTATCGCTCTCTGGCCCAATGATTCAGCTTTTTTGAGCCTGACAGACTGCACAGCAGTAACGTGTATAAAAAAGGGCCATTCAAACGATCAGAAACGATCTGGAACCAGGAAGATGACAAGTTTAAAGAGAAACTGTCCTGTCTAGGCCTTCTGCTTAAAGGTACTGGTTCTGGCTTGGAAGGTCCATTTCCATTTTCAGACGGCCCAGGAAACGACCAGCTTCCGCACTTTTCCTGTCTATGTCATGGTCTCAAGTCAAGTGAAGTCGTTTTTCCCCATACAGCCTACTCTCTTCAAAATGAATGTGAAACACAGAAGCCCCCATTAAAATTATACCATGTCTTTTCTAAATACCCAACACTTGCCTTTAACCCATCACAATTTCTCAAGGAAATATAACCTAAAATACTCTTTCAAAACAAATCACTAACAACAAGATTTCCAGCAAATTGTTTCTTATCAGACTAAAAAGGTCCAGCTGGTCTCAGAAGGACACTCACATGGACCGCTACGAGGCAGAGAGAGAGAACGAGAGAGCGAGACAGACAGATGGAAGACAGATGTGAAGAACACACGCAGCTATGAGAAGAAAAAGCCCAATACCAGAACTCCATGGAAACGGAGGCACGGGCTGGCCGCTAATGGACAGCCACTCTTCCCTTTCCCTCCCTGGAAGGAGCGGCGGCAGCCTTGCTGCATAAGCTCATTTCCGCACACAGAACTGGAACGGCCACGATTGCAGCTGCTCCTGGCCGCGGTTCACAGACGTTAGCTGCTGGATCCCTCCCCCCCCACCCAAACATGGTATGCACCAATACTGCAGCAAAGTCCTATTCAAACAAGTCATAAAAAAACAGTCCTCCCACCTCATTCAGCTTAGCCCCGTAGCTTCATGTGCACGCCGCTGCTCTCGGCGCAGCAGTCTCTGGCGCGACGGTAGAGCTCCTGCTGATTAGCGGCTGTCTAGAGGTAACGTCTGAGTGGACTGCTGTCATTGCCTGCCCCTAGCTGTGTGCGTGAGCCCGTGCCTGGATTGGGGCTCTCTCGGCGACAGTGCAGGAAACACAAGACTGCCTGCTGAACTCCAACATTTCCAGCCACCCCCCCCCCCCCCCCCCCCCCCCCCCCCCCCCCCCCCCCCCCCCCCCCCCACCCCCCCCACCCACTCCCTCCCCCCCTTCAACTCCACTCCCACCACCCACTCCCCCCCCAAATATGCCCCCTCTTCCCGACCCAGCCATCCCCTTCCTGCCTGCCTGCCTCCATCTAGGTCCTCCCAGTCACTGCTGGCCAATAGCGAGGCACGCTCTGCTTCTGCTACATTCCCATTGGCTGTTCTGCAGTGACGGACTGTCTGACTTCAGAGTCTCCACCAAAGCTCATCAAAGACTAACCTTAAAGGTATTCCCCTATTTTCAGCTCAGCAGAACTAGCTGGTATTGTTCAATTTTATATTTTATATAAAAATAAAAATATATAAAATATATGTAAATATATATAAAATATCAAAAAATTACATAAACAATAACTGTATTCAAAAATTAACCTTTAATAACTTTAAATACAATGATTTACAAATGCATTCAAAGGTTATTTATTTTAAAGCTTGCCAGCAATCAATATTTGAACATACATTCTCCCTCAGATGTTCAAAGGACACTTACCTTCTACAAGTATACTGATAATAATGTGTTACTGCTTTTGAATGAAAACGCCGGTCATTGAGGCGCCCTTGAGGCCACAGAGCATGAAGGTCTAAAATCATACAGGTCACAGGGCAATTACCCAACTACTCATGGACTGGAAAATGGCTATGTGACAGCGGCAGGCTGGCACGGAAAGGACTGCGGAGGACAGAAGAGTAACACCTTGGACGAGAATCATGAGGACAAATGAGGGAAAGCGGGTTTCAGTCCAGTACAAAATGATCATATTCACAGAGGATCGAGATCCCACACACAAACCACACACAGCCAAGGAGTGCTGTAAGTACAAGACAATGAGTGTCCCAGGACAACCCAGCCAAAGTCCTGATTTGAATTTCATGGAAAATCTTTAGAATAACTTTGAATGCTTTTATAAGCAATCCCTAAGCAACTGACAGAACCTGTGCCAAGAAGGCAAAAAAACCAACTCAAGCCAAAACTGGAACAGAGATGCTCACGAGGCAGCTGTAAATTCTGCCGAAAGATGCCAAATATTCAGCTCTGGGTGAGAAATCATGGGCACCATTTGACAGTGCTTTTGCAGACATATACAAAATAATGGTTAATACTTTATATTAACTGCACTTTCATAATGACTTTATAATGAATTTGTAGAACATTCAGTGCACCTTCATAAAGCATTCATAGGCCTTAGTTATAATGTAATATAACTATTTATAATGTATTTAATGTATATTAACACTATTACCGTGTGATCAGGTATTAAAGTATGATAGGATGTTATGGTACACTTAGATGCTGCTTATGATCGTTCTATAAATGAATTATGAATGTGCAATGAATGTTCTGTGGATGAAAAATGAATGCATTATGAAGGTGCAGTTACGGTAATGCACTACCAGATTATCTTATCTATATAAAAATAAAGCCCTGAAATAAAAGTGCATGCACCATTTGTTTGTCTGTCGAAGGGGCTACACAGAGCAGTACAATTATATAATACAATGAATCCTATAAAAGCAGCCATGTCAAACCATGACCAATAACTGTTTTATAAATGGATCTAAAATGACAATATACCAATATGCGGTAACAGTCTAAAAACAATATTCCATCTTTATATTCACTCGAATCATACTTCACATCATCCATCACAAAAACACTGAGCTCAAAAAGCCTCCATATACCCGCCAGAAAGGACAGCTAGGAAAGCAGCTACAGATGGTTTCGCCCATTAGATTTAGCTCTGCCTGGTGATGGAGAAGCTAAATGGCGGCTTGGGAATGGCCGCTCCCTCACGCCCGACACACTGATGCGATGCCTGCTTTGTGAAGCCAGCCACGAGTCAAAAAGCGCTGAGTCACTCAGGATAACAGGTGGTTACACGTGTTTCAAGCCGCCAAGTCGTACGAAGCGCTTTTTTTATTAGGAACATCGGGCAGTCATGAGCACTGCAGTACCACCCTGTTTGATGGGAAATGCCTCACATGAAAAGATAAAAACAAGAAAACAACCTCGTATTACCATTTTCCATTTGCCAAGGAAAGGTACAGTCTATGCAGAAAAGGTACCGCATAAATTTGCTTTACATGTGGCACAGTTGCAAGTATTATGGCTATCTGACACAGGGTTGTAGGTCCAAAATCCAGCACCAGATGTGTGTGTGAGAAGTTCTCCCACTGTTCCTGTGTATCTACCCACAGTCTACCGTGTAAAGTAATTGGTGTTTCTACCCAGTCTTCAGTACGCATGTGTCTATCCAAAGCATAACCAGACTTTCTCCTTATGATCTGAGAAAATGTTTCAGGTTTCTGCACAATGGGGGGTCTGAATAAATATTGTGCTTTTGGCAAGCTACCTTTTCTCATTATCATCTCCCAGCATGCTCCACATGAGTTGTAAATAGCCCTTGTCTGCTGTAATTGTAAATGCTATGTACCCTATTGTCACATGTGCCCTAACCAGTGTTTGTGCATGATCCTTGCCTGTTCCTCGCGTGTCTCAGTTGACTTGAGACCACCCTACATTTCCTTGTCATGTGGGGTACAAGCTTAGAGTTGTATTGGTGGCGGATGGCGAGGTTCGCTACTGTTGTGTTTAGGACGAGAGTCCTTTTAAGGGCTGGTAAAAAAGAGCCTGATGCCTGCAACATGCTACTTAATTTCTTGCCTGCCGCTCCGGAGCCTGGGTCTGCTAAGCATCGCAATATTAAACATAAAATAATCTAGATGAAAATAAGAGAACATTCACTTCATGTGAGCATCTGCTCCCTTGCGTAAGACATTCAGCTGCAAAACTAAATGTGCAGTCATATAACTGGGCAATAGGTTGAACAATACATGCTGCACTCTATAAGTGCAATTCAAACGGCGACACTCCCAGGTACCAAATCAATCTCCTTAAGAAGCTGACAAGGGGCATCATTACAATTTTATGAGTATTCAGCAATAATACTGCATAGCCGTTAGCAACTGATTTGCACTAATACTTCTAACAGTGCTCAGTTACACTGGAATAACACCATATGCTGGAATAGCTGTAGTCCTCAAACAGTGTACAATTATTATGAAAATTCAATCATTCTTTATCATTGTATTTGTAATACACCGACCATACTAACAAAAACAAAACTGCGAGTTATTAGCCAACTTCAAAACAAGTGAGAGATCTGTCCCCTGAAGCTTGTCGAAAAAAACACAAGCAAATGCTTTCATAATTTCTGATGGCTGCCTAAACCTGCATAAATTAGCCATATGACTATTTAATGGGCAAAGTCAGTTGAGGGAGACCATTCAATGGCTTGCACACATCAGTCTGTTTACCCGCAAGGCTGGGTGAGAACAGGCAGGAGGTGCCAGACAAGGTGGGTTAAGCTGTACCAGACCTAAGAGCTGCTGCCAAAACCTCTATGTACAAAATGATATCTAAGTACTCAACGTCCTTTTAAAAATCAACATTCACATGTGAAGTCCACCGATTATTCCTCTGCAATATTTTTAAAGGCGGTTTGTTCCGAAGAAATTTAAAAAGCTTGCGGTTCTGAGAAGTTGGAAACTGACTGAAGTAGATCAGGCTGGGCTATTTTCTCAGGGGAGCTTAAATCAGGCTTTAGTGCTGTTGGGGTTTTGTTTTCTTGTTCAGTTTATGTTTATGTAGCATTCTTCTTTTAAATATGTGTTGGTCAGACAAGTTTGGGCCTTTAAATTGGCTTCATTGGGTGAATATGTGGGAGAAGAGGAGACTCATGGAACATGATGGCTGCCTCAACCTCAGCCAACCCTGCCTTGTGAATTAGGCTTCCTAGGAAAAGATAAGTGGTTATTAAAATCTCTATTTGGAAAACAAGTTCTTGAAAATGAAAGGTCTTAAAAGAATTGAGGTTAAACAAGCTTTACTGTAAATCTTCAGAGATACTTCATAATTAATAAGGTAACAGTCATCTCAAAGTGTATTGACATTGTATGCAAACGTGTCTGAGTCAACACACCTCACTCTACCCAGATTAAACTCTGTGGTAATCAGAGCATCCCTGTCTAATGGTAAAGCTGTAACCCGCAAGCTGGGCTTATTGGCTTGTAAAGCTATAGCATACCTGTTAGGTACCAAATTTCACCTAACAGTATAATTCACTTATATATGAAATGGTAAAAACACGTTCACAACAAGGCTGAGTGCATGTTATGATTTTCAAACACTGTTACACAATAACAGCATATTTTACATTTATAAATATAGGTGCATCCAACTTTGCCATACAGGAAGAAAATACACTAGATTCCATGATTATATATCAAGCAACATAAAAATATAGAAAGTGGGGGGAAAAGAAGCTTTAATTTTCCAACAACAAACTGAAGTGAAAGCAGGAGGCCTGTAGCTCATGCTCCACACTGCTTAGCACTACTAGTTTGCTGCTTTATGCTTCAAGTAGAGGGTTTCCAAGGCTACAGCCGTGGAGGGAAATGATCCAGATATATCTGTCAGCTATGAATCTTATCTGCAGTACAGTAAAATGCAAATCATATCATGGGAACATATTCTGAATTTGCATGCTA
>JAODKL010000001.1:37552699-37564462 GCA_026780765.1 Petrocephalus schoutedeni | reverse complement strand
AAAGTCACTTAAATCACCTTTCTTCCCCATTCTGAAGCTCAGTTTGAACTGCAGCGGTTCGTCTTGACCATGTCAACGTGCCTAAATGCATTGAGTTACCACCATGTGATTGGCTGATCAGTAATTTGCTTCAACGAGCAGTTGGTCCCTTGGCTCCCTGGTTGCTGCATGAGGTGGCTGCCCTTCATGGCCATGCTTGCTCTCAAGCATCAACACTAAACAATCCCATCATTCATTGCACCCAAAGTTATTTCTTGGAAGGCAAGTTTGCAAGACCAGTCTTTCCAAGACTGCAAGTATGGTCTTTGTGTTCTTGATATTGAGATTTCTCCACCTCCATCCCATCATTAGTTGTACAGTGCTCTCTGGTCATGGTGTTCCTAGCACAGTGAGCAAGGGGGAGGGGGGTGGAAGTTGTGTAGAGTGGTTAAAGTGGTAGTGCTGGGGAGGTACTGTATAGCAGCCCCCTGCACATAAAAATCCTAATGAATGCCTCGTCTGACCTGGACCAGCTGGCTTTCATTAACATGGCTACCTGGGTGGGGAGTTGTTCCTCCCATGTAATAAAATGCACAGTAGTTAACAGAAGTTAAAGCCCACTTTCAAGATTCAAAAACTTTAATTGTCACATGCACAGTTATACACACATAACATGCAGTGAAATGTAACCCTGAATCAGTCCTGAGACTGTGCATCGGTTTAATTAAAATAAATAAAAACAGATTTCAGACACAAAACTAAAACTAAAAATTAAACCTAATGATCTACTAAAAAAACAATATGTATTCAAGTAATTAGGGTCTAATATGGCATTGTGCTTATCCAGTGCAGGTACCAGTGAAAGTTAGGCATGTCTTGGTTGAGGAGCCTTATGACCTAAAGTTCCTCCTAAGTCTCACTGTTTTTGCCATGCTGTTGCCCAAATTCAGCAGGTGAAACGGACAATTACTGGGGAGGGAGGGGTCTTTAATTATTTTGATCGCTTTGGTCCCACAGTGCCTGGTGTAGGTGTCCTGCAGGAGGGGGTAGATCAGATTTGCAACAGCGCTCTGCTTCTTTGGTCACTCTCTGAAGGGCTTTGCAGTCTTGGATGCAGCAGTTACCAAACCACACTTTGATACTCATAGTTAGGATGCTCTCAACAGCACATTTGTCGAAGGTCTTCGCACCACAGAAGAGACCTTAAACCTCCTTATCTGCCTCAGATAATAAAGCTGCTGCCTTGCCTTGGTAATTTGTCCATGTATGTGCATGGACCAGGTGGAGCCTCATTGATGCAGAGGGGAGAGTAGTAGCACCTCTGTTTTCATCTGTAGTCCACCACCATCTCTTTTGTTTTGCTGGTGTTTAGCTAGAGACTGTCACCACCCTGGCAGGTTCTCCACTTCCTTCAAGTAGGTCTCATCATTGTTGCAGATAAGTCCGAGCATTGCTGTGTTGTCGGCAAATTTTACAATGGAGTTGGAGCTGTGGGTGGCCACGCAGTCGTATGTATAGAGTTTGAACAGCAGGGGGTTCAAGATGCATCCCTGAGGAGCTTCAGTGCCCACGCTAACCTCTTGGAGTCAACATGTCAGGAAGTATAGCATCTGCACAGCTGAATGTTCAGTCCTAAATCCCTCAGTTTAGTGGTCAGTCTAAGCAGGATTACAGTATTAAAAGCTGAGCTGTAATCTATGAACAGTAGTCTCACATAATTCCCTTTCTTACTATCCATGTGAGTGAGGGTGGTGTACACAATGTGTAAGATTGCATCCTCTGTAGACCTGTTTGGGAGATATGCGAACTGAAGGGGGTCAACGGAGTTGGAGCTGGACTCTTTTATAAGCCTGTCAAACACCTTTATGACTGGCGATGCTAGTGCAACAGGCCGGTAGTCATTCAGTCTTGAAGCCTGCTGCTGGGGTGGGGGCGTAAGTTATATTGACACGTCTGAGTGACGTGAGAGTGCATCGATGTGGGGGCCACCTGGGAGATTTCATGCCATTCCAGAATGCACCGGAGTGTGTCCTGCCCCAGGTAGGTTCCTCAATGGCTTCTTTCTTTACTGTATCAAACAGCTACTGTAGCCTGGTGCTAACACATAGGGAGATGGCCCCGGGACCCAGTGCTCACATGCAGGGAGACAGCCCCACCCAGGGGCCTACTGCCCGTCACCTGTGCAGTGTAAATTAGGCCAGTGTTTCTCAACCCTGGGGGTCCCTGAGGACCAGGTTGAGAAAAGCTGGTTTAGGCATCAGGAAGCTGGAAATGAAGCTCCTATTTTTACAGTGAGACGCTGACCAGAGAAATGCCACATTAAATACGAGGGACTTTCAAAAAGTTTCCTCACATTTTTTTAACTCTATTTATTTAAAAACAAACAAAGTCACCTTCCTTTGTGGTGCAATTTTCCCAGCGTCGTACCAACCCTTTAATGCCATCAGGAAAAAATGTTTTTTGTTTTCAATGAAAATATAAAAGTGTGGAAAATTTTTCAACGTCCCTTGTATGAAACATGAAGATGACAAACATAAATGAACAGATGGGGAATCTGATGGGCATGGGCATGTAGATGGCAGGATGTGTGTGAGCAAGAAGGAAGTTGTGTGTGTTTGTGTGTGTGTGTGTGTGTGTGTGTGTGTGCATGCATGTCTGTGTGACTTGCTGCGTGCGACCGGCTCTCGTTGTGTATGCATGTGCATGCACGTCTGTCTGTGTGACCACAGGCTGTATGTGTATCTGTGAGTTTTTGTATCTAACAGCCAGTGGAGCAGCAGTGCCTGTCTGCAGGGAAGTGCCAGCTTCCCCTTTGTCTGCCTGCAAACACAGACTATTACATGTGTGACAAGGACAGCCCCCCCCCCCCCCCCCCCCGATAAGCAATGTATAAGATAGTGTGTTAAACCTTTATTAGACATTCACAGTGAGGACACCCCCCACCCACACCTAAAAGACACCCAGGAAAATCAAACCACCATAGTTTCCATGAGTACTAAAGTTACTTGGAAAAAGAACAGAATAAGATTTCCCCTTTTGTCTATTTCCCCTTTTATCTTTAGCAAAATCTTAATAAGCATATTTTAAATATATCATTCTAGTATTGCATTCTGTATACAGCAAAATGAAGAAGTTCTCGTTTAAAAAAATAAGTTCAAGTATTTCTGGCAAAATTAATCATCTGAACCCTGAAGTGAAATCTACCAGTATGTCTGGTGTCCGAGGATAGGCATGTTCAAACTTGGCGAGGTGTTCTGACACCGCAGCCTCTTGGAAAAAGAGCCCCATGCAGAAGTTCAGCAGTAGTCATTTTTAAAAGTAAAAAAGGAGAGTAAAGCCAGCTAACTGCACGACAGCACCCCCCAGATGCTGCACCATGTCATCAGCTGCTTTGCACTCGTACTCATCTGTGGTTCACTTTGGATCAAATCAAATAAAGCCACGCCTGTTAGTTTTGCCATCACAGCTGCTGGAACTGGGGGGCAGGGCAGGGGTCTCATGAATCTGGGTTAGCCCTCCTTTCCCTCCTGCGGCTGAAGCTGCTCCTTCTCTATGTTGTCATCCTTGGGGGGCCTCACACGTTTGAAGAAACCAACCTGAAGGGGGAAAGGGAACAAACCATTAACACCCACACTTTAATGAAGTGCACTGGGACCTTTGTTCAGTACAGGGTGACAAATACACACACCTTATACATGATAAGGATCATGAGGGCCAGCAGCAGCAGGCCAGCCAGGATGGCCAGAGCGATGACCCAAGCAGGTACCGATTGCTTGGACAGAGTCCCAGTCCAGGTTACAAGGGTGTTCACCTGCAGGCCAGATCAAAGTCACTCACTCGGGTACAAATCAGGATTCCCTTATTATTTCAGATACACAGATGTGGGAAGTGGCAGCAATCTCACCATGGTGGAGTTGGATGGTAGCTCAGAAGGCTTCTTCTTGTAGGGCATCTCTACAACATTGAAGGAGCCTGTGGATCTCACTGCATAGGAGTGGTTCTGACTGTCATCCTGGAGATGGTAGGAAAGGAGGCTTTAGCATGAAGTCCTGTGTCCGCGGGGGGTGGATAGCGTTACGGTCACTCACGGTGAGGAAGGTGCTGACGGCCAAGCGTGAGTAGATCATCAGGAGAGCATGCCTGTCCTGTTCCAGACGGCCTACCTGACACCTAATCCGGAGGCACTGGGCTTTCGCACAATCCTGGGAAAGAAGGCACAGAAAAATACCCCCTCAGAGACACTCAAGGGATATGGAAGCTCTGTGGCACCAGGGGGTGCCTTCAGGCATGAGTCCGTCCATACCAGGATCTCAAGCTGGTTCTCTGTCCCCTTCCCTTCCAAGTCACGTTGAGTGCGGCTGTGCTTTGTGTCGTCTGACCTGTCGCCACTGGCCACCGTCGCGTTGCTGTCTTTGGCCTTTGAGCTCTGGAGTAGAAGAAGACCTAGTAAGGGAGGAAGACCTGGTTGGGGGGCTCATCAATCCCCTGCCCCAGCAGAGGCACCCAGCCAATGAGCACTTGCCGTGACATTGAGGGGGTTGATTTGCACATCCGTGCTGCAGTTCATGGGTCCGTCTATGTCATACTTGACGATGTAGAGAAGCGAGCCATTGTTGAACCTGTAGGGCCACTCAACATCCAACATGGCCTTGCTGATGTCACTCGGCCCCTTGTTCCGGAGCTGCAGGGAGACGGTACTGGCTTGAGCAAGGTGGCCAAACTCTGTGTGAGCAAGAGACCCAGTGATTGGGGGGTGGGGTGTGACCTCATAGATGTGCTGAACCAAAGGCCCTATGTGCTCCTCGAAACCAGGGGGTTCGGTGGGCTCCCAGTTGGGTATGGGCAGGATCACCTGATCTGGCCCGGAGTTACTGTGGAAAGCCAGGCATGGAGCATAAGCTGAAGGTCAGGAAGGAGGGGTTCAGAAAGAGTCTTATTTTCACGAGTTAGAACAGGAGCTTCTCAGGCCCCCTGGAGGGGGTGAGGTCACTCTGTGGCCAAAAAAGGAGGTGAAATGTGCTCACCCTCGAATTTCCACCTTGGCCATAACTTCGAGTTCCACCACCGTGGAGACACTGTTGCTTTTGTTGTTATATGGGTTTGAGCTGCAAGGTGAACAGTGAGAGAGGCTATGAGGCGGGGGTGGGGGGGCAGGGTGCAGAAAGCCAAGCCCCAATTCAGCTCTCACCTGACGATCTCCATGCGGAACTCAACGGCAGTGTCCTCATCAGAGACATGGTGGAGGCTAAAGCGCAGGCCTGCTGTCAGCTGTGTGTTGGGGGGGGGGTGGGGGGGCGGTGACAGGGGTGGTGGTTAGTGGCTGTTGGCTGCCAGCACTGCTCTGCACTCTGAGTGGGCGTTAGACTTACTTTGGTTCCTCCTTTCATGGGGTTCCCGAGGTCACATACCACAAGCCTAGTCTCCCGTGTGTAGGAACAGGAGATCCTGGAAAGCGTCTGAGGAGGAAACCACGATGGCAGCTGCCGTTACGTTCATCAGACAGTGGGACCCCTACAGCAAGTGGGCTTAAGGGCCTTGCTAAAGTGCCTAACAGTGATATAGACCCTAGCTATGGGCTCTGAACCCACAAGCTTGGAGTAAAGGTGCAGGGCCCTTTAGAGGAAAGTTGGACTGGCACGGGCAGTGCTCCCACCTCTTTGTTCCTTATGACCTCACTGAAGTCCGCCTGCAGGGGCATGTAGACATGCAGCTCTGCCTCGTAGGCACCCTCCCCCGCATTCTCTGCCGTCACCTCCAGTGTTAGGGGGCCATCATCGCCAATGTACATCTGCTTCTGCTCACTAGGCAGAGAAGGGCCACACCTGTCAGGGGCCACCTGGCCAGGAAAGAGCTGGCCCCCAATGCAACCCACAAAACACTGACCTGAGCACTGACAGCCGCAGGTCTGGCTTGCAGATGTTGTCCTCACCACAGTCCAGCAGAATGTGAGCCTAAGAGTACAACACAGACAGACGGACAGACAGAGTAAGCAAACAGATCAGACAGGCAGACAAAGAAAGGGAGAGAGAAAGAGAAAGAGGTAGAGAGAGCAAACACTGACATAAGTGAAGGTGCAGGATATGTTTGATATGGAACAATATGTGTGATACAGGACATTTGTTACAAATAAGGGCCACACGCCATTTTCAGCACCTGTGTGGACACATTGGGGTAGATGAACGGGTTCAGGATGGGCAGGAGACCGGCTGAGTCCACAGCTGTCTGCGCATCTAGGCTATACTCCATGAAGATGACAATTGGTGTGATTTTATCCCGGAACTCTGACTCATCCTGTGGGAAAACAAAGAATGCTGCTATTTCCATGGATGGGGCACCTTAACACCCCCACCCCCCAATGTGACACAGATGCTCACAATGAGGAAGGCGCTCAGCTCCTCGCATATGGAATCCTTGCCGTTGCTGACACTGATGTTCTTCGAGTAATGAGACATCCTGCTCTGTAGGAACATCACACGCTTTATAACTCCCTTGGGCTTCAGCCGGTCCAGCGTGAGGTTCACCTGGAAGCCTGGGGAGCAGTGGCAGCATGTTAATTTTTTCATCTTTGTGATCCTGCCTGCGAGTGATGGGCTCACATATTGAGACTTACGCAATGTGGAAGTGGCTCCTTTGCCTTGGGCCTGTAAGCAGAAGCGCACTTGGAAGCTGGAAGGGAAGCACAGACAGCAGGTTGTTGGTCACCTCCTGTCCTGGGACGAGGGGGGCGGGTGCAGCACAGACCCTCACCATGACACGCTGGATCCACTCCCAGGCAGCGTGCAGCTCTTCTGCTCTGGGTTCAGCATGGAGGGGACACTGTCCAGAGTGGCGGTCACCCGGATGACGGGTCGTGACCTGCGGTGAGATGGGGGGTATGGTCAGGCCCCCCAGTCTCCTAATGGCTCGGGAATGTAGCATGTTTGCACAGCAGGGCCAGCTGCACTTTTCAAAGTGCCTGTGGTCTGTGTTCACTAATAGCGGTGGAGTGGAACTCTCCTCTTCAAAGCAGCCCGTAAACACAGAGCTGTAAAACCAGCATGTTTACCTGTACAGCACCGCCTTGTCCGCGCCGAACACTCCAACCAGCAGGTCTGCGAGGAAGAGCAAAAAGACCATATCACCGACCCCGACTGTGAGGGGCGCCAGCCACCAAAGTCGAGGCAGTTATACAAGGAAGTACCACAGTACAGATCCACAGGGGCCCTGAACAGACATCTGACGCAGCAGAGCCTGAGGAACTAGGTTGGCCACAGGATGAAAGATCATCTTCACGGGGAATGTGACTGCCACAGTCCTGTGGGAACCCCCCCTCCCCCCCCAGCCATGCATATCTGGGCCCCTCGTACATACCTGGGTACCCGTTCTGGTCAATGTCAGTTGAGCCGTGCATGGCATAGCCAAAGCTGGGCGGCATGCTGCTGGTGGTCCACTTTCCCACGAGCACCTGGGACGCGCTGTACTGGGGCCCATCGGCACGACCGTTGTGGATGTACACCAGGCCCTGATGCTCCGGCCCGCCATAAGGGGCGGCGATGGCCATGTCTGCAAAGGGGTAGCATGGTGTCACTTCCGGTCAGTAGGGGGTCCTGCTGGCTTTAGCGGATGCAACCTTCACAGGCATGACTGTACCGTTGAAGCCATCCATGTCCAGGTCACCCACTGGCGTGATGCAGCTGCCAAAGCGAGCGTAGATCTCCGTGCCCGTCAGCTTCTGCGCAGGTTGGAAGGTGAAGCTGCCCCTCCCCAGGTAGACATACACCTGTCCCACTTCACGCAGCTTGCCATCCGAGCCACGGTCCATAAAGAGGGGGGCACCCACAAGTAGGTCTATGAAGCTGACAGAGGAAAACAGCATCAGAGCGGGCTGTGCCACCTGACTTCCTGTTTACTATTAGGCAAGCTGTAGGAGAGTAGAGCTCAGCTCCTTTAAGCCAAGTTCACACAAGATTTTTGCCCCGATTTTCCACCAGCAGACAGTATTTGGTGATCACTGACACAACCACCAGAACCACAACTCTCTCCAGCCAATGAGAGAGCAAGACACAGGGTTAGATGAAACCCAAGAAAGGAGTTTAAAAATGTGTACATAGTTCAATTTGTTTAGAAACTATAGTGCTCACCCCTTAGTGTTCAGGGACGTATATTATAATATAATATAATATATTACATTATATTATGTATTATAGTTTCTTGAAAAATTCTATGTATACAATTGTTAATTTACAGTGTGTTTGTAAATGTCCAGCATATGTGTTGTCATTTAATTAAAGTTTTAACAGTTTGTAGACTAGAATTGTGATTTCCCGGTGTCATTCATATTTGTGTTTTCATGATAAAATGCCAGACGGACTCATCTGCGATTCCTCCTGGTGAAAGATCTTGCAATGTGTGACCCTCTGTCGCTGATCAGTCATGTAGTATGCTACCACAACAACTCCCAATTACAAGACAACAAATCATGTAGTGTGAACAGTACAGCGATCTGACAACTTTAAAAGTAGTGTGAACAAGGCATTATCTACGGAAGCCTGTTTCCGCCACATAAAATAAAAAATAGTTCACATACTAAGTGATAATTAAGAGATACTAATCGCATATTGTAATTATTTGGGTTTCTGGCTGGCAAGCCAAACGGTTTTTAACCACAGCTTTTTGATGTCCAGTGCACCGGCAGCCATGCACACCGAGCATTCTTGCGCTTAAAGCCCTGTGTATTGGACACTAAAAATCAGTGGTTAAAATCGACTGGTTTGGTTTCGCTAAAAAGCTAAATGAACTAATTGCAGTACTTGAGAATCAAGCAATGGTATATTGCAATGCACAGGTTAGCTATGAGACTGACTAGTGCTATAAAAAGTAAAGAATGATATTCAGTATTAAGATACATTGATTTGCGCCCGTGCCAGTCTATCTAACAATGCACACGTTCAGCCCACCGTGGGGCCTCACCGACTACACACGATGGGACCACGCACACCACTATTTACAACACTTAACATTAAATGTTATACACTACATTACTGTACAAAGCAATGACAATACGATAAACGACGTCTGTGTAATGTCTGTACATTATTATAAGCTGGCATCGGGTGATCATTTGAAGCGCTGTGATTGGTTAAGGTTTTATCATAATTTCTTAATAATGACTTAATAATAATGACTTAAAATCTCATAATTTCGATTTAGTATCTCATAATTATGAGATACTACTTTGTAATTATGACTTAGTATCTCGTAATTTCGAATTAGTATCTGATAATTATGACTTGGTTTCTCATAATTTCGATTTAGTATCTCATAATTATGACTTAGTATCTTGTAATTTCGACTTAGTATCTCATAATTATGACATTATCTGGACTATTTTCTATTTTATGTGGCAGAAACGGGCTTCTGTAATTATCAGAAATCACAGGTTGACGTACCCATCAGAATTGACATCAGTCACCGCTACAGAGTGTCCAAAGTATGCTGCCATCTGTGGGCGTCACAATGAGAGAAGCCAATCAGAAGCACCTCCACTGAAATGTGCACAAAGGCCTTCACCTCTGGCCAAGCTGATCAAAAGGCTTTGGGTGTGATGGCTGTCTGCACCTCCTCATGGCTGAATAAAGGCAGCCAAGTCATCCCTAATTACTGTGGGAAGAATATGAACTCAAAATGAAAGAACTTCCATCAGGTGGACAAATCCTGCCCACATCCATTGGTGGCTTTTCTTACATTTCGTATATTTGCAGGTTTTCTGAATAAGGCAGGGAAACCTTTAGAGCACGGCCCTTTTGGGAAGCCTAACACAGGCAGCTGGGAAGTTCTCATAAGTCCTCACCTGCACCCCAGTGAAGTTGACCATGGACACCATGTTCATTCCATTGAGGATATTGACCTATTGAAACACAATGACATTTATATTCCCACTCTATTCCCAAAGGGGTGCACTTTGAGCTGCAGTGTGTGGGCAGTGTGGCTCTTACGTAGCCAAGGGCATTGTCGCCTCTGGGAACTCCGGTGATATAGTCTGTACACAGAAGACATAAGGAATTAACTACGTCTATGCCCCGAAAGTCACATGGTCTCTGTCAACTCAAACGACTCAGTGAAAACTCTATGACATGTTAAAACTCACCATCTTCCCCGTCATTGTTGCAATCGCCAACTGCCAGAGAGTAACCTAAGAAAAGCGACGAGAAACTGTGAGTGTAGCAGAAGACAACAACGCTGAAGCTTCCTAATAGCAGCTTCCCAGATGGAGAGCCCCTCACCCAGATAGCTGTCGTCATACTCAGCTATCGCGGGCCTGGTGGACATCTGCTTAGGGTATCTGATGAGCAGGTCATCGCTAGCGCGGCTCATAATTTCAGAAATATCATCAGATAACAGCTGTCCTGAGAGCAAGACATAACCCAGTTAGTTCAGAGCACAATGATTGTACTGAATCCTCCATTTCATGACTTTACAAAGACTCAGTTAAAATAGCTACAGATTATGACACACATTCATCTTCTCCATATGGATAAGTAAGAAGGCATCCACAGTCAAGAGTAGCAAGGAGCCGAGAGTATGACCAGCCAGCCATAGGGGGCAGTCCTACTCAGCAAAGATATAACATTTAGATCTAAAACTGCACAGAGCAAGAAGCATCACTCATGTTCTAGAATGGGGGAAGCACCAGTCTATCCATATTCTGCTCCTTCTCGGAGGGATGCTAATGCCCAGCACAGTGGAACAGTACTGCCAGGGAGTCAAGGCTATTTTCTGTGATGACTGAGGTCCTCACTCCCCTGTAACCACGGTGAACATGGAAGTCATGGAGGTCACCTTGCCAGTAGAAGCTGCCAGGTCCTCCAACAACAACACGCTTATTCTAATCAAAAGACAGGAGAAGGATTAAAATACTCACTCAGCACATGAGCACACCACAGCACTCATTCTCATTCAGGTACATTAAGCTTCACATGTATGTGATATAAAAGCAAGAGCAGGTAGTATACCTTCACAATATCAGCACTAAATCCGGCTTGACAGAAACCCTGGCCATTTGGAGAGCCGTAGACTGAAACAGAAACAAAAAGTGCTACTATGCTGGGGCTAATGTGACCAACGGAGAGGCCTTCATTTAAACACTGCCCCTGCTACAAACATATGGGAGTGATGATGCCTCACACACCCCTCTACACCACACAGTGACACTACTTCATCAAGAAGCCGTTGTGTACCTGTCCTGCAAGGGGAGTACTCCACCACTTTTCCATTCTTGTTCAGGAAGCAGGTTCCCACTGGCTCTCTCTCCTTACCCCCAGAGGTGCCCCATTGGTAGAGAGGAGCACAAGCCTGGGGAAAGAAGCAGGCTCCTTAGTAAAGCTGTCACAATTACTTCATTAAAGTCAATTACTTGATTATTAAAAAGCATTGATGAACATTTGCCTTCTCAATTACTCTGCAATATGGCGATTCTGCATAGTGCATAGTGCAAAGTAAAATAAACCATCAGTAGTGTTGATGCACTTTACATTAAAAGTGAATGAAAATGCAGTCATCTGTCAGTATTGCAGTGCATAATTTAAATATCAGCACGACTGCAGTGCAAATACATCTTAAAGAAGACTTTTGGGTTTGACGGACTCACTCAATAATGCTAAGTTAGCCATAGATATGACCATTTAGCCTCTTGGAGCAGCATAGCCTCCTTGTCATCAATTTGTCTTTAAATCCATCCATCCATCCATTTTCCAACCCGCTTATCCGTTCAGGGTCGCGGGGGATCCGGAGCCTATCCCGGAAGCT
>JAODKL010000001.1:37523123-37536917 GCA_026780765.1 Petrocephalus schoutedeni | reverse complement strand
TTGCCTCGTGTCTGAATTGTGCTATATAAATAAACCTTGCCTCGTGTCTGAATTGTGCTATATAAATAAACCTTGCCATGCCGAAGCACACCTTCGGCCGCACACTCACACTGCAGCCTGTCCCGAGTGTGGGGGTGACAGAGGGCGCTCATTTATGCAAAGTGAAGGGCTCATGAATTATTTCTGGTGGCAAGAGAACACGGTGCCACACGGGAGGTCAGCTGTGGGTGTGAACGAGGTGGCCTTACCCTAGTGTGGCCCGGCTGCCGTTTCCTTTCAGAGATTTTTGCGAAAAGGGGCATCATTTGAATTGTGCAGATCACATGTCCTACGATCCCATCATCATACTCACGGGTCGGCTTGTGACAGGTGCGTGTATTGTGACAGGTATTGTGGTCCAAAATGCGGCTAGGTGAATAGCTGGCAGGCAGTGGCCGAGACACATGGCACACCTGGCTCTGCAAACTTGCTGAGCTTCTCACACCAGCAGATCTGGGTGCCCGTGTGATGATGGGACTCATGCAGGGCGGATTCTAGCTTCTGTAAGGTGAGAGGGCATAAGAGGACCCATAATTCATATGGCTGACTTTATCCTCAGCCAATGATATGTTTTGAATCAGTGAGTGACAGGGCCAAACAGCTTTCAGCTCTGTTGTGGCCCCTCCCATATACAGTATAGGCCCCTGCATTTCTGAATGGGGGTCAGTGTCTAGTGCCTCCAAGTTCGGGCAACATCTTGCAACCTGGCAGGCAACCTGCTGCAGAACCCATAAGATATACATCCACCAGCATCTTGCAGGACCCTCCCTTGGCAAATATCCCAGCAGTCTGTCTCCATGACTCCATTACTATGAGTTTTCAAGGGACTGTAACTTTCCTGAAAAATACTTTTTTTTGGCACAGATTAATTATGGACCCAGCCTTTAATGTCGCTAAAGTGACTTAAATATTTAATAATGATTCCAAAGCTAACAATTAGCCTGCCGTGTTCCTGAAACTTAAATGGGGGTTGTGATACCTGCTCCAGCGATCCCCGCCCACTTTTATCGCAATAATACCTCGACCCATCCCCAGGCCTTGTTACCACCCACCCTAAGCAGTATCCAGAGCAGCTTCCTGGCTAGTGAGCGTCTCCTGTCTCAATAACAGCCATCGTTATAACTAGAAAGGGGCAGCGTTCACTGGCACTGGATGGGAGGAAATCAAACCTGCTCCTCCCACCCCACCCCCCTGCCAGTACTCCCCTGCCCATACTCCACTGCCAATACTCCCCTGCCAAAACTCCCCTGCCAATACTCCCCTGCCCATACTCCCCAGCCAATACTCCCCTGCCCATACTCCCCTGCCAATACTCCCCTGCCAGTACTCCCCTGCCCATACTCCCCTGCCCATAGTCCCCTGCCAATACTCCCCTGCCCATACTCCCCTGGCAATACTCCCCTGCCCATACTCCCCTGCCCCAACAGAATGCACAGAAGTATTTTGGTGACCGCTCCAAGGAGAGCCTCCTGAAGTTCGCCATGCAATTTGTGCACAGCAAAGTGACAGAGCTGTGGCATGGTAAAGTCACCAATCGCTCCAGAGCCCGAGCAGAAAACGGGAAGCAGAGCTGGCTGATAACATGCTTCTGGGGGGATCTCCATCTATGTCACTCCAGCCCAGTTTGTGTAGAGGCATGCAGCAAGTTTGCAATGGGCCTGACAGGGTTCCTCTGTGCCAAGCATGCTGAAATGCAATGGTCCTCCTGTAGGTAACATCCATACTGAGATGGAGAAGTCACAGGTGACAGGGGTCGGTTGGCTTCTCACCTTCTGCACAGAATCTGGAGGTGAGTGATACGGAATCATAAAAGAGTGACTGAAACCTTATCATACAAAGACAGGTGTTTAAAACTGATGCTGCTCTTTTTTTGAGACTGCCTGGAATCTCAGACGAGGCAGAAGCTGGCTGGAATGTTGGTGAGGACCCTGGCCCCCCACGAACAGGTCACACCTACCTGCTTGTTCCTTTTGCTGAAATACACTAATATACATCCACCCCCCCCCCCCCATGATCTCAGGAAGGCCTGGTTCATATCGGCTGGTTGGACTGCTCTACTCAGGCGAAGCTCTGCACCAGCCTTCATGTGGAGTCCGGTTTCACTGCCTACTTCCCCCCTGGGGTCAGCCTCAAGCAGAGGGATGGTGCTCTCGTAAGTTACCCTTGTGTCCTGTGTCCTGCTGAGCAGGGGTCACTGGAATACTCTTCACATGTTGAGCAGGTATCTGATGCACACTGTGATTTTATAGATTATCATGAGTCTGGATGCCAGGGAGATCTGCAAAGAGGTGATGCAGCACCTCCCAGACTTGCAGGCCCTTACCCAGAACACCTTCAGCGTAAGGGTGCCTGGCATATCCAGTTCTAATTAGTCCGGTTCTGGTTCTGCGAGGGTGTGAGTCACTCTGCTCTTGCTCGCTCTTCCCCCAGGAGAAGCTTGCTTACCGTCACTGGTTGCTCAGCTTCACTTTTGCACACAAAGACCAGGCGTCCAGTGAGTACAAGAAGCTGAAGCCGCTGCTGAGGGAGGTGCATGTCAGGGTGAGTGCTACCCCCAGGTGTGTGAAACCGTGAGTGTGAGCTGTGGGGCATGTCCCTGAGAGCTTCTGTCACTACCTTGCAGGTAGGCAGAGTGGATTGCCTGGCTGAGGCACTGTTCTGCAAGTCACTGTACATCCATAAGCCCAGCATTGCTGTCTTCAAGGGCATTGACGACTTTGAAGTCTACCACGGTAAGAAGTGGGCTGGGGCCTCAGGAGAGGCACACAGACATCATGTTTAATCCCAACATGCTGTACTTGGTTCTTGGTCACCAGGGAGAGACTTGCTGTACAACATAGTGGCTTTTGCTAAGGAAAGTGTCCGCTCTCACGTCACCACGTTAAGGCCTGAGAACTTCCCCCACAACGAGAAGGAGCCCTGGCTGGTCGACTTCTTCGCCCCCGTGAGTATCTCCCCGGGGGGGGGGGGGTCGTCGGTGGGGTTTAGCCTTGACTCCAGCGCCCTCTGTGGGGTATCAGCGGAGTGAGCAGCTGCTATTGGATGGGTATGAGTAGATAGAGAGCAGTGTTTGTGTGGCTATCGTCTGATGTTGCAGTCTGGGGGACTCATTGGCCAGTGCTGCCTGCCTGCCACCGTAATAGTGTGCCCCGTGCTGAGCACTGCTCCCACAGCTGAGGTAGTATTGGGGTGCCATCCAGGCTTCTCATTGTTCAGCGTTGGCTGTCCCGCCCCCACAGTGGTGCCCCCCATGCCGAGCACTGCTCCCAGAGCTAAGGAAGGCCTCTATACAGCTGTTTGGCCAGTTGAAGTTTGGTACTGTGGACTGTACCATACATGAGGCTCTCTGCACAACGGTGAGTCCCTGGGTAGGGGGTTAATGCTTGTGTGTGTGTATTTGGAGATGCAGGGTGCATCTCCACATGGTGATGCTCTGCCCTCTTTCAGTACAACATCCAGGCGTATCCAACCACCGTCATATTCAACCAGTCCAAGATGCACCACTATGAGGGTCATCACTCAGCTAGTAGCATTTTGGAATTCATAGAGGTGAGGAGACCACCTTCTCACTTTCTCCATGTGGCCCCCTCAGTGCTGATGACCTGCCCCCCCCCCCCCTCCAGGACCTGGTGAACCCGGTGGTGGAGGTCCTGACCCCAGACAGCTTCCAGCAATTGGTGCAGCGCCGTCGGCCCAATGAGACCTGGGTGCTGGACTTCTATGCGCCATGGTGTGGGCCCTGCCAGGCACTGCTGCCTGAGTGGAGGCGGCTGGCCCGGGTATGAACTGTGGTTGGGGGTGGGCGATGGCCCTGGTGACAAAGCTCCCTTATGTATCCCCAACTGATGCTCGGCCTAATCAGTGTGGGTAGGGGTAGACCCCATGTGTCCCCATGTGTCCCCAGTTGGTGCTCGGCTTGGTCAGGGTGGGCACAGTGGACTGCCAGAGGTACCACTCCTTCTGCCAGGGCCAGAACGTGCGCTCTTATCCCGAGATCCGTGTCTTCCCCCAGGAGGCGCTGCAGCCGGACCTCTATCAGTAAGCCTGGCCCCATGCCTCTGATGTGTGTGTCTGTGTCTTTGTGTACTGAATGACTGTCTTCTGCTTCTCTTTGGTACAGGAGCTATAATGGGTGGCACCGGGATGCCCACTCACTGCGTGCATGGGCACTGGGGTACGTTCCACCCGCCCACCAATAGATCAGTGTGTACTTTGCAGTTATATGCTGTTTCTTACTAACACTTCCCAACCCCCGCATCAAAATGGTATGAGCCATTAACTTCTGCCAAACACCAGTCGTATCGCTGTGCAATAGGTAAAAGCACAAGCACCCTGGGGATTATCTTCTATGGAGTGATTGAGCCCATGAAGTTCCCAAAATACAGTGGAAACTGCTTACAGTGACCTATAAGCAGATGATCATTATAACTGTTGTTTTTCTTTACATTTACTGCATTTGGTAGATGCTCTTAGCCAGAGTGACTTGCTTGAGTGCTTAAGACTCCATGATTACTTTCTGATACTGTTTCAATAGAACCCAGGTTAAGAATACTGTTTAAAACTGTTGAATTCTGAAAGTGCTAAACCAAGTACTTCTGGAAAAAGTGTCTTTAGACAATGTCTTTTGAAGACACCCAATGACTTCCTTGTGCCTTGAGAGATGGTGGGACCAGTTGAGCAATGTTCGAGGATTGTAGAGAATGTGGTGCAGTGCAGGGTGTGATGAATTCTTTTAGGTAGGATGGTTTAGGTTTGTGTTATCATGTTATCAAGATTATCATGTAACTGACGTTTGTATATCTATTACATGAATATTTGGTAATAATACAGTTTCAAAATACAGTACAGCCGTTTCATACACCTTTCAAACTACAGTACTGTACCAATGTGTACAATTCAAATATGCTATAATACAGTACTGTACATAAAATATAGCTTATTGTAGTTTTGCTGCTGAATCCCGTTGGCTTGGTTTTACCAGTTTATCATAAGCTTTGAGTCTGTATTTGTTGAGTCTGTATTTCCCATCATTTTCTGTGCACATAACCTTAGTCTCAGTTAGCTAGCCAGAAGCAGACAGGTTACCACAAGGCAAAACAGGGCTATGAAAGAAAAAGAAGAATTTTTTTTTTCATGTTATGATGTATAAACAAAAACAAAATGTGCACGGTAAGCAGACTACTTAAGTCACTTATTTAAACACTGTACAGGAATGATTCTGTTCCAAGCTTATAGTTAGCCATATAAGTGGCTAACTGTAACTGACACCACTAAGCAGTTTCCCCTGCATTATTTATGTGCATAAGTTTATTTTACTCAGTAAATTATGGTATGTTGGACCGCTCTCTGTCAAGCCTCCCTGCCCCCTCAAGCATCTTTACAAAGTATCAAGATGGCAGCACATGTCAACAAGTGAGGAGCTCGTCTCAAAAACTGGCAGCGTCTCCTCAGTGGTTATGCAAAGTCTTTCATGGAACAAACCACTTTAATGTTTGTCTGAATTCTGCAGCTAATAATAATTTAGCAGCACAACAAATTTTTTTTTTTTTGTATCTTAGACAGAGGCATACAGCCGAGTGGCAGGAGTGTGTAGCTCTGTAAGATGTAAGGGATCCAGGCTGAAAGAAATCATAGGTGATGTTTCATAATTCCAAAGATATGGTGCCCATATATACAGAGGGAACAAAAACTGGGTTCATGCAGATGCTACATAAAATGGACCCCAGATATAAGCAATGAAGCCGAAAGTATTTTACCAAAGTACTTTGGTAAAATTGAGGACTTGAATGTAGCCTTGTCGCAGGTGTTACATTAGCACCACACAAGTTCGAATGGAGTGGGACTGTGTAAAGTTTTTTCCGGTGGCCGGAGTGCCAATCCTGCCACCAACTCCCAAATTTTGCCACCAAACCCCCCTACTTGTGGGGTTGGATGTAGGTTAATGTGAAAGGTGATTGTCATTGTTGGCACACCACAGCACACAACAATGAAATGTGTCCTCTGCATTTAAACCATGTGACATTGTGCTTGCTCAGGCTACCTCAGCAGTACCTGCGGGTCAGAGACTCGAACTGGCAATCCTTCGATTACACGGTTATGTCCCTCACCATTACACCACCTGCCTGCCTAACATCATACCCAGCACAAAGCAGTTGCAGGTTAAGGGCCCAAAGGAGTAGAATCACTCCTAGCATACACAGGACTCCAACCAGCAACCTTCTAATTGCCGGCACAGATCCCTGGCCTCCGAGTCACCACTCTGCCCGGAGAGAGATCTGGCTGATATCTCCAAAACTAGGCATCTCCCAGCTGAATGGCCCAGATGGACAGATACCACTGAAGCCCCTCTAAGACATATTTTTTCAGTTTTAGGATGAACTGCCCCTTTAATGTTCAGCTTCTGTGTGGTTCATCCCCAGGTTTCTACCCAAGGTGTCTGTGGACTTGAGTCCTGAAGACTTTAGGACCCAGGTGCTGCAGGGTCCGGAGCACTGGGTGCTGGACTTCTATGCCCCCTGGTGTGGACCCTGCCAGCACTTCTCCCCTGAGTTTGAGCTTCTCGCCCGGGTGAGAGCCTGTCCTCCCGTTTTAACATTAATATGAAATTAAATGATACTTTATTGATCTGCATTGGGAAATTCTCTTCTCATCGCCTACTTCATCTTGCTCTCATCTTGACACACGCACGCGAGAAGGCATGGTAGCAAAAGGCAGCCACCCTTGGCTGCGCCCATGGAGCTGGGGGTTAAGAGCCTTGCTCAAGGACCCACAAACATGACTATTCTGCCTGTGATCAGAAGGTCACTATTTTGTGACCTTCTGATCACAGGCGCAGAGGCTTAGCCCACAGAGCCACACACTGCCCCCACAACTCTTGCAATGATGACTTGATTGGCTGTTTAAACCCTTCTTCGCTTTACCCCCCAGCTGGTGAAGGGCACCGTGCGTGCAGGCAAACTGGACTGCCAGGCATACGGGCCGACATGCCAGGCTGCAGGCATCAGAGCCTACCCCACTGTGCGCTTTTATCCCTACCTAGGCACAACAAAGGTGAGAGCAGCAGGGGCCACTCTTCTTGGCACAATGGTGAGTTTGTATTGGTGCGTGTAAAGTGCGCTCTGACTTGTGGGTTTCTGTGGCCCAGCGCGACCAGGGTGGAGAGCCCATCAACAGCAGGGACGCCAGCACCATCGCTGCCATCCTGAGCCAGAGGTTGCAGGCTTTCTCTCCACGGTTACAGGGTGGGGCTGAACTGAAGGTGAGTCACAGTGGAGAGCTGAGCTGTCATGAGTGTGTGAAAACATGTCAATGCCCAGGATTACATGCTGTACCCCCCCCCCATCCATCCACAGGATGAGTTGTAGTTTGACCTGCTGCAACAGGGGGCAATTGCAGCTGACCACGGGAAATGCAATTCAGACGCTGGACGCACAAGCAGGACAGATTAGCTTAGTGTGTGTACTACGGCTGCACTGATGGCAGAGCCCCCCAGGTCAGTGCTCCAGCCCTGTCTGCTTACCCCTGGTGTGATGCCCTGATGGACCTGCCTGTTTCTGTCTGTTCTGAGGGGACAGGGTCCCTCATTGCTGCTGCTCTGTGTCACCTGCACTCTCCAGCCTGGGTTGACACTCCACACCGTGCTGGTTCGGACAAGGCATCACTGCCTGCTCTGGCCGTCTGGATGGCTTCTGAAGTGTCCTTTGTATATTGTATAAAAATAAACCACAGTGACATTGGTTTCATTTGTTAAAGCCCCCCTGTAATTTAATAAAATGGATTTTTTTACTTGCTTGTTGCTTTATCTGCATTTCTCTCCTTCGGCATGAGGTTGAGTCTTCAGCAGTCCCAGATCAACCTGTTTTATCCTTCAGGTGGCTCTTCCAACAGGAAATGTTGAAAGAAGTGCTGGTCCCTGGTATAGGCGAGGGGTCACATGAACTGTGAGCCAGGACATACCTCTTCAGAATGGGAGTTCTGCACATTGTAGGTATTTCCCAGGCACTTCCTGTCAGCGAGAGCAGCACCGTTCCAGGGCTGGTTTAAGCTGAAGCTTTCAGATCCCACTTTGCTCTGACCCCATACCACATCCATGTGAGGTGCTGCCCTGCCCCCTCCACCCATTAGAAATTAAAGACGAATACAGTGGCTTGTCTGAGAAACATTTATCATTGTTATGAAGGTGCAGTAATCTCCATATGCTCAACAGGTAAAAAGTGGTTAGACTATTAGTAAGTGGGTAAGAGTGAGTCACAGGACGCAGACAAACGTGTTCACCACTCACTCTGCAGAGCCCCATAAGAGCAGAGGCAGGCAGGTAATTAAAATCACATGAAAAAGCAGGTCCACGGAAACTGCACGCGCGTGCACACACACACACAATGAAATCCAGGGAAGCTGCTGGAGTGTCCCTCCCCACGCACAGAGCACACGGCTGGTTAGAAAGAGTGTGCTTGCCCGCTGTGGACTGGATCCCACAGGGGCCCACTGTGGTGTCGTCTCACGCCGAAGAAACCACGCTCTGCTTGTACACAGCGTGGTAGGCATTCCTCAGCAACACATAGGGGAAGCAGGACTCCAACAGGTCCATGGTCAGGAACGGCGATTCCTGAACGATCTGATGAGATGTTGGGAATGAAACACCGTTAAAACCTGCTTCGCAAGCATGTGAGTGTGACAGCTTGAGGTGCAAAAGACCTGCAGGATATGCCTCACCATGTCCAGCAGCAGGTACACGGACTCCCGATTGCGTGTGGCCACCTTGTCGCTCTCCTGGCCAATCTTCAGCAAACTGGAAGACGCCAGCTGCGGAAGACAGGATCGAAGTGTTAAATCTGCACCTTCATCTGTCAATCTGCCCCTAACCACTGAGCTTCACATAAGGAGTTCTACGCTCAGTGCATGAAGGATACTCATCATACAGTGAGAAAGCAAAAGGAAGTGGCAGGGGAAAGGGATATGGGCCAGGGTGGGGGGGCACTCACAGCCAGAAACTCCTTCAGACGATCCTCGATGCTGCCCTTGTGAATAGTGAATAGAGCGGCTGCAATCTGGTTCACTGCTTTAGCCAAGCAGTGGATGTTGTTGCAGTGACCTGGAAACAACAGCAGATCAGTCTGCCTTTAGAAAGACCTCCATCTACACACAAAAGTGAGGGCTGGCCAGCAGGTGGAGTCGTTTCATTCAGCTCACCTTCAATGGCAGGGCTGTACTGAGACATGACATTACTCGCCAAGGTGGGCAGGGAGACTGCCACAAACACCATGAGCAGGCAGGCAATCTTGTACTCCTCCTCTGGACTGATGTTGTCTGTCAGATTGGAGTAGGATGCATGTGGCTATCACTCCCTTACGGCTGACAGCTCAGGCAACTTCTGCTGACCAGATTCTACTTAAGCGTGTTAAGTCTCCCATCAGTACCTCTTACGGGACATCACCCACAGATGCATTTGCCTCACCTGATTTTTGAGAAGACAGCGCCACCACCAAGGCAGGGTCAATTTCACAGGGCAGACCGGCAGCAGAAGATAGCTCATAGACATTCATGGCCACCTGTGGCATGGGGAAGCAAATCAGCACCTGATCATGGGTATGAGGGGCACAGACAGCATCTTTGTGGGATTCACACCTTCAGGTCGGTCTCCCTGGGGATGTGGTCTTTGAAGTCCTCCACAGAGCTCACAAGGAAGGGGATATGGTGAGACAGCACCTACAGATGATTTCCATGTAAGACTGGCTTCAGAGTAAACATATTGACCAGACCCGCTCAGGTGGAAGACTCACATCTCTCAGTGCCTCCTGGGCCAGTGAGCGGAAGGACAGGATGACGCCAATGATGGTCATCCTCTTCAGCACGCTGTCCACAGCTGTGATAGGAGAACAGCACTACTAATGAGTCAGGGAGACAGAGCTTTTCACCTGGGACACCCCCCAGGGAACACTCACATGACAGTTTCTTGAAGAGCGCCGCCATTTGGTCGGGCTTGTCAAAGCTGGTCCTCATCTGGGTCAGGACATCCACGTTCTCCACCACCAATTTCTACAGAGGATGTAAAGGATGTGCAGAGAGGTGGTGATGAATGTAGGATGCAGGAACACGAGGAAGACTGAGCTGGGGTGACGGGCAGGCCAACCTTGAGCTCGGCCACCTGCGAGGAGATGTGCCACATGAGGCTCTCACTGAGGAATTTCATACCATATGGCCCCAACAGCTCGGACAGGGACCTCATCTCTGCAAGTGGACAGCCAGGAGTAGAGGTCACATGCCGGCCTGGACGACCTTATAGTATTCCAGTACCAAAGCCCAGGCGGTGACCTCACCGGATATGTCAGAATACTCCTCGGCGGTGAAGGATAGCTCATTCTCCGTAGGCAGGTTCACAAAGGCCTTCATGGCTGGGAAGTAGGCAATGTGACCATTGCTCACCTGCCGCAGCAAAGTTTCCAGATACCTGCCAGTAAAGCAGTTGGTCATCCTGAGTCATACACACAGAGGGAGTCCTGAAACTGAGTCATGTCAAAAAAGGGTCCAGCTGTTGTCCAGGAGGGACTGTTGTATCATAAGGAGATGTCCTTTACTTGACCCACAGGAGATTTGACATTTTTTAAGAAATCCGTAAATAAACAAGGGAACACTGGCGGTGCAGATTTATCTCAAGGGCGCTCCCTCATGCCCACCACCTACCAGTTGGTATAGAGGCTGGTGATGGTGGGGTCACCGTGGCTGTCCAGGTGTTGTGTCTGCTGCAGCAGCACGTTGTTGAAGACACGCGTGATGTCGATCTGCACGTGGTTCTCGATGGCCTGCAGAACGGACATGTAGGCGCGCACACTGCTCAGCAGCTCTGAAGGTTTGGCAATCTCCTGCGTTGCCTGGTTGTACATGGTCATGCCCACAATAGCCCTGCCGAGGACATGGGGGGGGGGGCAGGGGCATCAAGATCAATGTTGAGGATACATGGTGGCAGAGACAACATTTGCGGTCATTGCTGTGTGTCAAGGAGGCTCTCCAGTGCAGTAAGGGAATGACAGTAAAAGTTTTTATGTTCTGAGTTTGATGAAGGTATTCAGTCATTTGGTCATTAGCTCTGACATGATTAGTGCCTCACCACACACAAAATAGGCTGGATGGCCTTGGGGGGTACGGAGGCACTTACTTGGTGAAGCGGATCTCCAGGTGTGCAGTGAGGTACTCCCGGGGGGTGAAGCTGTGTTCCCACACCGGCATGCTGGACACGTAGTTAATGGAGAAAGAGAGCTCTGATAGCGCCGTGTGCAGCTTGTCCAGGCTGAGGAGGCAAGGCAGCCCCATCATTAACCCCTCCACCTCTAAATAGAGCTAAAGTCCCCCACACATCTTAAGTGTCCCTTTGTTCAGCTCACTTGGTGACCAGCAGGCGGCTCTTCCTCATGCTTTCCACGCCTGGCTTCTCCAGCTCCGGCTCACCCTTCTTCCCCAGTGGTTTCTTTGACTTCTTGGTCACTGCCTGGCTTATGGTCTTGGCACAGTGTTTGGGCAGCAGCTGAATAAGACAAGAGCTCTGTGTTAGAGCTGCGGGTTGGCATGCTGGGACGGTGGAACCCAGGGGAAGCCCAGGCATGGCCTCACCTGGTCGCTCAGGGCACACTGCTCCGTGCAGATATCAGTGATGAGGTTGCGCGCCTGCTTGGCCATCTCATCCAGAAACATGTTACACAGCGACAGGCTGCGATCGCCGATATGGTGTCGCTGTGGAGGAGGAGGGCGTCAGGAGGAGTCAGTAGGTGTCAACAGGCCAGGTATAAACACAGCTGCACGGGTGGGGCATGGTCAAAGGACCGTAAGACCATCAGGCAAAGCAGTAAAGCAGCGAAAAGCAGTAAGGGGAAGGAGCGCAGGCGCCTGGACCCCTCACCTCCTCGGGGCACAGTTCATGAGTGCAGCTCATGAAGTGGGTGCAGAGCAGGGGGAAGGCGATGGAGTGGCGGGACTGAGAGGGCAGCTCCAGGCACTGCTGGAACATCCTCTCAAATGCACGGCTGTAGAAGCTGACAAAACACAGCAGACGGGGCAGAAGGAGAGGTAAGCAGCCTGCAGAGAAGCGGTGCTGAGGAACAGAGAGCCCCCTGTTGGCCAGCTGTCACACCTACCAGAATATGGATAGGTCAGAGGTCTCTGCCAGCATTTCCACCAGCGAGTCCACCATCTTGGTGTGGAATATGATGGTGTTCATCATCTTGCCCAGGTCACGGTGGTCCGCAATTCCTAGCGTGGCTTTTGAAACGCTTGTGTAGGCCTAGTGATATAAGGAGAGCTCCATCAGGACATGTGAAGGTGGGTCACCTATAGGGCTGAACGATTTATCAATTTCAAATTGAAATCACGATTTGAAAACAATGCAATTAATAAATCTCAAAGGCTGCGATTTAGGATATGCGTTATACAGCAGGTCTGACCCAGGGTTTAAAACTGCCGTGAGAACAGTTTCACAAATTCATTCCTTACCTTACCAAACCTTACATTCGCAGTGCAGAAAAATACTGGTTCCGCTGCAGAACCGTAAGTGAATTATCTACTGTACAGAGATTGTTCACAGAAAGGTCCCATCATTAGGGGTCCAAGCAGCATCCCTAAATGTTTTTATTACTGGAATTGTATTATTTTCATTACTTTATTTAAATTAACACAGTCCTGGCTTTTGTGATGGTAGTTTTATGCATCTTTATGCTACTTTGCTGAAGTAACAAACTTGTGTGAAGTGATCAGAAAGGCTGCTTCAATTTTGGATGCCGAGCCAGACTCCCTGGGAGAGAGTGAACTCCTTTACTGGTCTCTGTCTTAGCAGGGAAACCCCAGATATCAGTCTGCATTTTCTTTGAACCTGGTAACAGCGAGAGGCTGGGGACTATCCTACAGCTGACCTCCCACCAGTGTTGGGAGATTACTTTGGAAATGTAATTTATTACAATTAGTATTTAAAATGTAATAGTAGTGTAACTATTTTAACTACTATATGAAAGTAATGTAACTAATTACATTTGATTATTTTTTTTATTACTTTTGATTAATTTTGAATGAATATTCTCATCCATTAACCATTTTGAAATTGTGTGACCTGGTAGTGTTTACCTTATAGCAGTACTAAACACTGACTATTATCAAACTCCTTTCATTACATGAATTAACATCATTATAATTGATCAGTTTAATAAAGATAATATAATAACAGCTACCACAATGTCAGGTCTCATTTTACTGTAAGATCATATAGTTTTAAAGTCACAACTTTTTTTATTTATAAGATTAACAACACTGCTAAATCAAATATTTAACATTCAACGGCACTGAAAGTACCTGTCTATTCTAGCTTCAGGCTTAAATTATGATACAAACATGTTTGTATACTTGCGAAAATAAATGATTCCATTTTACATCTAATCTGAACAGTTCTTGCATCAGGTAGGATATGAAATTCCAGCTGATTATGTAATCATTTACTCTACTTAAGTCAATTTTTCAATCACAAATTATGGAGGCCTAAAACAGTACCTTTGCGGCACTGTAAAATAAAATGGGTTAGCAGAGTGGCAAGGCTGCATCGCCCAGGGGTTAGCTAGCTAAAGAATTTTCAAAACTCGGTATTAGAGATGGGGAGTCGACTCCAAAAGAGTCGATTCCTCGACTCTCACTAGCCCTAGTGTCAGAATCGACTCCAGGTCTGGAATCGACTCCCAGTGTCGAGTGTTTTTTTCAAGTTCAACACAGCAACAGTTCATTAAA
>JAODKL010000001.1:37511108-37523023 GCA_026780765.1 Petrocephalus schoutedeni | reverse complement strand
TCGATTCCACCGACTCCAAAATTAGGAGTCGGGAGTCGGAGTCGACTCCAAAAAAACCGGAACCGAACACCCCTACTCGGTATGACTTAGCATGTCGGGAGTGCTAATATCAGACCTAACATAAATTACCAATATCATTAGCATACTGAAGAAGGACGACACTTTCAGTCAACGGGATCAGAAGTGCAAATGTGGCTTTAAAGCGTGGTGCACATTTCGCGATTCATTGTGGCGTTTACGAACGCTGTCAGTGTTTACATTTTGTTTTGTTCTCCTATGCGTCGTAGCGATTGCGATTGAGTTGGTGTCATCGTCGTACAGACTGCATATCAGCCGTAGTCAGGATTATTAGATCCGTATTGCAAAGTGTGATGGGTAATGATCTTATAAGATCGCTTTAGTCACACAGTATGTACCTGGTATCACATTTAGAAGCATGGTGGGGCACGCTGAAGGTAGGCATGTATTCCCTGCTTTGTTTAATGTGACTTTGCAGTTACAGTAAGCTGCACTTACCTCTAGATGTTTCCTGACGTTGGAAATAGATTGTTTTGATGTCATATTGACAGCCGGCAAACAAGAATCACATTGCACAGTTAAACTTCTGCCTTTTTCTGAAACGTACTGGAAATGTTTTTTATATACATTGGTACCTCGGTATATGTCCTTAATCCGTTCCAGATCCTTGGACTTATACCAAACAGGACGTATACCAAACAAATTTTTCCCATAAGAAATAAAGGGAAAATGATTAATCCGTTCCCATGAAGAGAAGTGTCCTATTGTTATTGGCTTTTATGGGGTTTAACACTGATGGGGTTTAACTTTCTTAGAATTCATGGTTAATGAATTTACTAAAAATTTACACAAAAAACAAAATTATAGTATGGGTTGTTCACTGAATGGTAGCAACTGGTGTGCTGAGGCTCGTGGGCAGCCGTGGCTTTGTCTCAAGAGAGGTAAACAAGGGGAGCGCTGTGTCCCGATTCATTTTGACCCATACAAATTGTAGCACGCGAGTCATATTCCGAACAAAGGTCGTATACCAAGCAAAATTTTTTGTGTCCAAATAGGACGTATACCAAGTTGGACTTATTCCAAAGCGGACGTATACCGAGGTACCACTGTATATATATTTCCAGCAATGGAATGCCTTTCTTTCTTTGTCTGACATTGCTTGCTACAGAAACTCAGACTGCTTAGGCAAGGCAAGTTAATTAGCAGAAGTGGTGCTGCAAATGTATACCCGACATGATAACCAATCAGAAGCGTCAGAATACTATCAAACTTTCAGTAGTGGAGGGAAATAGCAAAGGAGGGTGTTTTGCATAAGAAAAACATGCAAAGCAATAAAATACTGTTATTAAACATATTGGCATAGTTTTGCATACAATATTAAGATGTAATTAAAATTGTAATCATGAATATTTCCAGAAGTAACTGTAATTTAATTACACCTTTTGCTTTAGTAATGTAACGGATTACAATTACATTTTTTTTGTAATAAAATTACGTGATGCCGTTACTTGTAACTCGTTACTCCCCAACACTGCCTACCACCAAGGGGCAAACATGAGCACCCCCCCAGCCCCCAGGCCCAGAGCTTACCTGTAACCTGAACCAGTCAAGCCGCATGCCCCTGAAATCAAACACCTCGCCATCCTCCACTGGAGAGAAAAGGGGAGTATATGCGTTTCAAGCAAGAAGTGGACAGCACTGAAACCAACTGACTACAGACAGTACTGAGCTGGCAGCTCAGAAACCTTTCTACATCCTTTAAGCATCACATTCACTTGATAAGCAGCAGACCCAGAGCTGCCTGAGGGGTAACTTTCCAGCAGAAAGGATTACCCTGTTTCACAGTGAGAGACGTCATGGTGTTCACGAATGAGGACATGATGATAGATTCATCTTCCGGACAGACGGACAGGTTCTGGAATGTCAGGAACCAAAAACACATGATTACATATCAGCATCATCAGTAATTCTTTGTCTTGTGGGACACAAATCTGATGGGGCTTGTGATGGGGGGGGGTAGAGACACACCTGCACCAACTCATTGAGCACGACAGCATCAAACCCAGACAGGTACTGCACGTAGTAACGCTGCATCACTGGGCCATATTTGCGGATGTGGAACCTCAGGTCCTCCATATAGAAGATGAGCTCTGCAATATGCCTGTTTGGTGGGGGGGAGCACGGTCAAGCAGGAATTACATCCATCCTGCTGGGCCTTGTCGTGGTCACCACCCTTACTTGTCGATGAAGTCATCCGTATTCTTCTTCTGAATGTTGTCAGCGTGACGCAGCAGCCAGACAATCTCATCCCGGGCGAAGGACAGTGCCATGAAGACAAACAGCGCCTGGACATAGCGGAAAAGTTACCCCGATAGACATTGGCAGGGCTAGACTGACCAGGAACATTACGCTGTGAGACACTGATGGAGTCGAACAGAACGGGAACGTTACTCTGATAGATGCTGATCAGACCAAACTGGCTTACAGGCCCAGTATTCAAACATGTAGAGTACAGAATTCTAGCCTGGATATAATGCTCCAGGTTCTAGTGATTACCTTTGGGCCAAGCAGTCCTGGCTGGTCTGCTAGCACTGTGGCTAGTTCTTTCAGTGCGGACCTCAAGAACCGCCGTCTCTCCCTATGCATGGAACCCCTGTGCAGAGAAAGCTTACAGGTCAACCAGGAACTCAAACTTCTGTTCAGCTGCACCATGCCCAGAAGGGGGCACACTTACGCATGTGATAATGCTGCCTCTTTGCATTCCCTGATATCATTGATACGCTTGTTGAAGCTGAAGAGAAGAAAAAAAAGAGAGTAGGAAATCTAGTGGAAGGTAACTGTGCTGTGCTGTGTATGTGTGGGAGGGGAAGGTCATACCCGCGGATATTGACAAACAGATCCTCGGTGGCCTTATGGATGTGGAAGACCTCGTCTCTGAAGAGGCACAGGCAGGAGCTGCTCTGGAGCGCCAGCTTCCACAAGCTGAGGGCTACCGGCTCGCTGTTCAGTGCCGTGTGGGCCAAAATGAAGCCCACTGAGTCCGACACCGGGGGGGTACCACACATCACGTCACTCAGACGACAGAGCACACTGAAAGCACCTTGGGGACAGTCTGTGATTCACCCTCTACTTACATACAATCCACTTCTCCATGGTCTCCAGAGACAGGTATTCAGACGGCATCTGAAACAAAGAGGGGGATCTCTAAGGTGTTCTGTTGGGAGACAACATCCCATTGTAGTGAGCACAAGGGGCCTCGCTGCACTCACTGTGTCCGACTGGGCAGGGTTCAGCATGGTGCTGGGTGCGCTGATCAGGCTCAGCAACTGGGCATTCCTCCACTGGTCAGCTGACAGATTGCGTCTGGGATAGACCATCTGCAGGGACACGAGGGCGTCCGACAGCGACTATAGTGGGAGCAGGGAAATGAACTCAGTGTTAGAGGGTTAGAGTTAGAAGAGGGCGCTCAAGCTGGCATTTCATAACATGGGGAGGCACAGAACTCACTTTGCTGTGTGGGACAAACTCCTCCATCATCTTCTTTAGGGGGTTCTCATAGTCCACAATCATCTGCCCAAGCCTGGGGTACTCTCGATCACTGGGATGGGAGGCAACAGTGAAGCCTCATGTAATATTAGCTCCACCAAAAGAGGGCACATGAACACTCCAACTAACCATAGCAACCCAAACTGCCCCAGCAACAGCATTAGCCATTTTCCAGTTCTAGTGACCAGCTAAACTAAATGAGTACAATCCAGAAAACAGCAAAAAGGAATTCTTTGCAGTTGCAGACATGAGGAACTAGACCACTACCTGGACCCATGAGTCATGTCGTGTGCGTAGTTGTAGAGTCCGATGATGGCTTTACGTTCCTCGATCCGAGAAAGCAGCATCATCAGTGTGGTGTAGGTCACCACCAGGTCAAGGTAGTTCTTAGTCAGGTCAAAGTTAACAGTCTGCAAAGAGAAGCATTATGAACTGTTTGGGAACATAGAGAATTATATACAGACCAGTATATGAGATGACAAAATGTACCCTGGGGGGCTGGGACTCACAATGTCAAAGAAGACTTGGGAGGCGTCTATAGTGTTTAGCAGATCACAGGCATGGTCCTGGGGGAGAACGTGGGGGTGGATTACTGGGGGGCCTCTGACATAAGCAGACATCCCCGTGCTCTGGATATGGGGGTCGCTGCCTTACCTTCAGCATCAATGTTTTTGCTTAGAATTATGCACTTTTATCGAGATGTATAAGTACATAGTCTAAAGAAAATTTAAAGAGGAGGGATAATAGGGTCCTACCTTAAACTCCATAACATCCACAAAGGTGAAGTAGTACAGAGCCAGGTTCTTCAGGATCTCAGACTTCTCCTTCTGCAGCTGGGCAAGGTGTTGCTGTGATGAAAATGGGTTTGTTACCATCACAACATATTTCAGGGTCACCCTAACTGGGCACCATAACAGTGTCCGCCACAGGCCTGGATGACACTCTATAAACAAACATATTGATGGACCATGTTTCCCAGAGTGCACAGCACCTACAATGAAAGCTAGTGATGACTAAATGCTCACCATCCTGCTCCACGTAGAATGTACCAATATGTGTCATAAGGTGAGACAGACTCTCTCTAGAAGGAGCTTTGAAAACTATGGTACTCACATTGTTGTTTCGCGTTTCAACAGCTGGAAACTTGCGGACGATGAACTTGACGGCGGCCTCAAGGTTTTTGTCGACCAGGTAGGAAGGCTTGGCTTTAGGGTCACCGCAAGCCTAGAGAGACAGAGAAGAAAAGGCTGCTAGCAAAGGAAATGTGACTTGGGCCCCTTGCAGCGGCATGGTCACAGCGCTTCCTGTTGGGTGGCCCCGTTTCACTTGATGGACGGGCATCTATGATCACATGGTTCTCATGGGTCATGTGATGCTAGGCATGCACCTATAATGTGGTATGTTACCTTGGAAACCAGAGGAAATGGACCCCGAGCGCATAATTTATTGAAGTGTTGGATTACTTTAGGGTTGTGTGGCCCTTCACAAAAATGCCTATGACATAAAAACTTTCCCAGGCCCAAGTTACCCCATTCTGAAGCCATGTAGGCTTGCCAAGTAGCATTGATGCATGTGTGTTGGGAAGTCTGATAGGCCAAAGAAGCTGTGAATCCAGCAGAAAGGTAAGATCTGGGAAAAATTAAGTGGCACCAGGGAGTTAAGCCGTCCAACCCTCCAAAGCACCAAGCAAAATCTGACCCAAACCCCGAGCCGTGTTAGTCCCCCCCCCCCCCCCCCCCCCCCCGCAGCCACAGCCACTCCCCTGAGATATAAGGCGGGGGTCATGGAGCATGAGACTGATCACAGAGCGAGTGGGTGGGGGGTGCAGTTTTGGGGAAGGCGAAAACTGTGCAAACCTTCCAAACTTGTCCTTGCTGGGAGAGGCATTGCAACAGAGAGAGAGAGAAGGACACATAAACACAAGCGGCCAACAGTGTACATGTGCACCCAGGTCAGAAATGAAGCAGCAGGAGTGAGCAGGAGAAGGCCAAGAGCCACACTGTGCCGTGCCAGGGACCTGGGGCTTCATTTAGCCACTGTGTTATAGCTCATTAATGAAAGCAAGCATCCTGGTTGCCACGTCTACCCAACAGGGGGTGCATTTGCAAGGCTCCCGTTAGCAACTTATATAGTCAGACCAAATCAGTTGCATGGTTCCAACTATGCAAGCTGCTAACAGTTAGCTGCTTTGCTTTTGGGAAACACACCCAGGTGTGGAATAAACTGCTGTGTAGAGATACCCAGGTTAACAAACTGAGGTGTACTGTATGTGGGTGAACCAGCCTGTGGCATTCAGCTGCTGGGTGTGACAGTGACAGACAGCTGTGGGTGGAGCTGCACATCACATGATTTATGACGGTTGTGTATAACGGACATATTATTGGTGTGCTATGTTATGGATGACAGCCTCCTCACACTTTTATCCAAGAGGCTAATTCATATTAATTCCTCTCATCATATCTATGACAATGCCTTTCTAGTTGCTTAGCAACAGATCTACAAAACCTAATGAAAGTCCATAAATTCCCATGGAAGCTGATCACAAGACACAATGAAGATAAACAACCTTTAAATGGCTCAGCACATGGGGGCCTCCTCCATCCTCCTTCCCACCACCCGTTAGCATCGGAGGTTAGGCGGCTTCCTCCTGTACATGGCTACCATCTACTGCCCAGTCTTTTAAAGCAGCTTCTTTGTGAATCAGAAAGCCAGAAACGAGCCATCTTGGGTCAAGTCTACTGCCCTGCAAACTGTAAGGGGACATGCAGCATGGGCAGGTAGGCAGCAATGGGGGGCAGGAAGGAGTCTGGCAGCTGAGAACTGTCACCCAAATTAGTAAGTTAAACAATGTACCTGGTTTAAAATCCCTATTTGTAACTTAACAGACCATTGCTTCTCTTTATTTCTCTTTATTTATTTAAATCATATACAAGTAAATCAGGGTAATCCAGATTTTAACATGGTACTGAACACGTCTTTCGGAACATCAGCATGCCAACGAGGCTGAAGCTGGCTGCTTATTCGCCAGCTTCTATTATTGCAGAATCCGTGCAATAGGGGACGCTATTTCAAAATCCTGTAGAGGGCACTGTGGATGCTAAATCGAAGGCTCCGTAAGTGTTTTCAGCATTTCACATTACTAAGAAAATGCTAATAACTCAAATACAGCCATTGGCTCTGAAAATAAACAGTTATTTTAAATAAAATTAATTACATTCTGAGTTGTATGCTATGTTTGATTTCTGCAGGGCATAGTGAGCAAGTGGATATATTGAATTGAATAAGAAGCCAGGGGTCCATCTGTAATTTGAAGGTCTTATTCATCTTGGGCCAGAAAAATATGAAATGTATAGTATATGGCAAGTATACCACTGAAAGGAAACACTGAAACTAGCCTGACTCAGATTGGTTTTATACCTGAAAATGCTGCCAACATGACATGTTGAGCAATTCATTAATAATAAGCCACATTCCCACTATAAAATGCATAGTATATGGTAGGTACGCCACTGTAGGGAAACACTCAAACTAGCCTGGCCCAAGTTGGTTTTGTACCTAAAAAACATCTGGCTACATGGCATGTTGAGCAAATAATCTGAATAAGAACCCACATTCCCAATTGAAATTTGCCAAGTTTTTCCATGTCATTAAACAATTCTGTAAGTAGATGTTTCATTAAATATGTATTGTTTCTTATTTTATTTGCTAACAAACATGTAGTAATGCCTACTAAAAAATCAACTGATAAATTTGTGGCTAATTCAAAGGGATTGAAATTCATACATTATTTTGTATTTTCAAAATGTCTTTATTATAAACTGCGCAGCGTGTGCCGCTGCGAGCACTCCCCCGTAGGGAAACTGCCAATAAGAAATTTAAACCTAAATTTAAACTTTAAACCTAGCAGATAATTAATTGTTTGTACAGTAGATCTTAATGGAAGAGTACCATTTTCAGAGGGCATTAAACTGAAAAATGTACAGTGAAATATCTTCTGTCATTATTATTCTTGAGAAATGAAATGCAGCATACAACTCAGATTCCAAATTTATTGAATTTTATTTAAAAGATCAGTTTGATTTCAAAGCCAAATGCGGTATGACCAAAAACATTTGAATTATTACCATTTTCTTAGTAAAATGAAATGCTGGAAACATTCTTGGAGCCTTCTATTTAGCATGCACTACTATTTAGGTTGCACGGATCCTGCGAATATGAAACTGGGGTATAAGTAGCCAACTTCGGTCTCGTATTATGCCAGAAATTAAACACCTACAAAGCTGTACACACTATAACAGTGTTTTCCAACCTCGTCCTTGGGGAACACCAGACAGTCTATGTTTTTGCTCCCTCCCAGCTCCCAGCCAATCATGAACACCGAATACCTGGTACAGGTGGTCTGGGAGCCGAGAGGAAGCAAATACGTGGATTGCCCGGTGTTCCCCGACGACTAGGTTGGGAAACACTGCAATATACAAAGAGCAGGAGTCCCAGCCTTTTTATGTCCGTGGACCGATTTACATCGCACAAACATTTCACCCACCAGTAAAACCACCAGCGTTCCATGGCCTGGTGTACCAGGTGATGGGACTCCCTAATAAACAGTCTATACGCTGGGTAACACAAATATGTTTGTTTCACTACCAAATCCATGCATTTGAGTAGCTTCTTCAATAATACAGAAGTGCGTCAAAGGAAATCTGAGCAAAATCACTGACAAAATGTCCCAGAGGCTGGCTGCGCAGCATCTTAACCCCCAAGGCAGATGTTGTGCCGAATTCGGCACCCCTGCTATGAAATGCACCCCCTCTCGGGAGTGTGCAAGGCGCTTTTCTTCACTTCAAAGGGGAAAAGGAGTAGTTCCGTCTGTGTAAATGCATTACAGAAAATGGGAAATTGTGTCTGTATATTTGTTATTTTCATTAGTTCGCTAGTTTATGAACAAGGAAGTCCTTCGCTTTATTCACCAACACGAAGAGGACAACACAACATGATTCTGATTATATCATAAAATGCTGTTCACAACCAACACATTTCACTTACAGTACATGGAAAGCCAGCATGGATTTAGGAGAGGTAGATCCTGTTTAACCAATCTACTGGAGTTCTTTGAAAAAGCTACAAGAGAAATTGATCACAAAAAGACCTACGATGTGATCTACTTAGATTTCCAGATTATTGAATTTGTCAAATAAATAAATTAGTCAAAACTGAATGGCATAGCAGCACACAGGGGTTGTATTATAGGACAGCATGCTTGTTTTACATTTTATTAGTAACATAAGACATCTGTGTGCTAATTGATGTTTAAGGATTTGGGGGGGGGATGCTTTTCTTGGCAGGCTCCCTGCCACGTAGTGCACCCCCTTTTACATCCTTCTAGAAAAAAAATACAAGTTTTGCAACTGATATTTACATGAATTAAAAAAGAAATCTTGACATAAATGTTGCCCTCTGCCCTGGTGACGCATGAGCGGCGTTTTCCGTCTGCGTTTAACTCCGCATCAAACACCCGCGCGGCTATAAAATCTAATAATATCTAATAATACCTAACATTCGGTAACGCCGGAAAAGGACAGTTGCTCCTGATCTTTGCTCGGTTGCCAGTCGGGGCCGGGAGGACATTTCCCACTTTTTTTTCCTGCTCCAGCAGTAGCCTGCTGTGGCTTTTCGACCTCCCAAGAGCAACTTGTTTTTGTTTTAGTTCATACGTGGTTCACAGTTCTTTTGGTAAGTAGTAGTAAATTTATCGGATTTAAAATTTAAACAAAAATGATAATTAAGATCCATTATTACATAAGTAATAACTTGGTATTTTATTGTACTCGGCTCTTTATTGTATTAACTTTACGTTAATTAATCTATTTTAAGTTAAATACTCTATACAAATTTACTGGGCTGGGAGAAAGGAGAGATAGTGAGATAGTTAATTATGGGGCCGGCTCAGTGTTGCGTTTGCAAAATGTTTGCCCTTCTGGAAGTTTGTACCCAGTCGGTGATGTAAGCGATGTGAGTGATGCAAGTTAACGGACTCACTCGTGGTCAAGGTTCGTGACCTTGAGGAGCAACTGGCTCTCACCCAACGCAACAATGAGTTAGAAGAGCTAGTTAATAAGCCGTTTAGGAAGATTGTGTGTACACCACGAGCGGGGAGGCAGGAGAACGAAGAGCAGAGAGATCGCGAGAGCTGGGTGACCGTAGGTCGTAGACACAGGAAAGGGAGTACACGTTACAGAGGCGGCATCACCTGAAGTGACTGTGTCAAACAGGTTTCAGGTGCTTCCAACTTTAGAGCCGGAAGGGACTGGGGAGGCAGGTGGGCCCTAAGGCACTGAGGTGCCCCCTCCACCCAGGAAGAGGGAGGTTGTGGTAGTAGAGGATTCAATTATTAGAGGTGTAGACAGTTATGTGTGCACGTGTGACAGAGGGTCCTGTATGGTGTCTTGCCCACCTGGTGCCCAGGTGGGGGACCTTCCTGATCGTGTGCACAGGCTTTTGGCCTTGGCCGGGGAGGATCCAGTTGTCGTGGTGCATGTTGGCACCAATGACACAGGCAAGGGCAGGAGGGCTGTACTGCAGGAAAAATATGTAGAAGTCGCCAATAAGCTTAGAAGCAGAACATCCACAGTGGTACTCTCTGAAATACTCCCCGTGCCACGCGCAAGTTCGGCTAAGTTAGCTGAGATAAGGAGATTAAATCTGTGGCTAAAAGGGTGGTGTAGGAAAGAGGGGTTTACGTTTATGGGGCACTGGAGGACCTTCTGGAAAAGGTGGGACCTGTTCAAGCCAGATGGGTTGCATCTGAACTGGAGGGGAACCAGTGTACTAGGGAGGCATATGTGTAGAGTAGTACGAAGAATGTTTAAACTAGGGACTGGGGGGGGGGGGGGGGGGGGGGTTAGTTAAGAATGTAAGTGGGGGGGAAACGGAAAGCCCCTAATAATCATATTACAAGTGGGCACCATAATAGGCCTACCCTTTGTTGTCTGTATTTAAACGCCAGGAGTATTAGGAACAAAATTCATGATTTTTGTTTTGGCTTTTATCTCATTGGATTATGACATTATAGGAATAACCGAAACAGAGTTGAGTGAAAAGGATGGACGAGAATATAATATGGATGGTTGCACGCTGTTCCGTAAAAACCGGATAGGCAAGAAGGGAGGTGGTGTTGCAGTATATGTTAAGGAAAACTTGCAGGCAAGGGAGCTTACTGATATAAGTAAAACTACAGAAGCTATATGGGTAAAATTAGATGCTAAAAATTCAAATAGCCTAATTGTCTGTGTTTGTTACAGAGGACCGAATGTAGCTGCTGAGGAAGGCAGATTGTTATACAGTGATATTAGGTTTATGAGCATTAAAAATAATGTGGTAGTTATGGGTGATTTTAATCTACCTGGGATGCAGTGGGACATTGTCTCCGGCTCTTCAGAAAATGAACTGGAGATGGTAGTACAGGATTGTTTTTTTACTCAGTTTGTTAACACCCCTACCAGGGGAGATGCCATTCTCAATCTTGTTTTCTCTAATAACCAGGACAGGATTGGAAAATCAGACGTTTTAGAACAACTTGATAGTAGTGATCATAATATGGTTAAATATGAGGTTAAGTTTAGTGTCCGAAGAGCAAAGTCCAAATCAAAAATACAGTATGTAATGTTAGGAAGGCTAACATTAATGGTATGAGACTAAAACTAGACACTGTGAACTGGATGGAGTTAAATAAAACTGTTGAAGATGCATGGGAATTATTTAAAAGCACATTATTGCAAGTGCAAGAGGACTTCATACCTGTTTCCAGCCAGAATAAATCTAGGAAGTTGAAACCTAGGTGGTTTACCATGGAAATTGAGTGTAAAAGTAAGAAGGAAAGGGGCTTTGTTCCACAAATGGAAAATAACTGATGTCAGAATAAAGCAGGAATATCTAAGGGTGCTTTTCCACCACACGAAGTTTGGGACTTTCGGTACTTTCGCTTTTCCATTGACTTCTGGTCGAGTACCAGTACCAAAAAGTCAAGTACCGAAAGCGCCAAACCAGTTAGGGTACTACTTTGGTACTTTGGGTTGTAACTTGCAACGCTTTCGCTGTGATTGGTTATGCAAATAGCCCGATTCTGAAACACGTCTTGCCAAACCTACGAACTCAGAAAACAGCAATAAACGAAGTAAAAAAAAAATAAAAATAATTGTGATCTGGTCGGAAGAACAGATACAACAAAAACAGGACGGCATAACAAGAAATTTAAAAAGTATTTTATTTAATATATAATCTACTACTGCAGCACGGTACTGGAGAGTCTCCAGATATAGCGATGTAATTTTGTTGTAATAAATATTGGGGTATTT
>JAODKL010000001.1:37300332-37315874 GCA_026780765.1 Petrocephalus schoutedeni | reverse complement strand
GTGCCCGTAGCTTCCGGGATAGGCTCCGGACCCCCCGCGACCCTGAACGGATAAGCGGGTTGGAAAATGGATGGATATAGTATTTTGTTTTCAAGAGATGCACTAAATTGCTGATTTTATTTAACTCATCTTTACTATTTTATACAACATTTTAATATTGCACTTTATCTTAAGGGAAAGTTCGAAAGGAAGGGATCAATGCAAATTTCAGGTTTGCTGTTCTTTATGTTCAGTAAATGCAACGTGTTTCCGGAGTCAAAGAGCAATATGAGTAATCGTGTCAAATAATAGTGATTTCAGTATTGACAAAAATAATTGTGATCATGATTTTTTCCATAATTGAGTAGCCCTGGCTGAGTGTAGTCTCAAGAAATGAAAAATACCTGATTCTAATCAGAATGTTTTGCTGTATTTTATGCTAACTCACTGCTGTTGAACTTGTCAGGGGGTTGAGGGGCAGAAAAAGGAAAGATGTAGTACGACTTCATACAGGACGATCTATGTAACGGTGCATTTGTCGTATGCCATTTGATTAAATCATTTTTGTTTTGGAACACACAGTTGAATGAATATCTTTCTTGACACAGGTGGAACCTAAATTCAGATGTCGGTGTTCAACAGGAAGACATTTTAGGAATAATTTGGTCTCCCAATAATGTACACCAGCACTGGAGAGAGTTGATGAGATCACTTCTGTCTGTTTGCTCTGTTATACTGAACGCCAACATGTTGATGGAAACATCCAGTGTACTAATGTATTTGAGACTTCATCCAAGTGCGTGTATAATCAGAGCAAGGCAGAAATGGCCTCAGCAAGTTATGTTGTGTTCCATCTACCTCGGAAGGTTGGAAGTGATGACACCTGAGTTAACCATGTTCCAGTACAGCAAGTCGTAAATACCAGGGACCTGTTTCAAAAAGCAAGATTTCTTACTTTGCCAGATAACTTGTCAGCTTTCTGAATCAGGCCTCAGCTCTTATCTGGTTAATTGTTAGCCATATATATCAGTTGGTAATAGGGCTGTCACATCTCGGTATATTAATATTATCTTAGCTCGAGGTTCTTTGATTTTAAATCAACAAGGTACTACTAATCACACTTGCAGAGACGATATTAAATGTAAGGGTAATTAAAAGCATGACATGAAGTCAAATTACACAATTAATTATAAAAATGGAACACATCATCCTTACAAAAACAGGCATTATTAAATATAGCAAAGTGCAGTGTAAAGTAATGTGAAATGTTTGTCTCAGGTTGGCTTCACTCCTAGGTACTCCATACAGTTCTGGAATCACTTTGCAGCTGAAATGTGTTTGGGAGGGGATACTGTAACAAGGTTTGAGTACCTTTATCATGTAACGGATTCCCGTGTCTGAAACCACAGAGAAGGGCTGTGGGTCTTTGGCTATGAAATATCCTTTCGCTGTTGATTAGTTATGCAAATAGCCCGATTCTGAAACACGATGCGACTGCTGTCTTAGGGAAAAAAAGTTACAAACTCAGAAAAGAACAAATACAACAAGATCAGGATGGTATAACAAAAAAAATCAAAAAAGTATTTTATTTAATATACGAGTGCAGCACGGTATTGGAGAGCTTCCAGATATAACAATGTGATTTTGGTATAATAAACATTGGGGTATTTATAAGTTAGTTAACATAAAATAAAAAAATTAGTTAACATATACATTTCTCACAAACCTGTCTAGGAGTGATTTAAAGAGCAAGGGTGAGTGATTATAATCATCTTGGAGAACGCAAAAGCAGTGAGGTAAACTCACTCACCATGGTCACGCAACCTGTTTTTTTTTACTTTCCCCTCACTTCTCCAGAATTTGCATTCAAAGCGCTGATAGGATCCTGGGAAATAAAGGGGGATTATGATTGGTTGTGGAGACACACTGAGCAGAGCTACAGAGAAAACACATCCCCCTGGTCCTAAGCAGTCCTGATTATTTCCAAATGTACAGAATGCGTGCACAATGACCACATTTTAACAATTAAAGTTTAATGTCAGGCGTACCGATGTATTGCGGTTCATCTGGGTGTATCGAACCAAACGGTTCGAAAAAATACCAAAAACCGTTGCACCCCTATTATTCAGACATATCGATTGATGCATTGCCTTTGATTGGCGCTTGGTATCTCACTATGGGATATGCCTCTGGCGTGCCTGACCACAGAAGCACCAATGACACCACGTCCACAAGTTCCCCCAGCTCTCCCTCGCAGTTTCTCCCCTCAGCCCCTGTTCGAGTTTGGCTGGAGAGAGGAGAGCCAACCTCACGGTTGCAACCGAGCATTAACCCCTCACGCTTTTTGGAGTTCAATAAAGGACAAACTGCCGCATCCAGGCGTCTGGCCGAGGGCTCAGTGTACTGTTGCTCCGATAAAAGCTTTCCATTTGAGAGAGAATCATCCCTCTCTCTCTCCACAAGAGGGTGCGCACGCGCCCTCTGTGGTTTTGCTCGTGCGGCATCCTGGCACGCATGCGCAGTTCACCCGTGGGTCTTAAGGATTGTAATCAGGGGTTACAAGCTGCAGTTCGCCCAAAAACCACTGGTTATCATCGGTGGCAAGTGGAGAGTCATCTCGGGTGCTAGAGACCGAGATATCGTCTCTCCTGAGCAAAGGAGCGATGCGGGCTGTGCCTGCCGAGGAAACCCAGCAGGGCTTTTACTCCTGCTACTACCTTGTCCCAAAGAAGGACTGCGGCTTGCGCTCCGTACTGGACTTACATGTTCTCAACAAACACCTGAGAACGTACAGGTTCAAGATGCTCACGCACAAAGTCCTGTTTCGCTCCATTCATAGGCATCTATCCTGCTCATAGGAAATATCTCAGATTTGCCTATCGTGATGTGACCTACGAGTTCCTCGCAGTCCCATTTGGGCTCAGCCTCTCTCCTCATGTCTTCAGCAAATGCATAGAAGTGGCTCTGACCCCGCTCAGACATTCGGGTCTCAGAGTGGTGGTTTACATAGACGATTACCTGTCAGGTCTCTCCTCCTCGTCACCCCCCCCCCACTGGCTGGGGCGACCGTGGTTAGCAGAGATCTGTCAATTCCTGTCAGGAGAGCCCTGGCCTCTCCCCCCACGCAGGGATCTCCTATCTCAGGTGCGCGGGCAGGTTTTCCACCCCTGCCCGGACCAGCTAGCTCTCTGGGTATGGCCCATGAAAGGTTGAATGTTGGATTTGGCTGGTCTCCCTGCAAAGGTGATTGCCACCATCCAGTGTGCTTGGGCCCCCTCGACGCATTCATTGTATGACATCAAATGGCGTGTTTTCGAGCAGTGGTGTGAACAGAGGCGCGTTGTCCCCTTTCTCTGCTCAGTTTCTGTTTTTTACAGAACTTGCTGGAGAGGGACAGAGACTTCTCCACTATTAAAGTGTATCTGGCGGCTATCTCGGCTTGTCATGTGGGCTTTGACAGGACGCCTGTCACTCAGCACCCCCTCGTGTGCCGCTTTATGAAGGGCACACGCTGGCTCCACCCGGTTTCCAAGCCTTTGGCCCCATCGTGGGACTTGTCCCTGGTCCTGAATGCGCTCTCTGGCTCCCCTTTCGAGCCGCTGGGGAGTGTCAGCATGAAACATCTGTCTCTAAAGACAGCCTTATCGTGCGTTCCATTATACCTTGGATGTCGGAATCCGAGTCAGAAACCGAGTTTTCGAGGCTGGAAGTGACGACATGCATGCTCCCGTTTCTCGAAAAATCTGAAATAATCTCGGCGCAGCCCAGAGGACCCCGAGTTTGGTTTCACGATGGCTGCCCAGTGCAAATACTGTACGTGGTGCTGTGATATTTTACATTTTTAAGCACTTTAGTGCTGTTTGAGTCAACTTCGTAAGCTGTGTGCACCGAACAGTGTTATTGTAGTCGATAGATGTGTTGCTACGGTGAATGGCATACGCTTCGAGCCGTTTGTTGTCTGAAAGAGCTAGCGCAAGAGGCACTTTCATGGAGGCTTCCATCTTGGATCAGAGTTCGGCAAGTGGAATGCATTTGACTCGGTTTTCCTCGAGTTTTTACCGGATGTGACGTTGTCCCGAGTGCCGGGTTCCGACCGCTGAGGATAATAGAACGTTAATAGAAGATTAGTCCTTGCGGTGATCTCTGTGAAGCGTGTGAGTGAGGTTCACGCTTTTTCGGTCCACCCGTCATGTATGAACTTTAGCCCGGGGAATGCTAAGGTTACTCTGCTGCCTAACCCTGCTTTTGTTCCTAAGGTCATTGAATCAGCTTACAACTGCAATGCTGTGGAACTTAGGGCTTTTCACTCGCCACCGTTTACTTCAGAGAAAGAGCGGTGGCTGCATGGTTTGTGTCCCATTCGCGCGCTGTGTATTTACGCCGACAGGACAAGGTGCTTTAGGAGGAGCGACCAGCTGTTTGTCTCCTGGGCTCCTTCTCACAGAGGTAGGCCTGTTTCATCTCAGCGTCTGTCCCACTGGTTGGTGGACGCTATTCGCTTGGCGTATAGTGCTGTGGGTCTACGACCCCCGTCGGGTTTGAGGGCTCATTCCATCTGGGCTCTGGCTACCTCGTGGGCTTTGTTTAGAGGCATTACGGTACATGATATTTGTGCTGCTGCTAGCTGGGCTACCCCGCACACATTCATTAGATTTTACCGACTGGACGTCACGGCGCCTTCGCTGGCGCACGCAGTCCTGGATGTCGGTCCGAGTACCAGGCTTGTACAGTAGTTTTTCTGCGTCCGTACGGACGGTGTGGCTTTGGAAATCATGCAATATGGGAGTTGTCTATATCTTTCCCATAGTGAGATACTGAGCGAATGTTTGAAAGAGAATGTTAGGTTACATTACGTAACCCCGGTTCTCTGATAACATGAGTGAGGTATCTCAGCACTTACCCCTCCTTGCATTTATTTGCCCGGGGAAGAGCATGCTTGAGAATGCCATACCGGTGGGCTGCAGTAGTAGATATGGGGAAACGGGGCTCCCATGTCACAACTGTGATTGGTCCGTCTGCGACGGACATGGTGTCATTGGTGCTTCCGCGGTCGGGCACGCCAGAGGCGTATCCCATAGTGAGGTACCTCTCTCATGTTATCAGAGAAACTGGGGTTACCGGGGTTACCTGTACCTAAACGTTTACAATTGTTCCTAATTGTACTTGTCCTTGTGGTCTTACTAGTAATTTCAAAACAAATTCAGTAGACTGCAACCCAAAACAGGTTTGAACCAAACTCTGTATTTTGTTTGTTGTTAACAAAATATCAGAATTATTGGGCAGGTACTAAAGAATTGTGTTGTGGGCCAGATGTGACCCATGAGCCTTGAGTTTGACATATATGGACTTTATCTCTGGTTTTTACAGTCTATTTCATGACCATACAATCATACACAATCTGTTTTTTTTTTTCTTTGAACAGCTTTTCTTATGCTGTGAGATGGTGGCACCATCTATTGATAGCAATCTGACCAGCACTCGTGGTGCTTCCTTTCTGTGTCCACCCTCGCCCCCCTGTGTGGGCCTGCCCCTGGCTCCCTTGTCTGTTCCTGCTCTCGGCTGCTGCATGCAGGTATCGGCTGAGTGGGACGTTGATGCCCGGCTTGAAGGACTGGTTTGAAGGCACGTTTGGGGCAAATCTGCAGCACAAAAGTCCTGCTGAGGTAAGCACCCTCTCTTCCTCCAGCTGTGGTACTGCTGTCTGACCTCCCCACCTCAGCTTTGATAGGACCCGCCCCCCCCGCCGGCTATTGTGTTGTTGTTGTTTGATAACCCACCCGGTGTCCAGTAGGCTCTGAATCCCAGCGTGGTGCCACTCCCTAACTTGCACGAACCCTTTGTGGAGGCTCTGAAGGAAGCTGCCGTCCCCTGCTCCCATGACGCAGAAGATCGTATGTTTCGCTCCCATGGTGAGTTTCACATATCGTATCATGTTTTGGTTACGTGTGATCTGTGGCCATTCTGGAAATGACATTGCAGTGTTAACATCTTTCCTGGTAAATAAAGCCTAATCCTGTATGTCTCTGTGTGGTTGCCTGTGTGTGACTGACTTGACTGTCGGTCTGTCTGTCTCTGTATGTCTTTGTGTCCGTGTGACTCCCTTAGGTCACTGCTTACACGAGATCTTCGCTTTGCGTGAGGGAAAAGTTGGCCGTGTCCCTGATCTGGTGGTCTGGCCCGGTGAGTGTGGGTCGCGGGTTTAGCTGGTTAGGGTTATGTATCCCTATGCAGCTGTAAACACCATTCTTCTTGTCCTCCCCAGGTTGTCACACTGATGTGGTCAGAGTTGTGGAGCTGGCCTGTCAGCACAATGTCTGTCTAATACCATATGGAGGTGAGCGTCTGACCATGGGGGGGGTCAGGTGTCGTGGTTAATCTTTGTTCACTGTGGTTACAGAACCTCCCACTTTGGCTGGTCTTCAGCTTGTTGCCCTGCTGGTGTGTTCATGGCTGCTCTGCCATTTGCCACAGGTGGGACCAGTGTGTCCAATGCCCTGCAGTGCCCCCTGGAGGAGAGTCGCTGCATCATCTCTGTGGATACCTCACAAATGGTAACCAGGAAGACTTTGTGTGCAATGTGATGAGGTAATTGTATGGCTGAAAGACCTTCCTGCAGCTCATTCCCACTTCTTTCCAGAATCGCATATTGTGGATTGATGAAAAAAATCTTACCGCCCACGTTGAAGCTGGTATCATCGGTCAGGACCTGGAGAGATTAGTAAGCAGGCCTTGGACTTGGGCAATATGTCCTCTGGTGGGGTGGCTGCCGCCCCACCCCTGTATGTGTTTTCTATGCAACATGTGTATACGTGTGTTTGTGTGTGTGTCCCCTGACAGCTCAGTGAGCGTGGCTACTGCACAGGACACGAGCCTGACTCCATGGAGTTCAGTTCTGTGGGAGGCTGGGTGGCCACCAGAGCATCAGGCATGAAGAAGAATGCTTATGGCAACATTGAGGACCTGGTGAGTTAGCCAGCGGTAGTCAGTGAAATGCCGGCCCTGACTCCTCATGATGGTCTTGGCCCTACTGATCGTAAGGGGCCTGTCTGGGGCTAGGTTGCTGTTGGGAATGAGCAGAGACAGACTGGTACTAAAGACATGAAAGACTGACACGTGTAATAAACATTGCATTTATACTGAACTTCGTGCTGAACAGACACAATGCATGCAGTCTTTGTAAATAAATGTCACAATTCTAATGCTACTATGATGTCCATATAAAATAAAGTGAATAATAGACTATCCAAAAAACAAATCACACAGAATTAAATTAACCTGATGGTATGATCTTTGTTTGACCCACATCATTAATACAACATTCAGTCACGGTCTTCAACGCATGGCGTGCCTGCCTGTGCTGCGGATATCATAACATTCTGCCATGTATTAAGTTTAAAAAAAAAAAAAGAGCCGCCTTGTTCACTGACCAGCACATCGGTATGATGATCCATTCAGGCCGTCGGCTGGGCGGCCGTTCTGGACTTTTCCAGAATGCCCTGATGTCCAGTCCACCCCTGGGTATGAGTCATTTTATAAAGTCATAATATCAGAGCTGGGGAGGGCCATCCCATTCGGCATTATATTGTTGCTTGCCCTGGAGAGGGCCACCCAATTTGGGACTATTCTGTTCCCTGCCCCGGGGAGGGCTGCCCCATTCAAGGCTATTCTGTTTCATTTGGGGTTAGTGCTTCCTGACCTGGTGTTTCCTAACCTGGGGAAGACTGACCTGGTCCTGGTCTTCTGGGTCAGGTAGTCCACATCAGGATGGTGACCCCCTGTGGAGTAATAGAGAAGAGCTGCCAGGGGCCCCGCATATCTGCAGGGCCGGACATCCACCATTTCATCCTGGGATCAGAGGGTGAGCTGTAAGGTGTCGTGAGCACACCAGGGCTAACACGAGCTGGGGGGGTGTAAATGATTCCATCGTGTGAATTGGGGGTAATAAGCCTTCATGGACATGGAACCTGTGCTAGGATTCTGCTGGTATAACAGTGTGTGCTTGAGGTCAAATGTTAAGAAGGAAGGGTCAGAGGTGAGACTAGAGCAGCATATCTGCTGTGCATGCTGGCCTTTTATTTATTGATCTTTTGTTAATTAAGCATGAATGGCATGTTTATTGAAAAGATATAAATGAAATGTATAATAGGTCAAATACACTACTTAAATACTCACAGGAGTTTTCCTTATCATTAATCTAATGTTCACATGCTGTTTATGAATCTGTTCTGTGAATTTTCTTGGGGGTACTTTGTTGGAGTTTTGTATGACTGACTGGATCTGTGTGTGTAAGCAGGAACCCTGGGTGTGGTCACTGAAGTCACGCTGAAGATCCGACCTCTTCCAGAGTACAGAAAGTATGGCTCTGTGGTCTTCCCGAGCTTTGAGCAGGGTGTGTCCTGCCTCAGAGCAGTTGCTAAGCAGGTAAGATCCCTTGTGATATTTTAAAAGTGAGTTCAGGCTCATGCTCATGCTTAGTTCTTTATTTGTCCCTCTTGGCTCCTTTGGTCTTTTCCTATGGAGCTGCCATGTAGCTTCTCTGCTAATGAATGGTAGTGGCCCCAGCTCCATGAGGCGCTACCCTGCTGCTCAGACTGGGTACTGAATGGCTAAATGGCTAGCCAGTAAGATGTGGTACTGGTTAGACTGGTGCAGATGCCTTCAGCCTGGCCTCTCTTCCAGCGCTGTGCTCCTGCCTCCATCCGGCTCATGGACAACTCGCAGTTTCACTTCGGTAAGCCACTTTAGGGTTTAGCATTATGCTGCACTGTGGATAGGTGTGGGGCTGCAGACCAAAGGCATTAGAATCAGTTTTATTGGCCAAGTAAGGTGACACTTACAAAGAATTTGACTTAACTGTTCAGTGTGGGAAGAGCTTCATAGGCAGGGAGGATCCTGGGCTCCTTGGTGTGGGAGGAAGATCCTAGGCTCTTCAGTATGGAAGGGGGTTTGTTCACGGGGAGGGTGCTGGGGTGTTTCTCAATAGGTGTACTTGATCGTACTTGTGTTCTCGTCTACTCTTTTTGTGTCCTCTTCCATTGCCAAAGACCAGATCCAATAATTATGAACAATCGTTCTTGCCCAACACTAAATATCAAGGATACATCAGTTGCATCCTAACTGAACGAGACCAGTCCCATAATTCATTGTGCCGCAAGTTCATTCTTGGAAGACAAGTTGGTAAGACCGGTCTTGCCAAGACCACAAAAATGATCTTTGCGTTCTTGGTATTGAGAAACACCCCCGGGGCTCTTTAGTGTGGGAGGGGTTTCATAGGCGGAGTGGATCCTGCGGGGAATCCGCATTTCTGGTGCTTTTGCCAGTCCTCCTCATAGGGGTGATATGACCCACCCCTATCACAGTATTTTTCGCTTTTTGGACAGTGACAGAATTATATCCTGGTATTACTTTTGCAAGTTTTGCCATGTCCTGTCCCTTTATGTAAATAAAATTATTTTGATAATTAAAACTGAACCAGTTCCAAATAACAGAGGTGCCCCCTTTTTTTGGAACAAGTGTCTCCTATCCTGTCTGCCTCAGCTGGTTTCACCATTCCACTCATCTTTTTTTCCTTTAAATTCCTCATTCCCAACCTTTCTTAACTTCATTATCATATATCTAGTTTTACTTTTGATGTACTATTGGCAAATCATCATCACGTGTTAATTGGGCAGTTGTTGGGCTGCAACTAACGATTATTTTATATGGAAGCCCATTTCCGGCAATGTGAAGGAGAAAAATAAGATCCCGTAAGTCATTATAATGACTAACTATCTCGAAATGACGAGATATTATCTCGAAATAACGACTTGGTATCGCGAAATAACGAGATATGATTACTGAAAGAGAAACATTTTAAAAATAATACAAAATACACAACAGGTTAAAAATTAGTGAAAGTTGCCTTTTCATGTATGTCTAAGGTAGCACTACAATTTGCAGCTGCATTTGGGTCACTGGCTCACATGGCATGGAAGAAATTAGTATTTTATTATTATTACTATTATAATTATTATTATTATTATTATGATTATTATTATTATTCCAACATAAAATGGACTTCACTGCAGTCATGCTAAGTTATTATTTCGAGATAATATCTCATTATAATGACTTACGGGATCTTATTTTTTCCTTTACATTGGCGGAAATGGGCTTCCATAACTTTGATTAGGGATGCACCGATTGCAATTTTCTTGATTACATTTCTTTCTTGATTACATTTTATTTATTTTTTTTGAGTGCGATCGGCCAGTACCGATTTTTCTGAGAATGGCAAGTACAGACAATAAACTAATTTTCTTTAATGGAAAACTTTATTTTCATATAAAAAAAAATTCAGATTTTACAAATTCAAGTAGAGCTACATAAATAAATACAATCCCAAATGCAATTAAAGTTTTATATATTCTTTCAAGTAATAGGTGCAATAAGTAAAATAATATATGTAACAATGCACCTTTATTGTCTTGGCAACCTAAGAAAATGCCACTACTTAAGCATTATTAATGGCAAGTTTCTCTTTATAAACAGAATTGGAATCAGTTGTAAAACTGAATACTGCTTTGGGATCTGCTTGTAGCAGGCTACTTGTGTCATGAAACTAGATTAAATGACTCCGGTAGCTTGGCATCAGAAAAGTACCGCTGAGTCGGTATTCTTTATTTTAGGCTGAGGTAATTTATCATACTGTAATGCCGAGCAGAGTGAGACATCGCGAGGGCAGCGAATCACGAGCTGACTTTTTAATGGGAAACAACAAGGCTCTTTCATTATATCCTATAACAAGGATAATACAGGCACTACACCAGCATCGAAGCAAATGAACTGGCAAAACACGGGGAGGTCAGATGCTGGACCACAAGAAACAGACACGGCGGGAAGCTTACCCAAAGCTAAGAACACGTGAGGGTCGGACAGGGTGCACACAACACAAGGGCAATACACAAGCCACAATCAGGAATACAACCACTTAACAGCAACAACGACAGAACAAGCGGCTATTTAAAATTCAGCCGCGAGCATGCTGGGATATTCTCATCCCCACCAGTATTTCTGAAGCCTCTGACTTCAACTATGGAAAACGGCTCATCATCCAGTGCCATGAATCCCTTAATTTTCCTCGTAATTCCTTTGCTCTATTCACTGCTTATACCAACGAAAGACAGGAGAGACTCCTGGCTTGTAGATCGTTCTGAACATGCTCTGCCGGCTTCAGTTTTGGCAGCTTTCGGTCTGCTAGCTTCTTCAAGCTGAGCATATGTAATCAGAACGAGTGGGGTGCTGCGTTGTGCAATGTTAGTTGGCCCGCCGGTTAAATAAAGGAGTGACCCGATTGTCAGCTCGAACCATCCAATTTTATTCCTGGCAATTACAGAAAGGTATATCAGCGGGGAATATGACTATCTCCTCCTTCCATGCCTCTGGGCAACTGGAAGGCGTCACAAGTGGGAGGGGGAAGTATAATGGGAAAACAATCAGCCTTACAGCCAGGTATGAAAACAAAAGTTTCCGATAGATCTTTTGGTAATTATATAGGATAAAAGCAGTTGCACATTCACTCTGTTAAACATGTTCAATGGGGTGATGAGTTGTTTTTAAATGTCTAATTAAATTTGTGTTAAATGTCTTTGCATCGGTTTCCCCATGGTGTACTTGGACCTTGTTATTATTTCCAAATTACAGACATTCTAGCGCAGGGGTGCCCAATATGTCGATTGTGATTGACCAGTAGATCGCGAAGATGGTGCAGGTAGATCGCACAACATTCAAAATTATTTAGATGTTAGCCTATCATCTATCCCCCCTTTGGCATTTGCCACTTTATTGACGTAATGAGCTGCCAGTCTGCTTTTGCTTAACACTTTTTGCTACATTAGGTTACAATAACTACTTAAATTCCTTCTCTTCTAAAGCGTCATCTGGCAGAAAATGTGAATGTATTGTGATCTGATGCAAAACTCCAACGAGCAAAGTGACCCAGTTAGCCAGGAACCATAAATGTATTGAATTGTTTTGTGCTGTAAGGGTTCATCCAGTGAAGCAAGGTTTGCCAACATATACTGTATATATAAAATATACTCAGTGTATATATGAGTTCAGATGCAAAACCCTCTAAATCCACCTGACGACTTTTCTGTTAAAAGAGCATTTTTTATCAGGAACCTATGTTCAGTAGCTTAATTTTCAAGGGAATAATAAGGATATCAGTTACTGAAAAATTACCTTTTTTCAAAAATGTAACTTCAGCAAATTCACTGCTTTTTAACAAATAACTTTGTTTTTTGCGTCAAAACCAGCTAAATCCACAGGTCCTTTTCTCGCATAAACCTCTAAATCCACCTCTTTCATATAGACATAGCAAAGAGTTGCAAAATCACTTTAGGTGCAACTGGAAACACTGAAAATGATGACAGCACACACAAGTAATTGGGGGGGAGGGTGCAGGTTCATTCATATTCATACCCATGTTCCATACCCATTTTCAGATGGGACCTGTGATCATGAGCTAATCCCACCCCATTTCTCTGCAGTCACTCTTCTGCCCAGTATGAATGAAGGCAAAAGGTCCAAATAAATGATAAAAAGATTTAAAAAATCCACACTGTAGGCTATAGCCAAAATGGCAGTACATTTATTTTAACAACAGAATAGACACAAAAAAATCAACAAAATAAAATACTTTTTTGACACCTACAATGACAATAAACAGAAAAATATAAATGTCAGAAATAAAGGCTGGGAATTAAAATACTTTTTGTTTCCATCCATCCTGGCTTTGAAATATCTTGAATAGGAATCATGAAACCAATCGTGCACATTGCAAGACAAGTTTTCATTCATTCATTCATACATACACATGATTTAGCAACATGAATTGAGACCATTAAACTGGTTATTATTCTTTGGCAAAGGTCTACACACGTTTAAATTTAAATGGGCTACTCTATGTAATGATTATACTTGCAGAAAATGCGCAGAAATGAAGCCTGGCAGACAGGAACCAATGTAAAACTAAGTGTAAAAAAACTGCTACCCCATTAAACACTATAGGCAGCAGTTTCTGGCAGCTTAAAACTAAGTGTAAAAAGCGGCTACCCCATTAAACACTATAGGCAGCAGTTTCTGGCAACATAAAACTAAGTGTAAAAAACTGCTACCCCATTAAACACTATAGGCAGCAGTTTCTGGCAGCTTAAAACTAAGTGTAAAAAACTGCTACCCCATTAAACACTATAGGCAACATAAATCCTTATACAGATGTCCATTCAGGAGTATGGGTCGGAAATTTTGGCAACGTAGCAAAAACTGACAGATATACCTGGAAATTTCTGCTGCGGTAGGAAATTCTGGCAAGGCAGCAAAAAATGGCAGAACACCGGAAAGTGGTATTTAGCGGTTTTTGAAGCAAAATTATTTGATTTACGTATACTAAGTTTGGAGAGCTTAAACTCAACATTGTCATCTCATTTTTGACAGAGGTGGCGTTTATCGGCTTTTGCATCTGAACTCTTCATATGTAAAAAATATAATTTAGCATTTTTAATGTAGGTAAATCATTTTGACATGGTCATTTTAAAAGTAGCTCGCAAGCCGAAAAAATGTGGGCACCCCTGTTCTAGCGGATCTGTCGGTGTGCGCGAGACATATTGCGCATGTGTAAGATCGGTTTAAAATACGCATGACAGGTGAAAATCGGTCGATTCCAATCGCTGGCCGATCAATCGGTACATCCCTAATTTTGATGATCGATTAATCTATCTTTTTTTTTTGATGAATCGGGTAAAAAAAAATGTAATATCCACCCATTTATTCAGAAATAGAACATTATCTAAATGACTGGTAACAGAATTTGTTTCAGTATCAACACTTGTTTTCTATATTTACAGTAATACACAAAAGTGATCTTTGCATGGCACTATCACACATACTCACAGACGCAGTTACTTTCATCCCTGTCTAAATGCAATTCATCCTAACTCACTCACATGGTGAAAGATGGGACTGTTTGGACAGGCAAGTGTGCATGCTTGGCTGACTAACATGGCACTTCATCGTTGAAATAAGAACAGGGCAAACGGAGAATAGGTTGGGAAATAGGTTTCGTTTCGACAGACGGGGTGTGCATGTATGTGCAATCAAGCTTGCGTCAAAACCAATGCTAAACACAGCTTAAACTGACTAAGTGCTATACAAAAACAACATTAAACTGAATGTGTGTGTGTAATACATATATAATGTTATGTCTTCACTGATATGGTAGTTTGTGTTAATGTCCCATATGCTGAATTTGTAGGATTTATTAAATCCATTCACAAATTCCGCCACTGATGTCAAGCCGTGCACTGTGTAAAATGACCTCACCTCAGTGTCCAATATGATGCCTCTGTACTTCTCTCACAAACAAATCCTAACTTTCCGGAAAGAATCACTAGCACAAATAATACACATAAAATAGTGACTAGGAGACCTAGATTCTCCTAGAGAACCAATGAAGTAAATATAGGGGATTTACTGAATTTCCTTTCTGCCAGCACAGTTTATGAACTAAATAATTCTGCTTTCCTGGTAACTGAGTAACTTACTCTATAGTGTTTTCAAAATAAATGCCGGTTCAGGGATGACTTTCCCAAAAGCATCGTAGCGCTACGTAGTTCGTTATCGAGCACGTACGATTGATCGTCAATTAACGTGCACCCTTCGTAGTTCACGTAGTTCGTTATCTCGCTCGTAGATAACGAGAGATCCGACCCACTCGTTATTTTCTAAGTAGTTCGTTGCTTGAACTTTTGCCTGCTGTCCTGTCACAGAGACGCAGAGATCAGCCAAAATACACCACGAAAACACACTGGCGGTCTTCCTTGGCTAACGTAATAATGCTGATGATATAATAAGCGGTCAAAATGAATAATATAAATGTACAGTTAAGACAAATATAAAACTATAATGTAGACTATAAATTAGCGGAAAAGGCGCTTGTTGTTGCAACTCCTGTGCGCATTGTCAGTTCATAACAGGGTTGTGCACCATTCAGAATTGACTTGAGAATGACCATGAAAATGAAATGCAGTTCATAAAATTGGTAGAAAACACGTTGCAGAATCGCAATTAGAAGTTGAATATAAGGAGATAGAATTAAAATGGGAGTCATTTCACATACATTCACATACATAGTGTAAGTGCAGCTGTAGAAATACAACTTAATATTTGAAATGGATTATACAGCATGTTAACATAAACAGCATACACTGGCACCCCCCCTCCCCCCACAATCACGAATATTTACGGAAGTAAAAAATACCCATTGACAATACGCCCTGTTGGACCACCTGACTTAAAAGAAGAATAAACAATTAAGTAATACATAAATAAATAATAAGTGTGTGTACCATGGTGGACTTCATACGGCAATGCAACCTTTCACAACCGTATCCATCTGACAATCTAGCAATACTTGAAACTATTGCAGACTCCTCACAAAAGATAACGCACACAAAAAGTTAAATATGCTAAAACAATAAATATATGCACATGGAAAAGGTCTTAGAGGGCCAACATAACCCAAA
>JAODKL010000001.1:37289981-37300232 GCA_026780765.1 Petrocephalus schoutedeni | reverse complement strand
GCCATGAACCCCATGGACCATCTCAGTAATGAACAATTCATAAAGAAATTCAGTCTTAGTCTGGTGCAGGATAAATTTGAAAAGATGCACCATGCAATATCTCTCTGCCTTTATGCCAGTGGTGATTTCCTGCAGACCTACAAATGCATATGGGCTCAGGAAGGCCGCTGTGTCCTGCATCTGTGCATGCATTAATCACATTTTTGTTGTGCTGTGTGCACAACTACATACAATGTCCAGCGGGAGGGGATGCCTTGCATGACACTAAATTTGGTTTTCATGCCACTGCAGGCATACCTGGCATTGTACGTGCAATGGATGGAAAGCTCAACCCTAGTCATATTTTGACAATCTACACATGTCAAAATATGTTCTTGGCACTAAATGTTCATGCAGGTGACATGCAACAATCAAGGACATTTTACATACATTGTCTCCGAGTGACCTGGAGAAAATCAATGTGCGCATGATTCTTCTATCTAGTCCAACTTTGAAGTGTCAGATGGCAAGGGATGGTGCAAGGATGGATTTGCTGGTGGTTGTTTATTGGAATGAACCAGTCATCCTCCTAGCGAATACCTGCTACCTAACTCCAGTGTTGAACCCCCAAACTGTGGTTGAGGAGAGGTACAGTATAACACCACACACCAAAGAACACACACTGCTGTAGAGTGTGCTTTGGTCATGTGGAAGATTCTGGTGAGAAATGTTACTTCCTTTCCTTTTTGCTCTTTTTTTACAAGGAAGTAGCATCCCGTTATGAGATTTTCATATTTTCAACAAATAGGTTAATTTATTTTGGTGTCTTTTTCTTTGCTTTGGTGTGTTTTTATTGATTTTATAATTATTTTATAATAGTCTTACATTTGCCTATGCCAGATGATACAATAACATAACACATTTCACCATTGAAATACGTGGGGTCGATGTTCCTGTTATCGACAGTCCGTGCTTTTCTTACGCGGAGGCAGGGGAGGAGCCAACAACGCACTACTTAGAGATCGTTCGTTATTTCTGAAATAACGAAGGCTTTTGGGAAAGGCACATGGACCTCGCTTGTTATTTTCCTACGAACTGTTATCTTGTTCATTATTCGCAACGATCGATCACTTTTGGGAAAGCCACCCCAGGTCCTGTTTTTTGACAGGCTTCTTACTCATTCATATGCCCTAGCATCAAACAGTGGGATGTCAGTTGTGACTAATACAAATGCTATTTACCATTGTATTATCAGCCTTGCTATTTGTGCAATGCTATTGACTAACAAAGTATGTTACAGTTTGCACAATCAAATAAGATGATCTTTATATACAGTATGTATATAAGGACTACAACTGAAGCTTTGAAGAAATACTCTGTTGCATAATTAAGCTGTTGACTTCTCACTGTGTTAATGGTATAGTGAAATCTATGTCCTGGTGAAAATCACAGCAGTAATCACTATGGCACCGGTGTACCACCCACCCCTACCTTCACAGAGAAATGGTGACCCTTTTTTTTCTGACTATCAGGGCATGCACTGAGGCCGCAGGTCTCCTCCATGTTCATGTCTTTCTTGGATGGTCTGAAGAAGTTTTACATCACCAAGGTACACTCCTCCCTCCTACACCCCGTGCATGATTAGGGCCCCCTGCAGGCTTTCTGGGTTCTGGCTGAGTTTAACCTCCAATTCATCCTCCAGTTTAAGGGCTTCGACCCCCAGCGCCTGTGTGTGGCAACACTGCTCTTTGAGGGTGACCGGGACCACGTGCTGAACCATGAGCGGCAGGTCTATGACATTGCGGCCCGGTTTGGGTGAGGTTCTTTTTTGACCCCCTGGCTCTCCAAAGCGGCACCTAGCTGTTTTATAATTTAATGTCCATATTTGGTGACTTTCCAGACGAGCATGTTTTAGGTTAATTGTTTTCCTGTTTTCACTCGATGCATCAGGGGCCTGGCGGCTGGCGAAGACAACGGGCAGAGAGGATACCTGCTGACCTTCGTTATCGCCTACCTGCGGGTGGGTCACAAGTGTTCATGGGGGATGTGAGTGGGGGTTGGGTGATGGCGACCTAATTAGTATACGAAGATGTCTGTAGTGTAACGGGGGGGGGGGGGGGGGGGGTTGGATGTCCATATGAAAATACTATAAAGTTTTACGTAGTTTCTTTAACAAAGTCTTTTTTCATACATTTAAGTATGCTATTACTACTAATTTTGTACTTTTCTATATTTTTGAGTATTTTAGCCCTTTCACAGCCCATCCTCCTCTATCCACCCAGTAGTTGATTCTCCCATCTAGCACTTCAAAAAAGTGTTTACAAAGTTGCATGTTTTTGAATTAAGTGTATTCTCCCCCATCAGTGAAGGCACACCCACCACACTTAACCATAAAAAGAAGGCGAGGCCAAGCAAGAAGTATAATTAATTCACCCACAACAAAAGGGGGTTACGGCGTGATGGTTTTGGCAACAGGCAGAACATGGACAATTTCATTTGCATTGTAAATCTAATTGAAATCTGCAGAAACCAGTTTGTTTTGAAAATGAAAGCCAAATACAGTAGCTTACTACGCATATATTTGGAAATGTTACAGTGAAATATGATGTTTGAATTTTGTGCAGTCATTGATATTACCTTATTAAAATTATGTGATTCGTAGCTCTGATTTAATGACCCCCCAATTATTTTACCCAAAATAGGCTCTACCATTGCAATTTAAGATCAAAGACAAAATTAGATGCTTTATAATTTTTCTGCTTTACTGCAAGTAACCCACAATAGACAATCAATTAGTATAATAAGATGCATGTTCATTTCTTAAATTTTATCATCTTAATTGTACTACTCCGCAAATCAACATTTTTAGAAAATAATATAATATGAGTCTTTCATTAAACTAATTTTAAAAACTAGAGAATTTTGTTACGGTAATACGTTTGTGAGACTGATCTATATTGTATATGGATTCATTCTTAAACACATTGGCTCTTTCCCTTTTGCCTCTGAGAACAAGTCTGTAAACAAAGAAATATGCTTAATCAATAGATATGGTGTAAATGTTAGTATTATTAGTAGCATGGACTGAACATTTAGGGTTTGCCTAGGATTGCGAGGACATACTTTTTCCTTTGAACATATTTTTAAGTATATTTTTAAAATTTTAGCACCGTTCACTCATACCTCTGCGACCTCAGGGGTTAAGCCTTTGCCAGGGTTCCATGTGTGTGTAATTTGCATGTTGTTCTCATGCCATTGTGGGGTTTCCTCTGGGTACACCGGTTTCTCCCCACAGTCCAAAAGGCATTCTGAGATTAATTGGAATTGCCAAATTGCCCGTAGGTGTGCTTGTGTGAGTGAATAGTGTGGCCTCTGATGGTTTGGTGCCCCTTCCTTGCTTGTTCCCTGCCTTGTGCCTGTAGCCTCTAGGACAGGGGTGCCCAATCCTGCAGAGAGGATACCACCCTGCAGAGCTTAGATGCAGCCCCAATTTAACACACCTGATACTGTTAATCAGGCCCTTCTGAAACATCTCAGTCAGTTTTGCTTCAACATAGCTGACACTAATTGAGATGCTTGAGCTGCTCTGCAGGGTGGTAGCTCTCCAGTAGCAGGACTGGGCACCCCTGCTCTAGGATATGCAGTGGATATGTAATGAAAAATGAACATAAATGTACTTATGTGAGTGGCTGAATGCACTTAAGGGTCATTTACAAGCCCAAATGTAGCTATTTCTCTGCAAAAAGCATGTATCTAGCCTAAGTGCACTTAAAGATATACTTAAAGAAGCAGTTCACCCCAAAACTGAAAAATAAAAAGTTTTCGAGGGGTTATCTATCCATCAGGGTTGTTCTGCTGAGTTGCCTAGTTTTGCAGATATCAAACATATAAATGTTGCTTTACTCTTGAATATAATGGAGCCAAAGGGCATTCATTTTGTGGCGTTTAATGCACCAAAAATACATTTGAGAAATTTAACAGCAACATTTCTTAGCAGAAATCATGACCCGCTTACAGACTTTGTAGTGAGCAGTTCAATTTCCTTACTTTTCCATACTATAACCTGCCGTGAGTCTCAAATCATATACTTCAGTACTTAAACTTTTTAGTGTGTAAGTGAATTCACTTATGCACTAAAAATATGTAGGCTATTTATTTTAAGCAGGCCAGATTAAATTATGAATTTTAATGTTTTTGTATATTTTTTGTTTGTGTGAGATTGAGTATAATTAAAGATAATTGCATATATTGTTTTGCATTTTTGTGCACAGTAAAATTCCAATTTTTATTCATATCAATTAGGAATTAGGACTGATGGTACAGAATGGGAGAGTTTGATCTGTAGTTCGGTTTTAATCCAGTTTTCCAATGCAAATAAATACTTGCCCTTTTATTTGATGAGGCAGGTTTAAACCAGGTACATTTCAAAATGATTTTTATGTGTGCCCCTAGTAGAGACCCCTGAATTACAGCTGTGGGCAGTGGGTAGGGGATCATGATGCTGGCTTAACGTCTGATTGCTGTCAGTCATTGGCGATAGACGATGGCATTATCAGCCCAACCCTAGTGTCAGCTAGTTTTCAGCTTGGAGGCTAGATGGTCCTCTTTGCCTGAGAGGGTAAACTTGGGAAAATTAATCTTCTCACAGAAGCCCTTGGCTGAATAAACTGCTCTAAGCAGCTCAGTCTCTGCCTGTTAAATTTATGGTTGTTTCCTGATACTGGTCAAACTTGTCATGTATAGTTGTATATCTTTGCCTTTTGGATGTGGGATGTCTCTGCGAACCAATGATGGCCTGCTTCTATTGCCACAGGACCTGGGCATGGAATATTATGTGATTGGAGAGTCATTTGAGACGTCAGTTCCTTGGGACAGGTGAGGCTGATTGTAGCAGTGGCATTGTGGCTTCTGTAGTCTCAGTCTTCCACCATTTGTGGTGGATGATGATGCATGATCGGTCAGTTGTGTGCTACTCGGCTCTTTGACTGCCATTTTGGCTCTGCAAGCATCAGAGGTGATGTTTCTGAGATTCTCTTGCGGTATTTTGTGTCCCAGGGTTCTGGATCTTTGCAGGAATGTCAAGGAGCGGATACTAAGGGAGTGCAAGGACAGGGGAGTCCAGTTCCCCCCTCTGTCTACTTGCAGGTAGATGCTCTGACCCGATATGTGTTTAGACCACTGGAGCCCTCAGCGGTACAGTGCTGACATAGACATGCTACTTACTTAAGAGATGAATATCCACCCCTTTGAAAGGGACACTGATGCACTGAAAGGGTGGTGGTGAAGCAAGATGTGGATGAGCAACGCTGCCTGCTGAGCTAACAAGTTTTTCTCTCTTGCTCTCATATAGAGTGACCCAAATCTATGACACTGGTGCCTGTGTGTACTTCTACTTTGCATTCAACTACAGAGGCCTATCAGACCCAATGCATGTATATGAGCAGGTGGAGGTGAGTCTACAGGTCCTGATGTGTGCTCTGTGCTGGGTGTGACCCGCTATTACAAGGTGCTCTCTTTGATCCTCTTTGATCCTCTCCAGCATGCCGCCAGGGAAGAGATTCTTGCCAGCGGGGGAAGTCTGTCACACCATCATGGAGGTACACACACACTCACACACAGACTTGCATAAAAAAGGGGACCATCCATTAATTTATATGGGGAAAAACCCTAATCCCAATCATGACATCAGTAACCCCCACCCAACTCTTACCATAACCATAAGTAGCCAAACAAAATACAAGACCCTGTTTTACCACACTTTGGGGACATTTTGGTCCCCATATGTGATCTATGCTAACACACTCACGCACAAGGCCACCCCGACCTGTCTGTTAGTGTGAGGCAGACCCTATGTTAGTGACCTCATTCAGTCTTCATGGCTGTAGCTGGTAGACCTTGGCCTTTGCAGTGGTAAGTTAGCTGCTTTTTATTTAAACTGGGGAACTTACAACTCTTCTGCACAGCCAATCAAAAAAAACACATACAGTTGTGTACTACTGCAATAGGTTGGTGTGAGGGGAGTACTTCTTTGATGTGGAAGGGAGTTTATTGGTTAGTCTGTCTGTCTGTTGCAGTGAGCAGCTGTAGTAGAGGGTGTAAGGGGTATGTAGTTGTTCCTAATGGTGAAATTTGATTTTCCCCTTCAGTGGGAAAACTCCGTAAGCAGTGGATGCAGGAGACCATCTCTGAAGTGGGTTTGGGGATGCTGAGGTCTGTGAAGGAGCATCTGGACCCACAAAACATCTTTGGCAACGGAAACCTCCTGTGATCTCCCCTAGTCGACGGACTGTGTGTGTGGGTACATGTGGCTGCGCATGTGTGTGAGTGTACAGGTGTGTTTGGTTATGCACTTGACAGTGTAATCAGTCTTTTTTTGAAGCATCTGAGTTTATCCATAATAAATGGCCTGTTTTAGTCAAGCAGCATCAATGGATACTTTTTATCAGTTAGGCTAGGGGACAGTTTGGAGTTAAAGTTAAGTGAAAGTCACAAGGCAGCAAATGCACAGCCCTCTGGCAACCAGTCACCCCCCTTTGGCTGCATAAGGGGAGTTTTGGGGACAGCTGAGGGTGCAGACATACAGGCACACTCATGTGTTGTGTACACATGGTTTTTCTGAGCCTCATCCACACACTTTTCTCTGGTGTTTGAAGGTGTCGGCTTTGTAGAGTTCAGAATCAGAACTTCTATAATCCCAAAGGAAATTGTTTATTAGTCTAGCTTGCTCTTACTGGGAGGCTGCATATGTCCAAGATGGTGGCCCTCCACCCTCCCTTTTTTTCTTGGTAGCAGTCATCAAAAACTTGCATGTTCACTGGTATGTTATTCTAAACTCTGTTGTTCCATTTAAATCCTAAGTAGGCAGTCCAGCATGAGCTGAACCCTGACCCCAGCCTGGGTTCCCCATTGTTCTGTTCTTTACCTCACAGCTTGTTTCCTCTCTTGCCAGAATGCAGCACAGTTTCTGCCCTCTGTTGGTTGCTGGGTGGGCAGGGCCTCCTGTCTGTGCTGCAAATCTGTGCTCCTCCTCCTCCCCTACTTCCCCTGGCCTCTGCTATGCTAATGTTGCTCCTAGCCATTTGGGAATAAGTCAAAGACTCATACAATTCCCTTGTGTGTCAATCCAGGTGGCAGTAGTGTGACTGATGCTGTGGGAGGTTCTTGCCTTCTCATCTTCCTCTTTTACTCAACATCTCCCTGATCCTCCCTTGTCTGTGGCTTTGCTTATTTGGAATTGAAATGAAGGGGAAATAGAAACCACACTCAGGCTGGATATCTGTCCAAATCAAATAAATCATCTGTACTTCATGAGCTCCTCAATGGTGACAGTCTCTTTAAAGAGGGGTCACATCACTTTTCATGTGCTTTGAACACCTTGGCATTGTGGCTTCTATTGTCTCGCTGAAGGATTGGGTGGTGATGGTTAAAGTCGGGAGGGGGGGTTCTGGCACACACTCAGGAAATGCTACCCCCATAGACTTTGCTATGATTTGCCACTAGGTAAAATAAGCTCAGGACATTGAAAGAAATGAGGAATAATCCTGCATTCCATTATCCCTCGGAACTCGGAATCCGAGTCAGATTCCGAGTTTTGAAGCCAGAAGTGACGACATGCATGCTCCCGTTTCTCGGAAATCCAAGAAATATCTCGGAGCAGCCCAGAGTACCCCGAGTTTCAGATTCAAGATGGCTAGCTGCTCAGTTCAGGTTACAGAACCCGTCGCAAATGAGGAGGATTCGCGGATGTTTGGTAGAGTAACTAAAAATGGTAATATGTGCAACTTTTGTACGAAAATGGAAAATCCGAAAAGTGTAGCGCCAGTTTGTCTATCGAAACAACAACATATAAATACACAAAAACATTCACGTATCCTCCTCGAGGTTAAACAGGTGAACGGCATATGCTTGGAGCCGTTCATACTCCGATAGAACTAGCACAAGAGCCACTTTCTTGGAGGCTTCCATCTGAATCCAAGTTTGGCAAATTGAATGCATCCGACTCGGTTTTCTCCGGTTTTTAGCGGATGTGACGCCATTCCGAGTTCTGACCTCCAAAGGATAATGGAATGCACAATAAGTGCATAGGGCTCTATAATGACACAATCACCAAAGGTTGGAGATGGATTCAGCTGTACAGACAGCTGCTGTATGAACTTCCGTTTATCGCTTCCATGTACAACACCATAATCTGCCTCACCCTATGGCTGCTCTTCCACGTTAGGCAGTTGAGTCACTCCAGACAGCTGATATTTAGGCATTTATTATTTTTAAAAGTTATTAGAGTAAAACGTTGCATGTAGATACACAAATCTATGGGAGCTCTAAGATGTCGCAGACTTTAAGTAGGCAATGAGGTCGGCACGCTCTCCCTTCTTCTTAATGCCGGCGAAAATCATCTTGGTTCCTGGGATGTACTTCTTAGGGTTTTCCAGGTACTCCATCAGGGTATCTTCTCCCCAGATGATGCCTGTAGTTGTAAGATGATGTAGTCAGCAATAACAGTGGGCTTTCTGCCTGGACATTAGGCCTTGTACATGGCTTCTCCACTTACCTTTGGTCTTGTTGGCATCTGTATAAGAGAATCCATCTGCCTGACCGGTCTTTCGCCCAAACAGACCCCAGAGATTAGGGCCCACTTTGTGCTTCCCTCCCTTCTCCACTGTGTGACACTGTGCACACTTCTGCACAAACACTTTCTTGCCCTTCTCTATGTCACCCATATCAGTCTGAAAATGAGAAACATGCAGTCAACATAGAATAAAACACCTTTCCTCATCAAAGGGAGCTTATCCGGATGGCCCATCAGCAGGAGGCTGTTGTGGTAACTTGTTCAGAGATCAACAGCTGAAAGGACACTGGGTCAAACAGTCCTGTTATTGCCAAATACAGGTATTGTATGAGCCACCGAATTAATCAGAAGTATTAAGCATTTGCCACACTGAAAAAGCTTCCTGAAGATATTGTTTTAGAAGATCAATAACGGGTCGTTACACCATTTGACATCCTTCAGCACTGAACATAGGGACAGCAGCTTGCTTCAGGGGCAGGGCCGGGCAGCCGTACATCGAGATTAACCTTGGGTTTCCGACCCCGTGTCCTCAAGCCAACCGTGTACTTGTGAGCAACGGATCAGAAAAAGCTCCGATACATTCAAAATGGGCAGTTAAAATAAATGGTGACAGCTGTTCATGTTTATTAATCGACAGGTAAAGCGATTACCACTTGTCCTTTGATTTCGTATGAAACCGAGCTTTTACGAAAAACACAAAACTATTGTGGGCCAGTAAAACATCCCCCTTGGCTAATTCTCTCGGAGAGTCTCCGACTGTTAAGTGCCATTAGAGCAAGGACATGATCCCGGTGTAAATGAGCATAACTTTGACTATGCACCGTAAGAAACGAGGAGGGACTGAAAGCACAAGTGAAATTAACAGTCAATAAAGGAATAGCAAAACTTACCTTCGAACTTCAATTAAACTCGCCAGGAAAGATGCCACCGGCGAGAAGGATATATGAGCAGCTAGTGATCACCCGTCGAAGAAGGTCACTACATCCCGGGGCGCAGAAGAAATACGTCACCAAAGCGACCGAAAGAGGCGGTGTTACGACCAATAGACGCCGCATTGACGGGCGCTAGCTATAGGAACCGACAGGTTGCGTGGCCGCCATCTTGGGTGGGTACCCGCTTCGCTTCCAGTGACAATTCCTATTGAGGAAGGCGGCATAGGCATAAAATATGTATAACTTAATGAATTTTCAACCGATTTTCATGCGGTTTGGCTTGTTACAAACTGCAGATATGTAGGTATGATACAGGATGCTTTCGTAGATTAAAAATGCATACTATGTGCGTGTATATATATATACACACACACATATACAATATACAGAATACATAATATAGCCTAGTATAGCATATTAATGTATTAATAAAAATTTTAATGAAGAAACAGCTTGATTGTTGATTGAGTTTATTTCTCTCACACACTCACAATATGTACAAGGGAACTTTACAACAACACCGCGTTATAAATGGCCAAACACAACCAAAATTACTGTTCAGTCTTACTTGTGAAAGGTATCTCTGCCTGATCTGTTTTCAATATTGCACCGGTTATTATAACCGTAGGCTGCACAAAACACGGGCATCCTTCTGCATGCTGTAGTATCTGGAGTAAGGACTCGGGAGACTAGTGCGATACTGCAAAATCTGATATCGATCCGATACCAAGTAAATACATGGCCAGTATCGCCGATATCAATACCGATACG
>JAODKL010000001.1:37235481-37250628 GCA_026780765.1 Petrocephalus schoutedeni | reverse complement strand
TTAATTCTATTCTCCCGCAACCCGCACATACATGAGGACCTTACCGCCCGCACCCGCATTAACCCATCAAATCTTGTTCCGCGCCGCACTCGGTGCGTTGGGTCCCGCGGGTCCCGCGGTACTCCCGCGGGAGTGCAGGTCTCTACCTCACAGCTTAAAGGAGAAACTTTTGATACATAGCTTAATTGGGTGCACGCTACGGTACGAGCCGAAATTTGCGGAAGAAAAGTAAATAATATATAATAAAGGTTTTTCTCAACTTTGTGCTGGAATTAAAGGCGAACCGTAAGGTGTACCGAGGCAAACGATATGTCAAACTGTCCGTCTAGGTCAGCCCTGTGACGCAACAGTGAAACTGGCTCCGTCCATTTCAATGGCTAAGCACAAATTCGGAAAGTATCGTTAAGCAGGTGAAGAACAATATGGGCATTTTCATTGAAATGAACAGGCCCATAATAATAAAGTTTTTTTTTCTAATTTGTAATGGAATTATACTGTTAGGTGTACCAAGGCAAGCGATATGTAAAACCGTCCATCAGGGTAAACCCTAAGACACACTAGTGAAACTGGCTCTTTTCATTTCAGTGGCTAAGCACAAATTGGAAAGTATGGTGAAGAACAATATGGGCCTTTTCATTGAAATGAACAGGCCCATAATAACGTTTTTTTTTCCCGACTTTGTAATGGAATTGTATGCAATCTGTAAGGCGTACAGAGGAACGCGATATGTCAAACCGTCTGGCTAGGTAAGCCCTACGACTCACCAGTGAAACGGGCTCCATTCATTTCAATGGCTAAGCGCAAATTCGGAAAATGTTGTTTGGCAGGTGAAGAACAATATGGGCCTTTTCATTGAAATGAATAGGCCCATAAAAATACAGGTTTTTCGACTTTGTGCTGCAATTGTGCGCAATCCGTAAGGTGTACCAAGGCAAGCAATATGTCGAACACCGGCTATGTAAGCCCTACGACTAAGCAGTGAAACCGGCTCGCTTCATTTCAATGGCTAAGCGCATATTTGGAAAGTATTGTTGAGCAGGTGAAGGACAATATGGGCATTTTCATTGAAATGAACAGGCCCATAATAATAAAGGTTTTTTCTACTTTGTGATGGAATTGTACGCGATCCATGCTTTGGGCTCCTAATAATAATAACTGTGAAATTGAACATTGATTACAACTCTTTCTGCATTTAATGATTTTTATTTATAAGAACAGTTTAATTTCAGAGCCAATGGCCGTGCTACCAAACACATTTGATTTGGTAAAGTGAAATGATGAAAACCTTCTTGGAGCCTTCGATTTAGCATACACATTGCCCTCTGCATGATTCTGCTGAAACAGCGCCCTCCTATTTAAGGTGGCACAAATTCTGCTGAAACAGCGCCCTCCTATTTAAGGTGGCACAGATTCTGCAACGCAAACCATGCCTTTTTCTTTTCTTTCGCTGAAGCCCGTGGCAAGCGCAACACCTTGAGCGCAAACCGCTGTTGTTTGGAGGGCTGCGCAAACCTCGCGACACGCATGGTGCGTTCGGTCTGAAAGCCCCTTAACACCAGAGGCTGCATCTCCAAACAGGTCACTGAAGGGAGGACTCATCTCTGGTGTTTTGAAACTCAGTGTACCTACTTTCTCTGTCCTCCCAACCTGCTGTCAACATGGCCTGTGTCCTGAAGGAGACTGGAGGAAGCTTGTTTTTATGAGCGTTCTGAGCTTTCAAGCACCCACTTCACCCTACTTAGTCTTAAATGGGGAGAAGAGAACACTCTGAAGGTTGCCCTTAACTGCTAATGCCTGTTGGTTAAAATAGCAGCCTTTCTGCTGGTATTTCTGTTAAGGTTGTTAAAGAAGTGTGTTCTGTAGCTAGGTGTTTTATCAAAATGAAATGCCATTTTTGAAACTCCATTTGATGGACACCAAGCCTCTTTCACGAGCCTCCTTCTTTGACGCAGGTCAGATTGCTCACACTAGTCAAGTTCTTCCATGGACTGTTTTGCCCTCAGAAAATGGCTTTGTTTAAATGTTTAGCGGAAAACACATATGTTTGTCACACTGTTTAAACTGGAAACACCTCGAGTTTCTGTTGGCACATGCTTGCTCCGCTGTCCACTAGCAAACTTCTGGCTGCTTCCACTGCAATCACCCGTCTTTGTCATATAGCTGGAGAATCCCCTTGATATTATATATTGACTACTCCCTCTGCATGGTAAACAAATACTGTAGAATTTACATAAAAACAAATATGCATTTCACTAGTAAATATATGCCCAAACTCCTAAATAACACATTTTAGCTACTTTTTTGTATGTAATATTTTTTAAATAGAAGCATGTTGATAGTTTTGTTCTCTGTGATGGAGAAAATGACAGTCCAGTGTCACAATAGTTAAAGGCTAACCAAGAATGACACCACTATCTGTTATTAAATACTGTTAGTTGACAGAAGATGTTCCTTCACAAACATACCAGCAGGCCATTGTAGATTGAGATCTCAGTGAGACCGCACGGTTGTACACTTAAATAAATTACACATGCAACCTCTTTTTTGTGGCAAAATATTCAGATTTGCGAGTGGATTAGCAGCGTAGTGTATAATACTGAAAACCAAAGTCAGAAACCGATGTGGGCATGAGCTGCTTCTGCATTTTAGGCCCTGGAAGGGAGATGTGGATTTTCTCCTGGGAGATTTGAATAATGTCAATTCTGAGTGACTCTGTGTGACAAGATGGCATCTTGCAGCTTCCCTCACTTGCTTGACTCCTCCGTTAAGAATGGGACAGGCTGATGCAGATCGCCACAGGCCTCGCTGAACGCTGGACTTGGATGACCTCAGTCCTATTTATATCCAGTCCTTTGGATTGCATAAAAGAGTTATATAAATTAACCATCCTGTGTCCTTATGGATTCATAAAAACTGTCTGCCCTGAGTGTCGTTAGGGAGACTGTTGACTGGCAATCCTCACAGGGTTGAGGCATCAGAGACATAGTCTGATGCCTTTTTCTTCACATACTGCATTTGCCAAGCCCAAGAACTCCTCAAACCAGACACCTCGTAACACTACCAGTGTGATACTATCAGACAGCCTGGGTCATGGAGGAGCCAGTCTGGTGTCATGGAAGTCAAAGCTTCAGCGGTCATCATGGGCTCACTTAACGTGGTCCATCAATAATGAGGTTCAAGGCGAAACAGAATCTCCACCAGGAGCATGCAGTTTCAGTGATGAATGTGGTGATACCCCATGTAAAAGGAACATAAGGGAATAGTTCTGCTGAGAGTAGTGTGAAGTATGGTAATTTTCCACATGGCCCACACTTTAAGCCCTTTAAGCCTCTCCTTCACAGAATTGTGAAGCACAATTTATTCAACCAGGAAAGCATGTGATGCTACAGTCATTAACGAGCATGACTCACTACCAGAGACAAGTCAGCTTCCAAAATGCAGAGTTGTACGAGTGTACTAGTAAATCCTTGTTCCAGATTTTTAATTTTGTTTGTATTGTATTACCTTTAACAAGCAGAATTTACTGTGGAAAATCAATGGTGAAATCTGCATCTGACCAATCAGCACTTCGGTTTATCCCATAACACCATTGCAAAAAGCGAGCAAGGCATCTGGTGGGGCATCTGGTCATGTTTGCGTCTCTCAGGGCCCTGGGACGCTGCTCAGTGACTGCTGGCCAAACCCACCTGTTCCATTACACAGTTTGCAAAACATATTTGGTTTCTAAGCAGCTGATATACAATGGAGTATGTGTAGTCAGATATTAAACTTACACTCCCGAGTGCATGATCAAAACTGCAACTTACCTCAAGATTATTTGCAATATTTACATGATGTTTCTATTTGGTATTCAGGAACTGGAGATGCACAGCAATTGGTCATTTCTTCCACAGAGACTTCTCAAACTTGGGGGTGGTATTATGCCATTTGAAAAGGGATGAACACAACCATCATTTTCATTCACTATCATTGAGTAAGATGATAACATTGGGAAACATGGTTTTTGTGTACAGTTGTGACAGGATCCTATGTAAGTAGGTAGGTATAAATTTCAATGAACAGGAAATTAAATAAATACTTTAGCCTACAATTCAGCTGATCCTATTACCTGTATCATATATGACTGAGCAGGGCCAACTGGGCTTTCTTAACATCGACATTAATTAGCATCATGACTAATATCGCCCTTACCACGGGAAATGGGAAACATGTAAGTTACACAATTTCTACAGTGTATCAAAGTGCATCTATTATTGCTTTAGCCTGAATTCTGCACATGCTGGCAAAACACAAAGGTTTGGGGTATGTGTAATACATGGTTATCACAGATCATAATAGTCAAGGTAAAATGTTTAACTGGCCCATATTGAATTGTTTTACTACCCTGTTTGCCTGTATGAGGGAGCCATGCAATACTTTGGTTAAGTCAAGACATTTTCGACAATTCTGTGCTTCCAACTTTGTGGGAACAGGTTGGGTATGGTCTTCTCTATTACAGCATGACTGTGTCCCAGTCCACAAAGCAAGGTCAAAGGCATGCTTTTGCCCATCCATTTTCCATAACCACTTATCCTGTTCAAGGTTGTGGGGGGCCCAGAGCCTGCGCAAGGCAGGGATCAACCCAGGATGGGGCACCAGCCCATCACAGGGCACACTCAGACACCATTCATTTACTCAGGCACACCTATGGGCAATATGTAAACTACAATAGGCCAATAATATATATATGTATGGATGTTTGTGTGTGTGTATAATTTATATATATATATATATATATATATATATATATATATATATATGTGTGTGTCATGGTTATTGTTACCATTACCTGTGCTTGCTCGTCCTGTTCCTAGTAATAAACGCCCCTGTGATCGCAGCCTGCATTATGGGTCGTTACTCCCGCAGTCAGTTTGGTCTTGTATTGCATTGTACTTCATTATTTCATAGAAATGAGACACTATTGTTTGCAGTTATATCTTCAACTTATTTTTTGCTTTTTTATTTTTGCTCTATTTTCTTTAATTTTTTATTAAAAATGCAGACACAAAATACAGTATGTTTGTCGTGCAGTGAAATGTTTTTTCTTTAGCTAATTAATATTCTTGTTTCACTGAGTACCAACAAGAATTATTCCTATGACTATTTTTTCCCATCTTTCTCTCAATCCATTTGTCTTCCCTGCTTTTTTGACTTTGTTGATTTTGTTTTATATTTCACAAAACACTACTGCCTACTCATTTTGGCTGCAGGTATGCTTGTCACTCTGACACTGGTTGCCGATTTGAGTTTTGTTTCTTGGTTATTTTACATGTTGTGGTTTTTCTTTCCCACCAAATGAGAAGTCAGCAGCTGCTTGTGTAGAATTCTAAGAACATCCTTTATTGCGATACAGAGGTTACAATCGAGACCGGTCACCCTGCAGGAGTGTGTCCAGTATTGGTTTTACATTGATTCTTATACTTATATTTTATCTTCCAATAAAGACTGTGTCACTTAAGCATCATCAATACTTTAGCCATTCACCATAATTTCTATTGTTTCCTGATCCACACCTCTTTATGATATGTTTTGCTGATCATATTTCTAAACCATCCCAGTTTTTCTGTAAAAAATAATGGTGGTATGAGGGTCTTTCCCATGTCCCTCAGGTCTTTGTAGGCCCAGTGGAGTGACTCCCTGATAAGAACACTTGGTGCTTTCAACCGGCCACCTGTTAGTTAGTTTGATGCTATCGGTAAGCTTCAAGATATACTACCGAGCTTCATTACTGTGGCTGTCAAGATAGATAAATTGCTGAGCTCGTAAATGTGGCCTTCAAAATAGATAAGCCACTTGGCCTGTTAGTGTGAACATTCATACAGAGCTGAATGAAACTGTTAACAGTAGCTGCAAAACTAACATGGAGTGGAAATGCATAATAATCTGTTACTTGTGTGGATTACATCATAAGACAATAATCAATATACATTCTAGCAATATGCTAATGATTACATCCTCTAGATGTTGTACTACTAAATGTTCCGCAATACAAGATAATATTCCATACGTGTCACCTGGATCATAAAGATGCAGTCGGTTCACACAGCAGCTTGTCAATTCAATACCAACTACCTATCCCAGAACCTTCCAGAACCACTCCTCCAGTTCCAACAAACTGAAAACTATATTCACCCATGGAATGAACAGTTCTTACAATCAGATGCTATTGTTAAGCCAGTAGTAACATGCCATTAAGTAATCAGTAAGGGTACAGACTCACCCCCAAAAGAAAAGCAAATTTTACAATTAAATGCAATATAGTAAAGGGCTAAAGACTTTTCGACACTGACATACAAAATGAAGACATTTAAGTATTAGGGATGCACCGACTGCTATTTTCAGGCCGATCCTGATCATCGATTATTTGGCTAAGAACAGCAAATATAAACAAATCAAATGTTCTTTAATGCAAAACTTTATTTTCATAACAAGATCTTATTTAAACTTTTCTAATTCAAATAGAAGTAAATAAAGAAATACAACCCCAAATATGATTAAAGTTTAATACATTCTTTCAAATAATAGGTGCAGTAAGTAAAAAAAATATATAACAATGCACATTTTTTGTCTTGGCAACATATTATAACCAAAATACCACTGCTTAAGCATTAATAGCAAGTTTCTCTTTATAAACGGAATTAGAATCGGTCGTAAAACTGAATGGTGCTTTTCAATCCGCTTGTAGTAGACTACGTGTGTGACATGAAACTAAATTAAATGACTCCAGTAGCTCTACATCGGAAAAGTAACGCCTACTCGGTTTTCTGTATTTTGGGGTGAGGTAATTTATCATATTTCTGAGGCCTCTATCCTCAGCTATGAAAAATGGCTGGGGTAAACGGATACCTCTCCTCCTTCCACTAGCTGGAGGGGGAAATATAATCAGCCTTACAGCCAGGGATCAAAACAAAAGTTTCCGATAGATCTTTGGTTTATTATATAGGATAGAAGCAGCTGCACATTCGCTCTGTTACACTTGTTCATTGGGGTGATGAGTATTTAAAAGTCTAATTAAATTTGCTGTGTTGAATATCTTTGCATTGGTTCCCCCACAGTGTACCTGGGACACTTATTGCAGATAGGGAATTTTGCAAATTAGTGCGTCTGTAAGTGTGTGCGCGAATGGGATGTGTGACGTGGCGTGTGACTGATCGGTCGATCACGCTTAAAAGGCTTAAAACCGGCCGATTCTCACTGCTGGCCTATCGATTGCCACATCCCTACTAAGTATCAGTACATGGTGTTATTAATGTAAATATTATAGATGTTGATTTCTATAAGTTCACCATGCATGCCTCTCTTGTTAAATATAGCTGCACAGAGACCATTTGGGCTGACTTCTGATCTAACATTGATGTAACCCCTGCGGGTCAAGTGGCACCTGAGGATGGGTTACACGTAAGCATCTTTGCTGAAGTAGCGGTTGGCCCTGGTATGTCCAATTTCTTTGTCCTTTTCTGGCAGCGGCGAGGGGTCAGCCTTTTGGATAGGGTCAGTGATGTAGGTGGCTGGCCTGCTCGAAGGTGGTGAGCTGAAGAGAGAAGAAGACCAGATGAGCTGACAGTGGCCAACTAGGCTCTGGTGACAAGTGAATTGGAGACCCATCTGGTTAAGGTGTTCGGTACTTGGAGCACAATCCCTCTTTTCCGGCAAAGATGCTGTAGATAAGGCCACCAATGATCAGCAAAGATGATCCTCCCCAGCCTATGAAGACGGCAGCACCGATTTCATACCTGCAGATGCAGTCAACCAAATGACAGATGTCAAGTGCTGATTGTCAATCAGGAATTTTTGGGAATTTCCTCTGCTTACAGGTTAAAAGACTGTTCACTCACTTCTGCGCTTTGAAATTAGGGTCTGAATATTCCTCTCGTATTTTGTTTCCATAATAGGAGAAGGCTCCCATGCCACAGAGCCCTGAACAAACACACGATGACTGTGAAGAACTGACCACTCCAAGGGAAAATGGAGCAGGACTGGGAGGATGACAAGATGGGAACACATACCGGAGATAAGGTAATTCATTCCAGCTGCAAAAGTCACCCTTGCGTTGGCTATATCGGATCCACCGATCTTGGTGCACTTCATACCCACCAGGGCAAGGACATCTCCGAAAAAGCCCAGGATGATGGAGCTGATAACTAGGGCTCGACATACATGTATGTACACTGTCCATCGGGGGGTGGGGGGGGGGGGACACACTGATCAAGTTTAGGGGCATTCTAAATCAATTTGCATCACACAGACCTGTTTTGGTTACTAATTACTAATTGCTGAATCTTGTTGTACTTGTACAATGACACCAAAAGCTATCTACTCTTAATGTTAGTCCAGAGCTGTATGTGTGTGTTGCACTGAATCTCCCATATGCTGGTGTTTTCAAAATCTCTGGATATTTTGAATGCAAATATTTACTGGCTCTAACTGATCAAAAAAAGTGTTATGGAAATGTAAAAGGTACTCCAGGTATATTATACACAAGCTGGCAATAGCTGGCATAACACTGAATTACTTGGATTTCTGAGATATAAATGTTTAAGGTAAGAAAATAAAAAGGTTTTAATGCTGTTCCTTCATGTGGTCTGTGAGATGGGACGGAGTAAGACTTACTTTCCAACCCCAACAGTGACGGGAACTCCTTGCAGTCTGACACCCCCGTCGAATCAGAGATGCAGTCCTTCCAAAGGTTAGAAAAGTAGTTGGCAGTGGTCAGCACGATGCCCTCCACTGTGGAGTAGTTCCAGTACTCTGTGGGCATAGTGGAACAAACCAAAATCCAACCCGAGATGCACACCACGAAACAGCCAATCTCTGTGTACATCATTACCACTCTGAACTTCATGGCTGGCACTCAGATCCAGGCTGCAAGGAGCCCCTCGTCAGTGACAACCTAAAAGATCTGATATCTCAGGAACCTGGAAGGATCAGATTTGGGGTCTGCTGTCCGAGATGCCAAGGTGGACGAGACCTGTGTGGTCTGAGCCCTTGCAGTTTTCCTCCCTGCAGTGGGTTCTCTCTCAAGCCTGTTTCATTTATCTTTCGGCCAATCAACACTTTGTTTTTCAAGATCCCTATCCCTGTGAAGGTCATGTGACAGCGAGTCATGGTATTTATTTGTGTTCCATCCAGGAAACATTCATTCAGCAGCTTTACTGCATAACACTGAAGATCTTGTGGGATTATTAATGATTCATTGAATCGCAGGATTACAAGTGACAGTACAATATTTTTCTCAAATAACAAATAACTGAAATAAAATTGGTCCTTGCTTCAGCAGGTGTGGTAGTCAAAATTAACCTAAGCATCTATGACTCTATAATCCTCTATAATTCTATCACTCTCTCCCAATTTGAGTCAAACTCCGGACCTCACATGGGATGAGCAAAGTTTTCTTTATTCAGCAATCCAGCATAGCGCTCCAGCCACACTCGGATACAATGCGCAATGCACACCACACCCAGAAATCAGCAAGTTAATATACTATAACACAAATTCCCTTATATGGACTTCTAAGTCCTGATTGCTTACCAAATATCTGCAAACCAGAACATACAACAAACATAATTTGCCATCTCTATTGGTTTGCTTCAAGGATGTTCAGCTTCCGATCCCCGTTAGGCCTAGGCCTCCTATGGGTCCCACACATAAGCCTGTCCATCCAGCCTAGGAAGTAGGGCAAAAACCCTAAGCATTAGGAAAATTCCACTCCCAACCCACCACAAGGTGCAGCCCCCCTTCAGGGTCCATGGCTGGCATGGCTCACAATACTATCAGTAAGGGAAACCACAACCCTATGTTACCTAAATAAAGACTTTAGCCTAAGCATATACAACCCTTACATAACGTGCTTATATGTTCAAATACTACCATATAACAAACCGCGTATAGCATAGTATAGCAACTACATTTCAAGCCTTCCTACAGGCCCCCTTTCTCCCCCCTGCGATGTTCCCTTCAGCCCAGTTCTTCAAGGCCTGTGGCCTGCAAAGCTGCTTCCGTGCAGGCGGCTGCGAGGCAAGAACACACAGCACCATCCCCAAGACAACCTGAGACATAACAACAATCCCACAATGCCTCCCAATCCTGGCCTACCATTACTTTAAATTCTCCTTCCACACAGGTTATTCCAAATGTAATGTAGTACTATTAAACCAGCAAAAACATTAAATTTTGTGCCCTCATATAGAGACAAAACCCTCACTTATTTTTCTGTTTATATGAACAATAATAATAATAACAATGAGAATAATAATCTATGCTGGAGCTCAAAAGTGGCCTTTTGGTATCAAGCCCCTGTACACGTGCATAAAAAAAGAAATGATCTAAATTTATCTGCTGTTATCTTTAATCTGAATATCATACATTTACCCTACATCTGAAATTCAATATCTGTATCATTATAGAATTGTGTACATATCAGAATAATTCATAATTATGTATTTTGTATGAAATTTCATATCAATCAAAATAGTGATGTGAGGGGTAAATGCAATTTAACTGTTAAATTAAATAAGCATTCGAGTCTGTTTTGAAGCAACGTTTGTGATCCTCACTTCCTCTGCAAATGTGCTGAATGTAATATCAGACTGATGAAATGCTATGGGCCTCTGGGAAGATCGGGCCCAAGACGGGAGGTGCCAAGAATCATACAGCTTTGTGACAAATTAACTTATATTACTGGTCCGAAGGTGTGTGTCCAGTACTTTTAACTGTTTCATAGCTGTCACAGAATGGAAGGTTTCCATAGTCAAATTGTCATTGTTTATGGTTACTTTTTCAGTTTATAGCCACCTATTTCTTGCTTTGCACCTCAATTATAGCTCACAGTGTGATAGAAAGACCCTATTCAGGGCCAAAACCATAAAACCCATACTTGAAGTCTGTATGTTGGCACTAAGCAGGCCAGCAAAGGCCCACAATCTATAACTCTGTAAACTTTTATAGCTCAAGAACTGCATGAAGTACAAGCTTTGATTTGTGTCACCTATGTAAATGCACTTGTTTTTACAGTTGGAATATGGATAGATGTTAAAGGAAACTAAAGCTTTGTTTTATATGCATCCATTAAAGAGACAAGTCACTAGCTCAGAGTCATATGTTTAATGTAAAGTTTACATGTATCCACGTTATAAATTGAACAGCAAGTCCATTTGGTACAATGAATAAACAGTCTTTTTCAGACACTTAAGACATTTGAGTCATCAAATTGCTTTGTAGAGAATAAAATATACAGCATGGTACATCAAAGACAATCACAAAAACTCTTTTGTGAAAAAATAAGACAAAATCTTTTTTCTTATTGAAGCAGTCCAAAATTCAGTTTAGAACTTTAGTATCTGTCACATTATTAGGTTAAATTGAGGAGATTAATGCTTGAATGGACACCAGTTACAGCCCTAGTTAAGGCATCTCTTTCTGATATCTTCCTGTCCTCAATTTGGGAAATGGTAGACACCTGCGAGCAAAATTAATCATAAATACATCCATCACTTATTAGAAGCACCTGGTCAGTACTGACTAGGACTCACTTTGGTCAAGATTCAAGCACGTTCAAGCATAACACAATGAAATTACATGTATGGCAAATGGCAGAATGCATGTATACAAAATAAAAGCTAAAAATAAAACAAAATATGTTCATATCTGGAAATCGCAATGCCATATACAACGTTCTAATAACCGATTGGAGAAATCTATCTACTATTGGGTAGTGCCCAATTTATTGGATACACTGATCTAGTACTGGGTAGGACCCACATTTGATTCCATAGCTGCCTCAATCCTTTCTGGACACCATCAGCGTATTTACCTGTTGTTATTGCACTCATGACCTTCCTGTTAGCTTTAATTTGACTGACCATTCCCCTCTGATTTCTGTCATGAATGTGGTGTTTTATGCCACAGAATTGAGCTAGCTGTGGCAAAACTACTACTTTCCCCATTCAAAAAAGCACCTATTCAGCAAACGAGGTAGAAGGGTCACAAGTCATTGCCTGCCTTTGAATCCTTGTAGAATGGGCAATCAGGAGAATGAAGTGAAATCATATTTGGGACACAGCTGTTCCTCTCACTCCGACATGCTCTCACGTCCCAGGGAGCTGGGGGTTAAGGACCTTGTTCAAGGGCCCACAGTCTCAAAAGCCACACTCTGCCCCCCAATGAGGAGGTTAATGAATAAACGTGGGCTTTCTGAACAAAGGTTTATGGAAAAACAAGCGCAATATGCCAATGAGGCAATCAGCCAATACGTATTATCAAGCAAAACAAGACTACTCTTATTCTGTAGCAAGTTTCATTCCTTTAAATATAAGTGACATTTACTGCCACTAATAACTGGAAGGCTGACTAATTTAAGCACATTACACGATATTCACTTTGTGTTTAAAGGTCTTGCAATGCCATAAACACAGAAACGTTGGGGCTGAGCAGTTACTTTGGCAGGGAGATAACAAGTACCAAAGCATTCAGTATAGAGATTTACAACCACAGTGAATAAATATCAAAACACAAAAGGGTAACAGAACAAAAGTATCTAAAATATCTGCAACCACAGTGAATAAATGTCAAAACATTACAGTGTAACAGAACAAATAAGTAATGAAGATATCTTCAACCACAGTGAATAAATGTTAACAAACCACTGTATAACAGAACATGTAAGTTTAGGTTATCAAACTGCTCGACAAAACCTTAGGGAAACCTAGAGGATGCGGTTCCTCTTTTTTCCTCATTGATCTGTGACACCTGCCTTCTACCACTACCTCTATAATTAACACATTTGATACTAATTGTGTACAAAGAGCAAAAGAAAGTGAAAATTGCTCAATTCATAAGTTAGCAAGACATATGATGCAAGGTAGCACAATAGCATTAACAGGACAGCACTTACCTTCACAAGTGAAAAGATGGTTTTCATGAAGATATTTGTATCCCGTTTTTTAGATGGCAGGTTGGGCTCCACTAATTGTGTAACGTATTCTATGGTTAGTATGGGAAGATTGCGGGGTAATTCTGCACATTTTCAACCTTTGCCTAAGTCTGGAGACAGTTACAACCTTGAGGAAGTGCTCCTGTGTGGTTCCTGTCCCCAAGACTGTGCACCCCAGGGAGCCCAACCACTTCAGGGTGGTAACCTTGATGTCCCATCTGATGAAGAGCGTGGAGAGGATTGTATTTAACCACCTTCGACACCTGGTGAGCAGTGAGCTGGACCCCCTTCAGTTTAGATATAGACCAGATATCGGCATAGGACACAATCATCTTCCTGTTCCAACAGTCTCTTTCTCTCCTGGAGAGCACTGGGGGCACCATGTGAGTCATGTTTTTTTTACTTCTGCACTGCTTTCAAAACAATACAACCATCACTGTTGAGGGAGAAGCTAGAAGGAGCTGGTTTGGATCGCCATCTGGCTGCATGGATCACTGACTACTGCACTAACAGACCACAGTATGTGAAACTTTGTGACTGCCTGTCTGATATGGTAGTCTGCAGCATGGGAGCTCCGCAAGGTGCAGTGCTCACTTCCACCACAATGTAACACCGTCTGCACTGGTGAACATCTGCTGAGAAGACTGAGGTCCTTCAGTGTGTGCCGGATACGGTTAAGGACATTCTATGACACAGTAGTGGCATCTGCAATATTCTACGCAGTGGTCAGCTGCAGTTGAGAGCCCAGAGAGAGAGGTGTACATCCATCATTGACAATCCCTCTCTCCTCCTGTATGAGACAGTTATGCAGGTCCTTCAGCGAAAGACTGCTATATGCATAAAATGGAACATTTCCACAGGTGCATCATTGCATCTGCCATTAGAATCTAATCACTTATGTGCAATATGCATCATGTAAATTGTGTACATGATTTTTTTTCATGTTTCCTAATTATTTCAATTGTTGTTTTTTTTGTTTTCTATTGCTATTTATTTCTGTTTGGCTGTCATAACAAGCAAATTTCTCCTATCTTATCTTATCTTGATCTCGTCTTTTATATTATTTTTATGGTCCAGAGATACTCCTGTTTTCATTGAGTTTTGCTACTGGCACTGTCTATTTTAATATTTATTCAGCTCTCGCAATTTTCTACTTCCTTACATAGTCATTGGCTTGATTATTGTCTGTTGCATGTCAAACATAGGATTTCTTGTTCTGTTGGTTCACTGCTCTACTGGCCCCGGTTGGGACAGCAGGCTGTGGCACACAGCTCAGCTCAGCGTTGGGGATGAGCTGGGACATGGTGCTGAAATCTGACACAGAGGCCACTTTGGCCTTGAAAGAGGAAGCCTCAGACTTGAAGGAGTTTTCCAACTTCAAGGAAGTCTTGGACTTGAAGGACATTTCAGACCTTGAGCATGACCTGGACTTTTCATTCAGCTCGAGTTCTTCAGCCTCCGGCTCCTCTGGTATCTGGTCAGTGGTGGTTTTGGGCTGGCTGCAGGTAGAAATTGGAAATGGGTTGAGGGAATACAGGTCACCTGGAAAGGATTTGTTTTCACCTGTATGCCTCCATTCCACAAAAATGCTGACATCTGCATGTGACTTGCTAGTGTCTTATGCAGACTATAGCAGAAAATGGTGGTGTGACATCACCAGGTTTCACCATGCAATTCAATGTATCCCTGGAAGTATACCTGCTTTGACTTCATGCATACATATTTCATGACAGTATTTATATATTATAACATTTATGCACTATATTTCATGTGACCCCAGAAGATTATAAGGTAAATCCCATTTCTGAGATTTCTAAACACTGCATACCACCTATGGTGAATTTAACTGACTTGGTGAAAATGATTAACAGTCATTGTTGACATATCACACAACAACGAAATGTGTCCTCTGTATTTAACCAATTTCTGACATAGCATTGGGCAGTTGATTCTGCTTGGGCAGAACACTGCTGGCTAAAGATTCAAACCAGCAACCTTTCAAACACAAGTGCACTTCTATAACCTTTCAGCCACTACTGACCAGGGATGCAACTGCCTTTATAATGGTCCTACAGCTGACAATATACACTCACTGGCCACTTAATTAGGCAAACCTGTCCAACTGCTTGTTGACGCAAATTACTGATCAGCCAATCACATGGTGGCAACTCAATGCATTT
>JAODKL010000001.1:37214667-37225617 GCA_026780765.1 Petrocephalus schoutedeni | reverse complement strand
TCAATATGGACCAATATCTCTGAGGAATGTTTCCAGTACCTTGTTGAATCTATGCCACGAAGGATTAAGGCAGTTCTAAAGGCAAAAGGGGGTCCAACCCGGTACTAGCAAGGTTTACCTAATAAAGTGGCCGGTGAGTGTATATCAGAGCAAAAACCAAGCCATGGGGTCAAAGCAGAGTTTAGATACAATATTGTGTTGAGGCAAGTCATACCCAAGAAGACCCAGGCTGTAATCGCTGCCAAAGATGCTTCAACTAAGTATTCATACAAGGTTCAGAATACTTAACTGAATACTTACTGAGATGTTTGTTTTTTTTAAATAAATGTGCAAAAAAATCTAAAATCATGTTTTTGCTTTGTCAATGAGTATTGGGTGTAGACTGATGACGTAAAAAAGATTATTTAAACAATTTTAGCATAAGGCTGCAAAATAATATAATTTGAAAAATATGAAGGAGTCTGAATACTTTCTGAGTCCACTGTAAATATCTGATCCTTACAGAATCCTACATCACTGCACAATGTAAATTATGTGGTAATGTCCTCAAATTGGACAAAACATGTATTAATGGTCAATAAGAATAAACAAATCATTACTTTAGCTATATAATATTTTTAAATTATAACCGATAGTGTTTGACATTTGTTTTTATTTTATTCCATTTAAAATGTTGGTGACATTTAGTAACTGAATAAAATTCATAAACAGTTAAGAATGATTAATGATGAATTAACATGGGATCAGTATGTAACTAGCATTTGGTTTCTAGTTAATTAATATGTTAAGTAAAGAGTGTACTACTACATTTTTGTGCCCCCTCAAGTAAAGTGTTACCAAAATGTTTTCTTACAGTTTGTTTTTAGTCAGTGATAGCCCAGTTTTTAGTCAGTGATAATAGTATTTCTAAATTTGGCCTTTTCTGTTCTGGGTAGGCTTCCTGAGAGGTGGGGGGGGGGTGCCTGAGCACCTTCTGCCTGAATGAATGAAAGTTGGCCCACTTCAATGTTCCTCTTGCCACAATATTCTTATTGATCATATTCCAATAATTGACGATCATGCAAAATATCCCGATTGTCAGAGTTTCTGAAAGCTGCTTTTCCTTGCAGGTCCAAAAAGATTTGGTTACTTCCGTCTGGCTAGACTTGTACTCACCTTTTCTGGCAGAGCAGCTTGCTGACTGAGACACAGTGGAAGGTGCCCCCTGTGATCTCGAGCACTGAGCCCACCCAGCCAAGGAACAGAGGAGTTCCCAAATCAAATCTACAGACAGGGAAAGCGGGTCAGGCCCAACCCTTCTGTGGAGTGGGGTAAGGCAAAACGTTCAACATTCATTTCCGCGGTTTCCACATCAGCTTCCATAAATTAGCCTTCAATCTCCAACTGACCAGGGAAGAGACGTAAAATGGATTGTTATCGTTAAATGAACATGACCATGTCCATTAATCACAAGACACACACTCAGACTATGGGAAAGTATTAATATTAGACAGAAGTTCTCCTGGGTTTGAAACTCTTAGCCCTGTGGTTCTGAGCTGATAATACACTCACCAGTACTAACAATTAAATATGCCGGCCATTCTCTATGATCTTAATAAAATTCCATTCGTTTTCGTCTTTTAAAATGTCTGTAAAGCACTTTGTAAACCCTTTGGTTAAAACAGTGCTATTTAAATATAGATAGATTGATTTATTGATTGAATCATTAATAACTGTTAATAACAATTCTACAGACTTGATTTCTGAAGCTGCAAAAGCAGCTTACCTGAAGTGCCAGCATAAACAAAGGACACAATGACTTACAGCTCTGGAAAAAATTAAGAGACCACAGCAAAAAATTCACTAATTTCAAAAAGTTTCAGTCTTTTCTCAGCTCTTCTCTGCTTCTCATTGATGAAGGACTTATGCCTTCCTATAGGGGACTTCAGTACAGCTTCTAGGAGCTAGTCATGAACTGTCCTAGCAGTGCACTTCACACCACTTAGTGTTTCTCATTCTTTTTGAAGGTCACTTGAGGTCATTCTCCAATTCATGCGGCACTGTTGGAATAGTTGATGGTCATATCTGGCATTTCTGCCCTTGACCTGGCTGGTTATTGGTCATTCCAAGTGTCTCCTGCTTCACCTTGCTCTTGTGTACTGCTGTCTTAGAAACTTTGAGCCTGGAAGCAACAAACAGTATAATCTTCTGCCAGCATAACCATGATTAAACCTGGATTTTAAAATGCATATTCAATATATATATATATATATATATATATAGTGGTCTCTTAATTTTTTCTGGTGCTGTATTTTATGACACGGAGAGTTTTACATCTAAACATTTGTTTTGAAACTTCATAACATTAAACATGATTAAATGACATACTTACTTCAGTCCTTCAAAAAGGGGATTGAAGTACTCAACAGATACATTGTTTGCGTAGAACACGTAGCCAGCAAAAGACAGCACTCCTGCGAAAAGACAGAGGATCATGAGGAGCCCTAAGGCAGACTTGGGGTTCTGCCAACTCCCTTCAGATCACCCACCGCTGATGATGTGGATGAATCCGCCAGAAAAGAGGATCCTTTTCTTCTGCCACTCCTCTCCGCCGATGTAGGTGCACTCCATGCCCATGAAGCTCAGCAGGAAGGCCAGGATCCCCATACTGAGCCCACCCATAAGCAGGCCCCTCACCACCTGGATGTGGTCTGGAGATGCCCAAACCAGCACTTCAGCGAATGGTGTGGGAGCGATGTCCCCAGAGCAGAACCCCGAAAAGGGAAATGCTATTTCATACATGATCTCTGTGTCACTGCTCTATGGTTCTGCTCTCGCTGTCAGGCTTGGAATGGTCCTTATAGTAGTGTTATTGTTAAAAGCTGGGTTTGAGACAGAATATTTTGCCACAGCAAAAAAAAAATGGATTCTGCTCATTAAATGGTTTGAATTCTTGATTTGACTTATCAAAAACACAGAACAATAGGACAATCATAACACCTATGAGATGTTGTTGACCTTCAAGGAAAATATATGAAGACAATGTAGATGACAAAGGAATATTGCAGTTATTTTCTAGATTTTCCAGAAGTACAAAAAAATCAACAAGGATCTGAGGATGAGTGCATTTTGCAAAAAATTAAAATCGCTATCACAATCACATCAACATTGGACAGTATTATTGGAAATATTTCTTCTGGAAAAATTCCATGGGTGCCGATAATTTCGGCCAAGACTTATTTAACTGGTTTACTATGAAGTTTTGCTTTGAAAGAAAATGCAAATAGCCTACAGAACCGTTGGGAACTGGTGTAATGATAGCGAGCCTTCCAACAGCTGTAGCTTATAGGTAACATTAAGGATGGGTATTAAAACCATCATTGATTCTGACTGAGAGTTTTGTGCGCTTATTTAAGTTAAGTTTATATAGTTTTATTTAAGTTTATAGTTAAATTTACACTTATGTTCTGCATCTTCTTCAATAAATGTTGAGTTGAGAAATTTTGTGTATCCTTTGTTATTATTAGTTTTTTACAATGCAAATAGAGGGAGAAATGTCCAATTGTGGGCTGAAAAAAAACAGCAGCAGATATTGGCTATCGGCTGATCCTGACTTCTAAACATCAACATCAGCTATAGAAAAACCCATATCGGTCGACCTCTAATATCTAATACAATGTATATTCCATGTGAATAGTTCTCATACTGTATTCTTTAGGGAATAATGACAAGAAAAAAATTGTCTTTACATGTACAGGTACACCACTTCATATGCATGTATTCAGCGTACTGCATGGCGCTTGCCAAATTGAAGTTTTGCTTTTTGGAATTTTCTAGATTTTCTTCCTAATATTTTCAGGTACAATATTTTCCTAATATTTACAGGTACAAGGTCATGCTGTACTGGAGCAAGTAAAATGTGTTACAAACAAAGCAAGAACCTAATAAGATAACTAGTGCAAAAGCATTCAGGAAACACAGAGTTGTGTGGGCCAGTAGAGGTATTCCTGGAACAGATGGGTCTTGAAAATGACAGGAGAAATAGCACCCACCTTCCACAGACCAGAACACAGGGAAATCGATGCAGCTGTTGATGGCGGTGGAGTCAGTGTAGCAGGACCTCCAGAGACTGGCCCAGTACCAAGCAACCTTCATGACACTGGACCCACCCTGGCCCCCAATGGAAGAGATCTTCCAGAACTCCATGGCTATGGTGCAAGCCACAAAGATCCAGCCCAGCACGTTGAAGAGCAAGCCAAATATCTGCATCACGTGGATATTCATCCCAAAGGAATTATTTCCTTAAGTTTCTTCTCCAGAGGAGCTATTGCATGCAATGCAATGCAATGCAATTTTATTTATATAGCGCATTATCACAACATTACATTGTTTCAATGAGCTTTACATTTCCTCTGCCACATAAGAAATCCCCAGTGAGCAAGCCAAAGGCGACAGTGGCAAGGAAAAACTCCCTAAAGGGAAGAAACCTTGGGAAGAACCTGACCCAAAGGAGAAGCCCATCCTCCAGGGGCCAGCAGAGGAGTCAATCAAACAAAACCGAACAAACCGAACTCTCTACTACTGAGATCATGTCTTGCTCCCCCTCTTCCCAGAAGGACGCCTGCCCAGAGTGTCCTTATATTATAAGCAGGTGAGGGGAGGACCTTTCCCATAACCTTTTGCTGGTGAGAAGCAATAATGTGCACTTTTCCCAGAACTGTGTGTTGACGAGGGAGCAAAACAGTGTCAACCTCAGCAATTTCTGTCCCTGCATCTCCATGGTTACATCATCATAAGGAGGGTGAGTATGTTCATAAAGGTTTCATTCAAACTTATCCCATTTTACCTTGGGCCTCTTTAGTTGACCACTTGCATTGATGCCTTAGCTCTCTAGCATGTGTAAGCAGTGTTGGGGAGTAACGGAAAACTTTCTTGACTCTTGCGTTTTGTTAAATGCGTTCGATTCAGGGCAAGGTTGAACTCACCTAGAAGGTAAATGCAAATTATGCAATGTCCACATCCAAAAAATCACCTCGGCAGTATCGTATTGTTAGGTATGTGTTTTAACTGTTTATGCAACAGATTCAGACACGAGCTGGGGTTATACTGTACCCGAGTGCCAGGTGTTTTGCTTAATGGTGTCTCAACAAACGCAGTCAATCGTGTGCACGTGTATGTGTGATCAGGGGCAGGCGTATGTTCGATCATGTGCGCCTGTATGTATCATCATGATTGGTTAAGGATTAAGAATAAGAAAAAATGCATTTATCCCCCGGTTGCCGTGAGTTCGAATCCCACCTCTGGCTCTCCCTGTCACCCTTCTCAAGCTGTATTGAAGCAGCGGACATTCACGCCGGCGTGCCGCCCAAAGCATCATTTCCGAAAGATTACTTGGTACGCCGTCCGCAATCCCGACTAAACTATGACATTTCCCAGCAAGCTTTTATGATTGGATCCTTGTCACATGACAAGGGCAGTCTTCTGACTGCAGAAAACATGAAGCTATTTTTTGCGTCAACAGTTTTATGCACAACCTTAATTAATGAATTTTGGAAATTGTCAGTCTATGTGATTATCATTCGGTAGCTCAGAAAGTTGCCTCGCATTTACCCAGATATTTGGCATTGGAAGAAACGCCCAAGAAAGGTAAACCCGACGCCTACTGGACAGCTATCCTGTACCGGAATTGTCATGGGAAGTAACGGGTTAGCACAGGCAAGAAGCCCAGGACAGCAAATGGAAAGCTGACATTCCGGAAACTGACAGCTGTCCGTGGACTCCTCCATAAAACCAGCAACATGGGGGAAAAATGTCCTCTTTACAATTGGATACCATATTCCAGGTAAGGAAACGGTTTTGAAAAATAAGAAACCTAGAATGTTTTGGAGAAGTCGTGGAATTTTGTAACACAGCATAATAATTTCCGGTTAATTTAAAATCAATTCAGAAAAAAAAAAAATTCTTTTAAATGCGTTCAGTTCTGGGCATCGCGTCTGACTGTCGTTGGGGTAAACACTTTGTATGGGCAGTAACTCAAAATCGATTCAGAACAAAATTCAGGGCAAGATTTTTAAAATGTACTTTCGGGACGTGCTATTGAAATTGCGAGCAAATTGGTTTTACGATGGTGCTTTATGGTAGTGCTTCCACTGGATGATAAACTGGACATGTTAAATAGATGTGGCCGGTGTACTTGTCATGTACATATATGATGTACAATTATTTAGAATTTGTAAGTGTAATGGAACCATCACCAGGGTTTCACCTACTTTTACGCATCTGGCGTGATACTTTAATACATTCAACCAGTTGCTACAGTAGAAGAAAATAACAGAATTGTTTTAGTATAGTGTGATTGCCACATTCATACCGCTGTAAAATGTATGAAAATGTTGAAGTAATCCAAAGCATTCGTTACTCACATTGAGTAATCTAACGGAATAGGTTACAAATTACATTTTATGGCATGTATTTTGTATTCTGTAGTGGAATACATTTTAAAAGTGACCCTCCCAACACTGTGTGTAAGGTAGTGGTTCGAATACTCTGCTACTGTAGTTAGTGCGGTTGTGTTGTCCTTTTAATTCCTCACAGGACACTATAGTTTGGAAATTGGTTTTGCGTAAGGCGCCAGGTCTTTTTTTCACGTTACCTTATGTCACTCTGTAAGGTAAGTGGTGCTAATGGTAACCAACATTAACATAAAATATCGGTGCCAAAAATCTAATCTGTGACTATAATTAGACGATAATTCTGTGTGGCTATGACCGGTATGCACTTGTGTCTTATACAGAAATATCACCGTAATATTGGCTAATTAGCTGTGAACCAGTTGAGCATTTACACAGTGGAAAAGTCCAGGATTTCGTTTTTCTATTTCAGTTGATAATTGGCTCCCCATAAATACATGCGTTAAGGAGGCTGTAGTTAATTCATACTTATGGTAATTTATTTCTTTATTTTAAGAATATTTGTTATTTTCAGTTTCATAATGTTAGTTTATGCAGTATAATGCTTTATTTTACCTTGTAAGAGCTTAAGGTATATTATTTTGCAAGGCATGGAAGTTGGCAGTGACTATGGTGTGCAGCTGCAGAGGAGAGTCCTCTTTGTCCCAACAAAGTGTGACTTCAGTCTCAACTGCTCAACAACATCTGGGTGGTATTTCTCCTGTCATTTTCAAAACCCCTATGTCAAGAGTCCGTTTTCCTCTGCACAATGCCCACAGTCCCCGAGCATGCAGAGAAGTGCACACAGGCAGCGGATGCGCAGCATGAGGGTAACACATGGAACCGCGGGGTACTCTGTTTCCCTTCAACACGGGCAAACAGCGCCGCCTCTGCAACCTCAGCTTGTTGCCCCTGGCAGTCGCATTTCCTGCAGCTGGGGTCACGGTCTCTCACCACTGGTAAGCTGAGAGCCTTGGCTGGCTGGTGGGCCGTCTCTGACAATGGTCCAGCGAGCTGGCATGGGCAGCTTGAGGACATGCTGTACAGGTCCAGGGGTTGGGGGGGGGGGGGGGGGGGGGGGTCCAGTGAGCTACCAGGCCACTGTCTGCAGCATTCAGATATAAACAAGCTAAGAGTTGCATTGTGTTGTCATTGCACAATAAATGAATTGATTTCAGTTATTACAGTATTAGAAGTCATCAGCCTTGCAAAAGAGAACAGAATGAAATGCTGGAAAATTAGCACCTATGTATGAATACTTTGCCGGTTTATCCTATGCTTTATTCTTTGCAGGTTTTGTACATATGCTCTATACTCCAAACAAAAAATGATACATATTTATGCTGCGCACTTTGACAACATTACCTTGTGAATGTGTACTGAAAAAGGAGAAAAAAGAAAAATTGAAGAGTAAAGAGACTAATGTTAGCGTAGATGAGGTCGAAAATCTCATGAAGCGTACTTACTATTCTCAACGTAAACATATAAACAAAGGAGAAGACCTGCAATCCCTGTTGGAGGAATGGCCTTTCTTGTTTCAGGTTGGAATGGCACGAGCTCACTGGGGTGTCACTGAAAGAGATCTTCCTTAACAGTCTGGAGAAAAGGGGAAAACGGCTACTGGACTTCATCCGAAACACTAATAAGAGCAAAAGGGTTTTGCAGGCTGTCACAAAACTAAAAATACTCAGAGGACATTTGGAAGGCTGCTCAGAGGATATGAAGGACATGGTCCTTCTTCTCCAGTCCTATTTTGATGAAAAAGAGGAGAATCTATTCCATCATGTTGAAGGGTCCGTGTACGTGAGTATAATTCATGCTGTTTAACAGAAATACATTTCAACTTACAATTACAGCTTCCACACTCCTTGCGTTTCCAAAATTCATTATGAGCTAACTTTAATGTTTGAATGTTTACATGCGCACGTTCACTTATAATCCGGTTTAAGTGGTTCATACAATCCAACTTTTTTGGCATTCTTTGTATATCCCCGATGATTTGTTTCCAAATTCTAGTAAATGTAGCTCACATAAGTGTCATTTTTTAATTTTTACAGTGCGCTTGCTTCTTATTGGACTGTTTGACCACTGATATATAAAATTTATGCACATAGCATTGCCTTTTTTGAGTTGGGAGTGGGATTTGAACATTGGACCAAATTAATTTTTCACATTAGGTGGTATAAAATGTAACATTGTGTATTTGCTTGATCAAAGGTATTTGGGTTTGAAATGGCCAGTTTGCATAACTGTGCTTGGTATCTGCTTGCAGGCTGCAAAGAAAAGAATGCAAATCTACACCGAGCATCTGAAGAACAACATGCTAGTCCTCAAGCACATTCCAAAACCTGTTCCAGTTTCTCGGACACCATCTGAGACTGTTTTTTTTGCTGAATGTCCTCCACTGTCAGTTCTGGATAAAAAGACACTTTACGCTAGATCAAGTAGCTTCAACTTCCTAGGGGTCCACATCTCTGGCCAACCTCACCTGATCAACAAATACCTCTCACCAGGTGGGGAAGGCACAACAAAGAATTTACTTCCTTGGGAATATGCGTCAGGCCCACCTCCCCCAACAGCTGCTGACCAATTTTTACCGCTCTACTATCGAGAGCCTCCTCACCTACTGCTACACAGTGTAATTCAGTAGCTGTACTGAGGAAGACAGAAAGAACCTGCAGCGGGTGGTAGGGGCAGCAGAACGGATAATTGGAACAGCACTACGCCCCCTCAAGGATATTTACACTGGCAGACTCCACTGGAGAGTAAGTAACATCATCAAAGACTCCTCACACCCTGGACACTACCTTTTCTCCCCCCTCCCCTCTGGCATGAATGACAAATGCTGCCAACTGCCCCGTGTAAATGCTGCTAACTGCCCCATGCAATATTTCAGTCAAGATTTACATTTTTTGCACTTTATGTTAAATGTTAATTTTTGTGTTGTATTGTTATATTGTGTAATGTTCCTACATGTTTCACTGTGGCCATGGAGGAACGATATTTTATCACACTATGTACATGTACTTAGCTGTTGATGCCAATAAAGTAACCTTGAACCTTGACTGTCTTCTATGCAATACTATGCTTAGGGCAGGTCATTAAGCACACACTACCTCATATTGTACACATTGTACTCAGACACTCATACTGTGATAGGATGGCTGTTTCTTTTTGTGAGTTGCTCTTACTTCTTATTACTTTAACTTATGCTGCTAAACAGAGAGCTGCTAAACTGTTTTTCACCATTTCTGTAATAGTGACAATAAAGATCTACAGTATCTTATCTTATCTTCTAGAGATTACTACTTTACCACATAGCATAGATGTATGCAGGGGTATTGCAAGCAAAATATGTGCTGCTACGGGTACTAGAGCAAACTGAACTGTAGCCCTGATCGGGGAGAAAAAAAAACATATTCACACTTAGGCTATACACATAGGTTTGTTAGTTTGGCTGAAGGACCATTCAACCAATAACAGCAAAGGTATCAGTTAGTGTCAGTGACGAGGGAATGAGAGCGGCTTCTCTGCAAAATGAGCTCTGCTTTGAGCTCTGAGAGGCTTTGGGCTCTGTTTGCCTTTCTATCCGAGTAAAGAAGGCTGTAAACTACTCTGATTTATCGATAAATACTGGAAGAAAAATCCTGTCCTGTCATTGAATGAAAGTGATACTTTGACTAGATCATTAGCACACAAACTCGCTAGCTCTACCAATACCCAAAAACGTGAACCGTGGAAAGAAGAACAAAAAAGAAAACATACTAATGGACTTTACAGAAGGAGATACTCCATCTCCTTGCTCTCCTCTTCTAGAAACACCCGGGTCAAGCCCTAACCCCAAGAAAATGTGTGCGAGTGCTAGCAATGTGAATGAGGTATTGAATTTTGACATTGTCCATGATATCCAAGATTTGGCCAGAAGATTTTCTTCCCTTGAGCAAAATATTAGTAAGAATTCGGCGGACATTAAAGAACATGTTGAAGGGCCAGAACTCTTAACTAAAATAACCACTGACAGAGTGCAAGCAGTTTGTCTTCAGCTCTCCATGCAAGACACGATAATTGAAGAAGCAGAACGGTACAGTCAACGTTGAAATCTGAGCCTCCTCAATCTCATGGAAAATGACAACGGAAGACCTGAGGCAACAAATCTACGATCTCTTCAGCAAAATTGTCCCAATTGATGAAACCAATATGGATATCCTCATCAACATGGTTCATCGAGTAAGAATCCAGAGGAAATACGGAACTCCCCGGTGTCACATCCCTCCCGTCCGTCAATCCCTTCGCCTGAACCAGTGAGGAGGAAGAAGAAGCGGAGGAGCCGGAGATGGGAGGAGATTATGGAGTTCTCCTTAGGGGCTGCCTTCCTCTCCTCCTACTACCCTGCTGTGTGTCGCGAGGAGCGCCTCCTGATCCTGGATCCGGCGGTGTTCGTCTGGGATCTTCTGGGATTGTCACGCACAACCATCTCTAGGGTTTACAGAGAATGGTCCAAAAAAGGGAAAACATCCAGTGA
>JAODKL010000001.1:37163969-37174499 GCA_026780765.1 Petrocephalus schoutedeni | reverse complement strand
AATTTGTGTAAAGTTTACGGAGAATTTTTAGGGGGGCTGAGTACAAATGTTAGGGGGGCTAAAGCCCCCCAAAAATGCCCTAGCGACGCCCATGCTGGTAGGCTTACAATATGAAAGTTAGATATTTTTTCTTATTGCAGTAAATGATAAATATTACACGTTAGCCTTCAGCTTGCTACCTTTCAGCAAGGGTGCATGCAGTGAAATAGTTTTTAATCTTCGCGGCACCAGAATCGGAGCGTCATTCGTGCCGTTGCTGACTGCTTCTCGCAACCCGACGGCGTAGTAATTTGAATAGGGACCTGAGATATCTGATTATTCAGAGTGAAATGCAACTTTAACTGCAACAATAGTAACACGTCGATAACTAAACTAAAAAATGAATCAAGTTTCATTGAAAAAATTAGGCATCTTGAAATTGTGGTTGGGTTGCATTTGCATCTGTATCTCTCTCTGTAGTCAGTGAGGGGAAACACAAATTAAGCTTTTAACTTGACATACTGCTAGACAGGAAGGGTACGTTCTCTTGCACTAAGTTGTGTTTCTGTGTCAGAGGCAGAATGGTTCACAGCAAACTGAAAAGAGTCGATTGGCCAGCATTCTCCCAGGACTTTGCCAATCTTTTTATCTTTAAATAAATACACAGAACTGCTTGGGTCTGAAGTGGTCCATAATAGCGAGCTACCGTTTACTCTTCTCAGGTCATTGTATGATGACAGAGATCCCAAGATATAAAGTGAATTTTCAAACAGTGCCCCCCCATGTCTACCAAGCAATACCATTCATGTAATTTCTGGGTACAACAGAAAAAATTAAAGAATTTTCTTCCGCTCATTATAATTATTCTTGATGGCATATTCAATAGTTACTTGCCATAAACTTACTGATAGCTAGTGGATAGTTTTTGACGTAATCAAAAAGCAGCAATACTTTCAGCCATAAAAATGTTGAGAGGACCTGCCTTTTCATGGTCTTGCTTTTGTATTATCTGGGATAAACTTTGGTCTTTCTGGCAGTTTATTTAGGATATACACAATATATTTTCAGTCTTGTGCAAAGGGAAGTTTGAAACGAATCTTGCAAAGTCTGGTGTTTTCATTCTGACCCTCCCAACAGCCGAGAGAGTTCACAAAGAGGCTCTCTGTTAAACTCAGCCTAATTAAGACAACAAGAACGAGAACTTAGGAAAAACTTGTAACAGCAAAGTCGAAATATTCCTGCTTGACATTTTAGGTGTTCCGATAACGAGACGCATTTACATCGCATTTCTTTCCATTTAGGTTCTTTTACGCACGTGACAAAATGGTAACGATGACCGTGTCATTCAACAAATTTCTGGTTTAAACCGGGTTTAATTGTAAATTTAAAGAAGACGCGATTCACGTGTTCTCGTTTAAATGACGCACTCATTGCATTTAATCTGCATGTCAATTTGGCAATCAGCTTAAATCACTAAATTTAAAATATCTGGCTTCAGCTGCATGGTGTTACAATTTTTCGATAGATCAGTTATACTGCGAATTAATTCTGAAAGTAAACCAAAAAAGCGACTAAAGAAACACGGAGGATTTTATGTAGATTTATTTTGTCCTTCGCCCCGCGTATCCCTCCCCACAAACACATTCATGTAGTAGTATTCATCATATTCATGTAGCTGGATTTTATGTCTGCCAAATTAAACCCGTATAATAAATAATGGTCAGATAATTGAGAAGAAAGGTAATTTTCCGAGTGCTCTCGCAGTATATAATGTTTAAAATTTTACTTGACTGTTAAATCGTAGCCTCTCTCTTTAAGGACTTTAAATATCAAAGAATAAAATCTATTATCTGATACAAATATTACTTTTTAAACAGGATGTTACAGACTTTCTTACAAATCGTCTAATTTTGTACATAAAAATGACTAACTTAAAGAAAGTGCTCGTTTAAATAACAGTATTCTCCTGTTGTATTTTACATAAATCGATGATTCAGTAAATTACTCGATAGTAAAACTTTAAATCTTTATCCGGTTTAAGAAATATGCCGACAATATGTAATCCCTGTAATCCTGAAAAAAAATGTGTAGACTGTAAACTTATCATGTAACTGAAATTGCTGAAAAGTCATTTTGTCTGCGGTTTACTACTTTCAACAAATCAACAAAAAACGGGTACCCGTTATTTGGGTGCCGGAGTCAGAGATGAAGGAATGGACCTGCGCTCAATTTAAAATTTAAACACATATAAATATCGTAAGAATTATTTGTACTCTGTGTCCTTTTACATATGAGGTGCATTGTTACAATCACCTGTCAATTGTGAAAGTATACTTAAAATTAGTTTTTTCAGAATACGCCACAATATTAGGCTTACTGTACCATTCAAGCCTCTAATTTGTTTTACAATCAGCTGCCGTCTAAGAGAACCTAAATGATTTTAGTCTGACTACAAGCCAAGGCTGTTATAATCGCCCCACGGCTGAGCGGTTATGGTGGCCTGTCGTCGGGTTTCGTTTACGGTTATAATTCCGGTGGCAGAAATACCACAAGTTTACGCGCGTCCGTATTGCTTCTAACATTGCAAGTGCACCACAACTTTTAATTATAACAAAGGAGTCGAAATATACTGCAAAACGATTAAACCGTCAGGTTTTGCCAATCAGACGCTGAGAGCCTAACTTAGGAAAACAATCCGTCGAAAAGAAATATTAGATCACCACAATACATCTACACGGTGATTTCTGAGAAATACTGCAGATGTCCTTATACACTAGGAAGAACTAAACGATTAAGTTGCAAAGTCTCACAATGATTACGTCTGTGAACTTTTATGCTGGGCATTTAAAATTACTTTCCTAATACAGCTATGCTGATTTATTAGGTTGTGAAATAGTATAGTTTTAGTACCCCAATTCAAATACTCTAATTCAAGAAGATATCTTGAGTGTGTCAAATATGTTATATATGTTACATAAACGATTATGAAAGTCTCAATACATTGTACACGTGTGTTTTATGTAGCCAAATACTGAATACAAAAAGTCTCCACATCAGCAGGTGTACCCTGTAATTGTCCGGGTGTCTTCGGTTATCTTTATACCTGCGTTCTCTCGGCCACCAGCAACCTAATGTCACTCGTCTGCATGGGACGCGGGCTACTGCGCACGCGCCGAACCCCTCGCGCTACCTGCTGGTCCGGTTCCTATTATTTCACACGGGGCAACCCCGAGGTACGAATCAGTTGCGTTAATGCTACCTACAGGAGCGAGCGAACAAACAAATGATACTTTGAATTTGAGCAAAACACCGCAATTTATGTGTCGGGTTGAAATCAATTTTTGTTTTAGGTGAACTTTTAAAGGGGATTCCAAATAAACGGACCTTCGCGTACTGATTGATTCACACCCTGCATCGCGAGCATCAAAGTAAGTGCACTTATGACTGGCAATAATCACTCAAGCTCAATACTTTAGTCTCATTAACGGAGACCGAACCATCGTGCATAACGCATTTTATGCGGAGGACTGAAATAATTTGACAGAGCGGAGTGACTAAACTTGTTGAAGATCAACCAAACTGAAAGAATCCAAAGAACTTTGAAGTGCACGAGTAAATAGTGCCTTGCACGACATGGCAAAACCCATGGATCACGTAAAGCGTCCCATGAATGCTTTTATGGTGTGGTCGCGCGCTCAGAGGCGGAAAATGGCCCAGGAGAACCCCAAGATGCACAACTCCGAAATCAGCAAGAGGCTCGGCGCGGACTGGAAACTCCTGAGCGACTCCGAGAAAAGGCCGTTCATCGACGAGGCAAAGCGGCTGAGAGCCATGCACATGAAGGAGCATCCTGATTACAAATACAGACCCAGGCGAAAGCCGAAGACTTTGATGAAAAAAGACAAATTTGTATTTCCCGTGCCTTACAATTTTGGAGAACACGATGCACTGAAGCAGAGCGGTTTGGCCGGTGGAGCGCTCTCAGATTCTCTAATTGGGAACCCAGACAAAGCTGCCGCTGCGGCCGTGGCCGCGGCAGCCAGAGTCTTCTTCAAACCGCCCGCGTCCTCAAATCCGTATTCCTTCTTTGACCTCGGGTCGAAGATGGCAGGAATCCCCTCTCCGTCGTTTCCTTACCCTTCCCCGCTTGGTTACCCTAGTGATGCGACTGCCTTCACCGGCACGGGCACCGTTGGCACTCACACTCACTCTCATCCTTCCCCGAGCAATCCTGGTTATATGATTCCCTGCAACTGTACAGGGTGGTCTCCTGCGGGCATCCAACCACCCTTGGCTTACATTTTGCTGCCCGGTATGGGTAAACCACAGCTTGAACCGTACCCTGCCTTCGCATCAGCGTTATGATATATTAATCCTTTCAGGTTTAAACGTGTAAAGACAATTAGTGCGAAAGATTATCTAATGCACGGACAAATCTGAACGTGTAATACCGTTACATATTACACGCGCATATGTAGATATTAATGCCTTTGTAAAAGGCTGTTTTTTTTTTTTTAATTTAGTTTCATATCGTGTTTCATCTCGGAAGGAATAAGGAACAATTCATGACTTGTACAGGATTGATTCTGAAGAAGAGTATGACAAATGTTCAAGACCGGCAATTGTCTTGGCAAATCGCTGTTCTCCGTATTTGTTTTCAGCCTGTTCCAGAAGCACCTGCCGGACGGACCTGTTTGAATCGCAAGTAGTCCGCTGTGTCAAACAATGTTAAGCAATTACTGTTAGAATGACTCATTGTGTTTCTACTGGTGACGTATGTGTGTGTGTGTGTGTATATATATGTATATGTATATGTGTATATATATGTATATATATATATATATATATATATATATATATATAATGACTGTTAATAGATGAATATGATTCACAATGAATAGTAGATTGATTCAGAAATTACTCAGTCAAGTGTAATGTCGACCTCCCTGTTTTTATGCAGGGTGATAAAATATGTAACCATGTTAAAATGAAGGAGTGTGACTTAGTTACTAGAGTCTTCGCATATCACCTGGAACATGCTGGGTTGTGCAGGGTTATACAGTTCCGAAAAATTTTCTAGAGGTCTATGTAATATTTTTTGGGTTTTTTAAAAACCTTTTTTATGGTCACCTCGTTGATTCAAAATGGACCTACTCATCCTATAACATTTGCACAGAAAATATCAGTGCTTATATGTTAACACTTAGAATTTTGGAAATGCACTGGATTCATCTTTAAATGGAAAATGCAGTTAATGAATTAAACTAAATTGAATATTTATTGGCAACACTGCGGCCACTGGATTTTATTGATTTAAGGCACTATTTTATTAACTAGTTAACATGCACATGTTTGCCTTATAATTACATTGTTTCTTGCTCTGTTAAAAAAAAAAACTTGCCAAATTCCGATACATAGAAAACAACTTAACTAATTATAGTTAGCCGTAAGAAAGTCCTCCAAACTTGTGTTGAATTACTTACAAGATCTTTATCAGAATTGTGCTTATTAGAGGTAACGTGTAAGGTATCCCCAAAGGATGCTTTTGTTCGGACTTAGAATAGAATTACATGGTAAATTAAATCAAGACTGTTGTAATCAAGAGCTAGAAACGTGATTTATCACATTTTTAACAAGGAATAGTAATACATATTTTGAAAACGTTGGTGAAGTCATGCAGGAGAACTGGTATTGCACAGATTTTGCTTAAATTCCCCAAAATGGTATATCCTTAACAGTATGCCTAATCTGTATATCATGTTTATTTGAATGTCTGCGATATTCATAAATATAGACGATATATACCATATGTTAATCATTTGAACTGTTTACTGATATTAGGTAATTAATTCATATGGATCAAAGCGATTATGCAAAACTAATTTGGACTGTCTAAGGATAATTATCTCTGACATGGTTAATTAAACCCTTTGACTCCTCCTCACTCTGTATTGTAACACGTAATTACTCATGTCCACGGAACTTCCTACTTTTCCCCTCATGTGAAATAAATGTGACCTTGTTCCCTTCAGGTCAAACTGAATTCAACCGTGCAGCTTAATATATATCTACATAATTTAAAGTTTGTTAGTGCGTTTCACAGTCAACTTTTTCTCGTGTCCAAAACGGATAATTTTCTGGAAGACACTATATATAAAGTATTAAATACTAAAAACTGGTATATAAATGCATCTACAATAATGTTAAAGGCGTATGGTTAACAGATGGCATGCTACTATAGGCCTACTTATCAAAAGGAAACCAAAATGTCATTCGGCTTATAGAACGACACACATTATCAACTCACTGGTCATTTTCCCTCTGTCTTTGCCCTTTTTGTTGTGTTTTACTTAGGGAAAGCCGTGAAGATAACTGAAAAGTTTTTTTTTTCTTTAGGGAGAGCGTTTATACAGTCGGAGGGGGTTTTGTCTGTGAACAAAACGAGGGTTGGAAGGTTTTTGTAATGGGGCTGTTTGTTGAAGTGGAGCTCCGATAAAAGCGCCCGCTTTCTCTCATTGTGATGAAAGCAATCAGTAGTATTTGGAAAACTGTTAGCATTGTGCAGCTCTTCTGTGTCCATTGTGGAGGATTTCTTTTCACTGCGGACTTTTTTTCAGCCGATCCAGCTGGCCGGAGTGAATAGCGCTGCTATGTGTACACGCTTTGTCCCCCCGAGTCCTTCAAGTAGCACACATTCAATAGAGTGAGTTGACACTGCGTGACAGTGAAACAACATAATAAAAAATACATGAGCGCATGAATAGGAGCAGGCGCATAAATAAATAAAATGGGTGACCAAAACTGGATAAACTGAATGACAAGACGGTGAAAAGATATTTAACACGCTAGATTAGCATTATAATACAATCTACAAGGCATAAAAATTGTTGAATAGGTTTACCGACCAAGAAAGAAATGGACTAAATGCCTTTTGAATAGATATGCTTTTTCATATACTTAAATGCTTGAATATGACTGATAGGTAAAGATACGGCAATGCAAATGGATACAAAGTAAGAAAAATTTATATAGGAAAAATAAGGAAAAGAATATTTTTTTCCCAGAAGGCTGACTGCATGAACGTTAAACAATATTTCAAGTTTGCAAAGGTCACACTGCTTGCCTCACATTGATTTTAAAAGTTAGTCATGTCACAACTCCACATACATTTTTTTTAACATCCACCTTTTTACACACAAAGTATGTTAAGACAAGCGGTTTACATGTACATGTACTATAGTTATTAATGTTATTAATAATTTCTAGTTAATTAGTTATTAGTTATAAAGAATTAATGATTTCTGAAAGTTACGCCTTGGGTTTGATTTAGATCGTGAGCTTTATTTGCTAAAATATGTTTAGTTTTGGCTTGCGGCTTGGTAAGAACGTTTTTGAGTGCAAATATTTACTATGCTTGTCACGCTCACAGTAAACATGCTTTTAAAAAATAATTTGTAATATAGGCAACGTTAAACTGAGGTCACTGTAGGAATCGCAAGTAACGTAATTTGTTCTTAGCTGAAATTGGTAGTTAAATTGGACTTTATTATTTGAATGTGTTTGAGACATTTCCAAGTTTTGTTGTCCCGTGTTCAGAGAAACGGTAAAATTCTTATGCCACAGCTGAAGGTGCATGGGGGAATAGGGTAAACAGTATTGCAATAAAATACAAGACAGTGTAATGCGAGAATAAGTGAATGTTCTTTGTAAATATTCAGAAAAAAATGAGGATGTAACTTATTTACGCATCCAATCAATTAGGCACTAACGGGAATGATTTCAATGATTTAAACAATAATTGGAATTATTCCATATTTGGAAGCCGAACATTTGTCTGAGGATTCAGTGATGCAATGGAGAAGAGCTTAAACTCAATGAGACATTAATTTAAAGTGATGTAAAATCGAATAGTGTTGTCATTTATACCTAAACCAGAGCCATACGGCTACGCAACACATTTGATTCCTTTTAATTTTTCTAATTTTAATCTGCTCTCCAGATCAAGAAAAGCAAAATGGAAGGTGAGGGTAATTAAGTTTCATTGTTGCCAAACCACAGCACAGGGAGTAGTGCGTGGAATTTTGTTGGTCGTGGATTTGAACCAGCAACCTTAAGTGTGTCTCTAACCACTGTCCTGCTGATTAAAGGTACCACGTCTTTAAATGAATCTGCGTTAGACTGATTCGGGACGTCATTGTTTCTCTCTGAAGTCCTGTTCAGTGACCACATCATTACCCACAGTGACAGGCACGAAGTGGGACTAATTTTCATCCCGAGAGTTCAAGAAGAACATGAATAATAAATAGCATATTGAACTGTTCAAGCCCCCAGACTTTTTCATCCCTGCCTGGTATGGTTCTAACATCCACCATTTGAGAAATAGCAAGCACACCCGCAATCGCGTGCTGCCTTCACTCATGTTCCAAATGACAGGCGCATCTGTATGCAGAGTGATCGTCGTCTAATTTGTGTGTGTGTGTGCACGCGCGCGCAGCAAAACTCGCTGGTCAACATTCTGAAGCGTTGATCTATGATTTTGAAGTTGCAAAATTGTTTTGTTTCTGACTGGCTCAATTTTAAATTTGTCAAATTATTTTGTTTCTGACCTGCACTACAGCTAAGCAGCTCACCTGGAATTCTCCCAAGTCTCCCGATTGGCCACTTCAGGCCTGCACTGTGACGAAATGTTTTTCTTGATAGTGAAATCCCTGTCCTATCAGTCATTTTTTTCTGTATTTCAATAAAACCACAGAGCTGGTCTTCCTTGTGCTAAAACCCAGTACCTCAGAGGAAATATTACCATTCATCTTCTGACTGCTTATCCTCAGGGTCACGGGAGCATATCAGGATTGCTGTTAATTACTTTTGTATTTTAAATATGTTTATCCGAATAATAAAAAGTATTGTTCTCCAAAACGTGACACAAAGTTATCTGATATGCTACTTTTATATTACTCCCGCATTTTTGGTGCATTATTTCAATTGAATTTCTCGCATACTGTACCTCTATCCCCCCTCCCCCGGGGTGCGTTTCCGAAGTCTTCTTAATGCTACCTCATTCATGAGTTCTACCTTATAACCCAGAACAATTAAATTAGAATTAAATTCAGAAGTGTGGTACTGTCATAGGATGTCACCTCTGCGGCCAGTTCGTGAAATTTCTTTCCCGCTTGATATTCCACGGTGAGCAGGTAACAATGGGTCTGCATGAATCACCAGAATTCAGTCATTAAGGGATGTCCCAATACTTTTGTTCACATAGACACACACAAACTATCTTTTTAGTGAGGTCAATGTACAAGTTCTTTGGTTGTTGTCAGCTGAAAGTCCATTATATATACTTTTGGAAAAATTAAGTCGCTGCTGCACCTAGAGCAGAACGATCGCTTTGTGAATGCTTCAAATAACTTTCAAAAGCACGCAGAGCCAACTGACGTATTAAACTGTAAAGCGCAGTTTTCCAAACGTAACTTCCAAAAGTGCTAAGGTGCACGTGAGCTGTACCCGAATTAGCACTTTGGCTGGCTATCTATCTATCTATCTATCTATCTATCTATCTATTAATCAATCATCTGGACAAAATGTTCAAGTGCAGCGTGTTCCTAGATTCCATGTGAAACCAACAGACCTCACCATCTGGTTTTAGCTGGTGTTCTTTAATTACTTCATCAGTAGATCTGCATGTGGTAGCCTTAACTGAAGCAACAAGTCAGCTGCCTGAAAATCCACTGGAAGCCACACAAAAATGAATATATATGTGTTTATATGGAAATAACTTAAGAGAAAAGGGGCGGCATGGTGGTGCGGTGGTTAGCACTTGCCGCTCACCTCTGGGACCAGGGTTCGAATCCGGCCCGGTTCCATGTGTGTGGAGTTTGCATGTTCTCCCCATGCCATTGTGGGGTTTCCTCCGGGTACTCCGGTTTCCCCCCACAGTCCAAAGACATGCTGAGGTTAATTGGAGTTCCTAAATTGCTCGTAGGTGTGCATGTGCGAGTGAATGGTGTGTGATTGTGCCCTGTGATGGGCTGGTCCCCCATCCTGGGTTGTCTTCGCCTCATGCCCATAGCTTCCGGGATAGGCTCTGGACCCCCCGCGACCCTGATTGAAAAAGTGGGTTGGAAAATGGACGGATGGAACTTAGGAGAAGCACAAATATTAAGCCCATTCCATTTTTTAATTAAGCAGAAATATATTGATTACAATCTAAAATTGAAACACATAAGCACTAAAACAAGATCATTTCATCTGTTCCCTAACACTATTAGTTTTGGGCTATTTTCTCTTCACACTCTTTCATGCAACATTGATGGGAAGAACTTTGGTGTTGATGGTATGGTAGTCAGTATAATTACCGTATTGGCCCGAATATAAGACGCAGTTTTTGTTCTAAAAATCTTAAAAAGGGGGGGTCGTCTTATATTCGCGGCCATCTTATTCGCGTCTTGATTTAGCCTAAATGAATCGGCCACCATCCCTCACAATAATGCCACAACACTGAATAATGAAGATGTCAAGAGATTATCTTGAACAAAGTGGTTCGAAGGCTCG
>JAODKL010000001.1:37134708-37147785 GCA_026780765.1 Petrocephalus schoutedeni | reverse complement strand
TTCTTTGGAAATAAACGTCCTTGTACCCAAGCCGCCTGCATCATGGGTCGTCGTTCGAGGCACAACCGTGACAGAACCATTGTAACTTGGGGACCATCTGTATCTCTAAATAAATATAACATCAAATGAAGTCAGAGGTGTGGTGGTCTCCACCCTGGATCTACATGCACGGAGTTTGCATGTTCTCCCCATGTTGACGACGAATTTCCTCTGGGTTCTCCGGTTTCTCCCTACAGTCCAAAACCATGCTAAGGTGAATTGGAGTTAAACTGTCCGTAGATGTGACTGTGTGTGTGTCCTGCAATGGGCTGGTGCCCCATCCTGGGTTATTGGCTAATTTGTGCCTGTAGTTTCCAGGATAGGCTCCAGACCCCTGTGACCCTGCATAGGACAAGCGGGTGCAGAAGGTGGATAGATGAATTAAACAAAATAATACATTCTAAAACAAGGATTTAAGCAACAGACTATGGTATGAGAAATATTATTTGCGGTAGCCAGATCAAAAATGCCATTAAGTGGTGTTTTCTTCTTTTAAAGAAACGTTAGCGCTTGTGTTATTTCCCCTTTGGACCATATAACCTGCAAGAGGAACTGTCAAAAATGCCTTCTCAAAGAACAATTATAGATTTCTGTTAACAGTTTGCAGTCAAAACATCTAGAGAATCTGTAGTATGCTCACAGAGATTGTCCTATCGGGCTGATTATCACAAAAGTTATTTTTTTTATGTCACTTGCACTATTTCTGAAGGCACTCCCAGTGGCCATGCCATGCTTACTGAACAATTGTTCACCCACCCCTAACATCACCTTGTTAGGGTATTCAGAATATTTAAAAGAGTAATATCAAGATCTTGCTGTCTAACTGCAAGTATAGTCACTGCTAAAAAAAGATTTTAAACTATAAACTATTTTAAACGATATAATTACCATACTTAAACATGAGGCAGGCTTATTGAAGACTAGAATGCAAATCTTCCACCTACTTAGTGGTCTGGCTTTTGGCTACTTGCAGCCTATCCCAAGCAGGGAGTAAAGTTGGGGTACGCCCTGGGTAGGATACCAGAACATGCTATTATATCACCCCTAGACGGTCCTCATTTTTGCTCCCTCCCAGCACATGGACTGTCTGGGGGGGCTTCCTGAGGACTGGATTGAGAGAAACTGGTCAAAATGAACATACTTGTCCAGTCAAACCACACTAACCCGAGAAGGTGGCGCGGCCAGACACAGCGTCTTCGCTCCCCAGAATGATATTGAGAACGTTCTTAAAAAAGACTGTATCACAGTCTGATTCTGGTCCTGCGAGGACTCAGACCACCAGTCCCTCCAGTGGGAGAAGATTGCTAGACTTTCTCTGGACATTGTCAATGACCCCTGTACCCCGAGGGTCCCTGGAATAATCAGGGTCCCCTGACTCCCCTCTCACGACCTCTTTGCACCACTGCTGCCTTGTAGGAGGTTTTGCAGCCTCAAAGCCAGGGCAGTGTGGTTTTTTTCCTCAGACTATTTGACTGCTGAAAAGTCTGGCCCTTCCTAGTCTAAGACTAGGTCTGATAAGAGGAGTAATAACTCTGGACTTGTAACTTTGTAGCTAAAGCTTTATTAGTTTGTAGTTTCACAGCTAAAACTTTAAGCCTTATTTAGTTAGAGTTTAGTCTGATTCCATACCAAATCTGTACTTTTCCCCACCAATGAGATCATTTTGTCTCTGTCTAAATGTCCAGATCTTAAAACGACATGTCTATATTGTGTTATGTCTCAGTATTTATATTCTACTTATTACTTCTCATTTGCATTATAACAAACAACAGTGCCATTTCAGCTCTTTGTATCATATACCAGAAACTGACAGTAGAAGTTACTTTGACTTCTTGTTATGACATGTTATGATTTAACTGAGCATCCCACAAATACTCGACAGTATTTGACAGATATAAACTGCAGAAAGTGTTCATGAAACTAAATTAATATTTTTTTTACATATATGTCAGAATTTGATATGTCTGGTATAAGATCCAATGTATACATCCAGATTAGTTAAGCAATTGGCAGGTCTCAGACTTAAATTAGGTTGCACTTAACTACAACAATTAAGTCAATATAGGAATTAACTTGCTTATTTTCTTTCTCTTTTCAAATGCTGATTTTGAAATAATAGATCAGAATAATCTCCAGGTCAGATGGTAGAATACTGAGGAGCTTAATTATTCGGTGTTTCCTTTGCTTAAACCTGTAAAAATATTACCAGTTTCTTTGACTATGCCCTTTCCGACCTGCCGTTTCTCTGGTTGGCCAGGAGATGGCGCCAGCCATCCTAGTTCTCATGTTTCAGCCTTTTGTGATCGTGAATTGACCCACAAGTGCCTCTTGTTGCCCCTAGTCTCCAGTGTTTGGTTGATTCTAAAGGCTCACCCCTATTCTTTTTCAGCCACTGTTACCCTTGTGTATATATGTGCCTGTCCTTGCTTTGTGCTTGCTTTTGTAGATTGTTGCGGCTGGCTCTTATGTGTAGCTCAATATTTTGATCAAAGTGAAAAGTCAAATATTTTAAGTCATCATCAGAAGTGGCGGTGGAAAACCATATGGCGCCCTATGCAAGCTTCACTGGGAGGAGGTAGGGCATGCCTCCTTATGTCGGCGCCCACTGGGTGCCAGGATCTGCCACTGATCACGGCTTTAGACAGTAAATTAAATGGCATATAATAGTAAATTAGGTAATGTATTACTTAGATTAAAAAGCTTTAAGCAAAGCTGTGATTTTTCTTAGTAATTTGAGTATGTGCAATTTAAGTGAATGTAAGGAAGGTTTATCAGGAGTGGTGAAATACAAATAATTTCTGTCATCACCGACGCATCACCACCCGATTCACGCCCATCGAGTTTCGCAACAGCCGTAAAAAAGCGACTTCTTAAAGCGCTTATGAATGAACACAGAGCTGGATCGTCGCCGGTCATACCGTAGGTTATCTGTTTTGCGGATTTCAAGTTCACTTTAATACCTGATACAGTTCGTGGGTGTTCCTGCGATGGCCTACGCAAAGTACTGGATGTGGCTTGTGAGTATTGATGGAAATTAAAAATAACGGCGCAAAAAATATTGTCCTCGAAATAAGGTCTTGGAAAGCCTTTTAAAGTATTCATAATTTATAATTTTATATTTATATGTATATTTATTTATAATATCTACAAGATATAGTGTAATAAAGGTGTTTCAAGTTACCAGTACCTAGGATCATAAGACTGTAGTGGTGAATATGTAGTGTTTTTGTAACATTAGTTCATTAATAATGAACTGAGGCTTTTCCTGATGTTACATTATGTTACACTATGTTTGACACGCTAACTTGTTTAAATTTCACTAGTATGTCTTTTTATATTGTTTCATTTCCACCTCGAAGACTATGTGCCCTGGTGATGTCAGACGAGTAGCACTTTTCAGTAATAACGTTCTCTGACAGCCGTCTATTTCCACGATGAAATGATCCATAATGCTCCAATGCAGTGTTACAGCTGGAGCCAGGCGTCAAGTGCGCACGTATTACAGGTTCCAATCCACCATATTCGTACTGTGGGATTAAACACGCGAAAACAGGTGCACGCAAGTAACTGGGCATGCAGGGGTAGAGCAGGGGTGCCCAATATCGACCAGTATATCGCAAAAGTAGTGATGGTAGCTCGCGCAACATTCAAACTAATTTTTAGATGTTAGCCTGTCATCTATCGTGACTTTGGCATTTGTCACTTGATTGACGTAAAGCGCCAGTCTGCTTTTGCTCAGAACCTTGTTATATTAGGTTACCGAAACTACTACTTAGATCCCTTCTCTCTTCTAACGTATCGTGAATATGGTAAATAAATTTATGGTATATACAGAGTAAGTACTGTACATGGATTGTCTCTCTCCAGACAGTCCAAGAATTATGAGCTTTTATAAATTATGAATTATATTTTTCCCCCTTTGGGCCGGGTCTTCTCATAATATTCCCAAAATATGCAAGCTACAGTCTGGTAACTTGTGATTCAGGTAAAAGGTCAGGCTTCCTTTGATCAACAATCAATTTTTTATGAAGTTATATTTTATTTCCATGTTTGCATATGAAATGAAATGAGACCAGGGGCGCTGTAAGAGGGCTTAGGGCGATCCCATTGGCCCCTGAGTGAAATCTGGCAGGTCATTTGATTGTTTTGGATTGGGAGCCCAATATGATATGCTAGGCACTCCCGCTGCAGACCATAGTACCAAAGAAAAACAAGACAATAAACACTAGACAATATAAATACAGCAACTGATCATATATAACAATGAACAACACCAGTACAGGAAGATTCAACAAATAAATATATCGCAAAAATAGCCACAGCTATATTTTATTCGGCTTTAATAATCCCTATCATTACTATCTGTCTTAATGAAAGACATTTTGGTTAGTGTTCTCATTTTACCAAAGTTTCCACTTTTGGTGTTCGGATGGTCGATGTAACAACGCGCCTCCATGGTATGCATCCACACCCAAAAAAGAAACAGGTTTATCTTGTTGAGGCTGAAGTCATTAGTTTAGTTTAGTGCAGATTATGTAATGTCATTATTGTTAAAGCTGTTTTTGAGAACATTGGTGTAATGCCATGGAGATTGCTGTGGAAGGTGGTGTAAAAGGATTTGCTCTGTAATTGGATTTTTGTACTGATTCATAACATTACATACATTTTTTTTAGCTATTTACTTTACTTGTATTGGTTCACCACTGGAAATTGTATTTCAGATCAATTCAGTTGGCGTAGAGAGTAAGTTGAAGGTGACAATGCCAAGGCAAATCTCCCTCAGAGAGGAAGAAACTTTGACAGGACACCGTGCTGGAGGGCAGGAGGGGGGTGTTTTAGTACAGGGTAGATTCAGGCAGGTGGCGGGATGGCACAGGTTAGCAAGCACATTGTAGGCAGATGGACAGGTTGCTTAGGTGAGAAGATGGGGTGGCACCGGGAGACGGCAGGCAGGGAGAAACACAGGTAGGAGCACTGAGAGATCATCTCCTTGTTTCTGGACCCCTGAGTTGTTGTTGTTCCATCTTGACAATTTGAGTGAATGAGTTCCTGCAATGGGTGGTTTTACAGTGAGTTTAATGTAACCAATTATGATTTAATACTGTAGTTTTGTAATAAAATTTATGAGTCAGAGCTGAGATGGTACAGAAACAAAATATATGATGCTTATTTGAGATTAGGTTATTCTGATATTTTATTAAAAATACATTGTAGCTGATTGTCTGTGGCAATTTTGCAGAGATTTTGGTCAGACAATATAGGACCACAAGTGCATTGTATGCTATGTTTTGTAAAGCACATAAACCTTTTTGGCTTTTAAGTAAAATACTCTATCATGCCGAACAGACTCCCTTTATCTGATACACATTCACTGTTAATGTCCCAACAGTTTTTACAGATGTAACGCAGTGTGAGTACGTAGACTACTATCGTCTCCCTTGTAATGTAGTACATAAATATAGGCTAGCTTGGTGGTGTTGTGTGTCACAGTCATGTTTATACTCAGGACACTGACTCTTATACTTCCTGTTTGTATGTTGTAGCAAACCCAGAATGAAACACCCTATCACGCCAGAAGCCGGGTTCCAGTGGATACTGTGTCTGTAGTAAGTATCCACCCCTGTTTGTCAGACTGTATTCACCATGACTCACACCCAATTTATGACAAAATACCATTCATTCTGCAAACTAGAAAATGTCCACTTATTTTATCATTTGTTTTCATTATGATAAATGTAAGATCAGTCAGATCTTACAGGTCTCTGAATGGAAAGAAAATTGGTTTGTTTTGCACTTAATTCAGTATATAATTTCCACACTGTGGCTGGGTGGGAATGGCCTCATATGCCTGGTGTTTCACCTAGGTGTGAGATTAAAATACCCACCAAGCCAGATTTGGCAAGAATAACAGAAAAAATGTTCCTTATTTTATTCAGGAGAGTTCAAAACAGAGAAAAGAAGTATCAAGGATGTACACTGAATGTGCTGTGGCTGAAATTCTTGTTTCTTGTTTTATATGAACACTCCCTTTTCTGGAAAATTACAAAATACGGCTCATACAGGTTTTATTGGCTTATGAGAAAATTGCCTGAACTGCTATTTGACCTACAACTGTCACTGTTTCATCCTGTATATTAGATATGCATCTATGTTAGTCATAAGATGAGAAATCAGAGTGCAAGTTCATTCTTGATAAAATCTTGAGTAAGTGTGTGTCTCTAGCTGTGGTGTTATACAAAACCGAGATAATTACACAGAATGATGTCTGCTAGTTACTCACCGTATTACCATGTCACCATAAGAGCAATGTTCCTATCCCCAATAATTCCAGGAGTACTGTCAGCTTTCTGATCCTCACTCGGACACTTGGACAAAAGCCTCTGCTAAATGATGGCATCTAAATGCACTGAAGATAAGAAATACTTGTATTTGTAAGGATCCCATGTATGTGTACCTAGAGTCACTCGAAGCCTGTGTCTGCCTTCAGTGATCTCTCAAACACCCTGCCAGTTTCAAAGCCGGTGCCAGTGGTTCAATCTACAGTTGTTGTTCAGGTAATAAATCACAGTCATTAGATATGTTCATGATGAAAATAAAGATACACAGAAGTGATTAAGTTTGAATTACATATACTAATGATTATAATAAACAGACATTATAATAAACATTCCATGTGGAAGTGGTAAAACTGTTTTAACCTTATAGGTGTGATTGTTTTGACAAACTGATGGGACATTTTACAGTTGACTATTTTATTGATGTAAATGCTGAAATTTCTTTTGGTGCGCAGGAAGGAATCATAAAAGCCGAGAAGATGGCACGACTGGGTGAGAGAGATGACACTTTGCCTCCAAACTACAGGTTTCCAAAGGAGCCAGTATCTGTTCCACCAGTTCCTGTGGAAAACACGGTATTTTGCTGTTTCCTACTGTCCAGAAAAGCCTTACAGTAACCCTCAGTTGAAACAGAGGTCAAATTTTTGGTTGCATTTCCAATTTATCACTAATGCTAGAGAATTTACTTATATCTGATAAGGAATAAATTGTACTTTACTTCCCCTACATTTAATAAATTTCATCCATCCTATTTTAAAAAATAGTGTTTAACAGCATGGCCCCTTTGAAGTTTTACTTGTCTGTTAATCTTTTCATTGGCTATTAGTTAACTATTGTATGTCAGATAAACTGGTGAAATAATATAAGGCCATACAGTATCTGAACGAAGTGTGGAGTGCTACAGTGGAACTGAACATGAATATTCTTACCTTTCAGCCTGCGATGGACTCAGACGCCGCTCTGGACATACTGTCTGGTGACTTCAGGCTTCCTTAGGAACTGCTGATACCACTCCCTCAGTGCAGTGTCGCAGTATTGGTGCTGCTGTCATCAACAGGATCTCTGTAATATTCGATTTGGCGTGCTCCACAAATAAAAAAAATTGAGTAGATCACTTACAATTGTTCTCCAGTACTCCTATAATCACATGCATCTGTGGAAGCTACCATTACCTCCAGTAATAGTCCTTCAGTAAAAGCTTGTTTTTAGTATTCTCTCATTATCTGAGTGGCCGACATTTGTTTTGTCACAGATCTATAGCAAAGACCACATGAAAACTGAAATATGTGGACAACAAGCATGTATGGAGGATTGTAACTTTACGCGCCATTGATTTATTGATTGACTGATTGATTGATTGATTGATTGACTATCCTTTGTAGGCTTCACAGCGCCCATATTCCTAATGGTTGACAGTGCACCAAACATCAGTGAGTTGGTGTACTCTGATGCATATAATATTCTTTTTAACCAAAAGACATGCAAGCAACTTCAGAATACCAATATATCTCTCTTTAGATATGTATTCTTGTAATATGCTGTAAACATAATCTAGCTGCAACTAAGACATAAGGATTAATAGAATAATAAATAAATTGGGGTACAATTTTGTCTGCCGTGTCTTGTGATCTATAAGTTTATTTTGTCAAATGATTAAAAGTCACTAGCAGGGTTGGGACAGGGTTGGAGAATTCTTGCCTCTAGCCACCTGGGCTAGTTTAGTAAAAATGTAGTCTGACATGGAATAATTATTTTTATTAGCTTGTCGGGCTAGTGTTCAGTATTTTGAACTCATTCTTTGTCTAAATTACTTGCCTCAGGCAAGTGCATGGGCTTAATTTTTAGCCCTGCCTTCCAGAGCTGTATCTTTTTTTTACTCCTTTTCAGTACCAGACATTCATCACCACATGTGCCTGTGAGCAAACCTCTAATTTATGAACATCATGAACAGACAAAATGTCATGGTTGCATTTTAGTCTCATTTTAGTTTCCTGACTGTAGCTTCCTGTGTCCATGCAAAACTTTTCAAAGTCGAAACACTGTAAGCTACACACACCAATACGTCCATACTACAGCCAGAACAATTTTCTAAATATACTCATTTATAACCTTTCCTCTCTAGAAACACCCTCAAAGACTTCTTTGGGCAGCAAAGAAGTTTCCAGCCCAAATCCTTCAGTAGTGTCCACCACACATTAAGCTCTTGCTCAGCAGATACCGGCATCATGGCAGAAAGAACAAGATGGGGCAGCTTTATATTAGCGGGAGTGCTATTTTATTAATTGCCCTTAAATGAACCGGACACAGTCATCAAGCACAAACTCACCCACATCACCAACATTCTGTGCCCACAGCCTCTATGCACGTAATATTTATCACTACACAAGACATTACATTACAACACAATAGTCGCTAATTACATACAACTATTTACATAATTTATATGGCTGGCACCAGTCCAACATGCCGCACTGCTCTATGGGTACCCCCAGAGCTATAGGTCAGGTCAAGTGAGGTTGGGGAGCATATTGCCATACCCACCACACGACGAAACACCTCAGGATCCCAGTTGGCGACCCCCCAGGCTAACACTCGGCCCAGTACCACCCTTTTTAAATGGCCATCGAAGTGCCGCAGCCAGGTATTACGTGGGCATCATCCATAAGGGCCATTCCATCATCTGCTTGATGGACTATGACTTTCCTAGGAACAGATTCAGATGTTTTCAATGTTTTGACTTTTCTATAAGCAGGATGTGAGTCACTAGACCACAGATGGTGTGTCACCTGTTCACAGGTTCCTCTACCAAACACTTCCTTATCTGCCCTCTGGGCCTTCACAGCCATCCTTCTGAGTTCTTGGTACAGACTGGAGTTGCCTTCAAGCCCTGCACTGCAACTCCTCTCCATAATACTCAGGGTGCCTTGTGAGATGAAATAGCCCCTTCTGGGAACACTGGCAATACTAACACAACCCTCAGCAACCTTTAGGGTCTTGTCATAGAAAGTCTCCCACATCATTGTTCTGTTTCCCTTGCATTTAATACATTTCATCCATCCGATTATAATCAGCAGTCACACCCAAGTCTGCAAGTTCCTCACCGAAACGGCGTGCAAACTCATTAGAAACAGCCTAACAGACCGAAGCTGAATCTTCAGAGTAGCAACAACAAGTCAGAATTCACAAACTGGGCATTTCTGTAGACCCAGCAGGTCTGTAGGAGCCTCCAGCATCTCTGCATGAAGGTGCGATCGATCTCCTTTGCTGCACCATCAGTAGTAAAGTGCCAAGTCCAATGACACAGCAGAGGGAGCTGGAACTAGAATGTAGCGACCCGCAGCCCCTGGCCTTTTGCAAAGTCAAGGAACATGGAGCCACTTTCACCACGGTTGCCAGACCTGCGGGTGCCAACTCAATCCTCATAGCCAGCCCTGTCAATGCCAGTGGCCGTATTGAAGTCACGGATGACCAGAAGAGTGTCACCTTGTGGGCACCCATCAACCACCAAGCGAAGTCGCAAATAAAATGTCTCCCTCATCGAGACCCTACTCAGCACAGTTGGATATTCAGAGTCACTCAAAGAGTGCCTTAGTCCTTGTCTCATCATATGCTTGTTGAAAGGAGTGATATCGGACACCATCGGGGGAAGCTGACCCGCCACAGCTACTCCATGAGTATGGCAGCCATCAGAATGACCAGACCAGTAAAAGACCAGTATGCACTTCCAGAGATCTGGCAGATGGAGGACTGCTTGCATAGTTGGAGGACTGCTTGCAGTACTACAGTATAGATTAAAATAAAAATTCATTTTAAAAAGATGAAGTAAGCTGCTAGTTTATTATTAAGAATAATTTGGAAAAATAAAGGGGGAGTGGTCATTTTAAATTGGACAAAGCGAACAGAAGAAGAAGCTTAGCTGCTTAGCTTAGTCTGGGTGTTTTTAGGGTGATATAGGCATAAGCAAGAGAGCTTTTCTGCTAGTCAGCAGGTCTAGTTCAGTAAATCCAGGACAGTGACAGGATTGACACTCACCAGTGTGGGAGACTTTAAGAAGATCATGGAGACACGGGAGAAAGCATTGTAGAAGGATGATCATCAGGCAGTCAATACTGTTATCTTTGACCCTTTCTGGTCAAGACTGGGGATTTCGATATATAAATGATGATAGGAAGGACATGGAAGTGCCTCATCATCTGGGTTTGAGCTTAGCTTGGATTTGTGGGATACCCTCAAATTCTCTTCCTACCTATGGCTGTTCCTTTCCCAGACCTCATGAAGACGGATACTCTGGAAAAGGTGGTTTGAAACCCTGCTACCGCAGACAGTTGACTAAGATAATTTATATTTGAGTCAGTCCTGAGAGCCTTTTATTCTGCAGATGGATACCTTTGACACTGAGCTCGGCATGATGTTAGCCCATGAGTTTGATGGGGAGGAAGCTCACCCTGGCTAAAAGCAGGTATGTCACAGTGGAGAGGGAAGGCCTGGCTATTAAGTGACCTGTCAGTGAACTCCACTACTGCTTGTCTGGGAGATAGCTCATGTTGGGGACTGACCAAGTGGTTTGCTTGAGACAAGGATACCAATTCCCATATCACAAAGGCCAGCAATTCCCATATCACCAAGGATACCGATTTCCACATTACCAAGGATACCAATTCCCATCCCCACCCCTCCCTGCAAGACTATGCTTTTTAGGTACAGCACCAGCCTGGTTGTGGGCACAACAATGCTTATGGAATACACTCTGGGCTGGATCCCCTACTGCTCTGGAAGCAGCCTGATTAGATGCAGTGTTTCTTTGCCACAACCAATTAATTCCAAACTGGGTTGACAAAGTGGGAAAAGAAGGCCATAAGTGGGTCAGTTGGTCATGACCTACATGGACAATTCACCATCAAACTATGATTCTGGCCATTTCTCTGGGTTCTGCTTGCAAGAATAGCCGGAACACGCAGACAGGCATTCTGGCCATGCGCACTTTCCCATTTAATTGAATTACAGAATAATTTCCACTCAATAATTGAAAGGTACAGCAGCTTAGGTCTGTTCAAACGTTTCATAGGTCTACTTTCTGAAAGACATGTTTCAACACTGCAATTATGCTTTAAAAAAAAAGAGCAGTACCCTAAACTTGAAATGTTTGATTTCAGAATCTTCACTAACCTAATTTAATAAATTTCATAAAGATCACTTACCATGGCATTGGTAATCAATAAAATTAAGACAATATATACATATTCATATATTCATTTAAATTACCACTTTCGTTAACAGAAAAGAAAGTAACATTTATTTATGTCAGGACTATCTCTAAAAATTTTTTAAAGAAAATGGAAATGGAAAGATTGAACTGTGCAGTTTTGATTAATGGGGGACACAAATTGCTAATGTTCTTAGATTTTGGATTCAGTTATTCAACAATTTCCTTGAAGTGTTTCAATATACGTTTATACAATAATGCATTTACAATTCATTTAACGCTAGTAATTAATTTTTCAGTAGGATTGTGGCAATTCTGAAATATCAAAAGGTTTGGTTGCTGTTCTTTTTTTGATAGCTTGATGGCAGTGTTGAAACATGTATTGCAGAAAGCGAACCTGTAAATTATAGTATATTTCACTTACTGAATAAATATTCAATGGAGGCTATATTTACTAAATTTCTAAATATAGATTTATCAAACTTTTAAGTGACTTCTGGAAAAATTACAAATGAATAGATTACATAATTCATTGTACTGAACCCGAATCCTTTAAGAACAAGGTATTCAGAACAGTTTAAAATGTTCTCTCTTTCGTTATGTTTGTTACATCAAGGGGGAATGTTATTTTGTGCCACTGTATGCAAGATGTGCATGGTATAACAATAAAGCTCACTTGACTTGAACTACAGCACACTGCTTTTGGGGTTTGATTTCTTAAGTTGGCCATCTTTATTGTCCTAACGCGCTTCTTGTTCTTTCGAAAAAGCAAAACCTGTACCTTTCCGGGCTACATGACTCTACACATCTGATTCACAATCATTACAAACCATATGCATTTCTTAAGTGAAATTCTTTATCATGCACATCACGATATAAACTTGAAGAAAAAGCCATATTCAGAAAACGTCTTGTTTTCTTGTTGTTGTTAGAAAGCAACACAAACCAAAAAGTATCACAACCCAATATTCTAAAAGCTTGGGGAAAAATATCCTCTCAACTTGTCAATCTCCCTGTAGAGCAGGGGTGCCCAATACGTCGATCGCGAAAACAGCACGGGTAGGTCGCGTGACATTCAAAAAATAGTTTAATGTTAGCCAATCATCTGTCCTCCCTTTGGCATTCGCCACTTGATTGACGTAAAGGGCGACCAGTCTGCTGTCGCTTAAAATTTTATTATATACGGTTACCGAAACGAAACGCGAATGTATTGTGAGCTAATTCAAAACTCCAGCGAGCAAAGTGACTCAGCAGGCTTCCGATCTATATCTACTAAAAAGGGATATTAAAACAATGAGTGGTGGAGCCGGACCAAGCAAGGAATCTAAATATATTGCATTGGATTGTGCTGTGAGGGTTCATGCAGTGATGCAAGGTTCGTCAACATGTGTTGTATATATAAAGTATACTCAGCGTGTGTATATTTATTAGGCACACCCGTCCAACTGCTCGTTGACGCAAATTACTGATCAGCCAATCACATGGTGGCAACTCAATGCA
>JAODKL010000001.1:37102259-37113506 GCA_026780765.1 Petrocephalus schoutedeni | reverse complement strand
GGCGCAGGAGGCGAGGAAGGAGTCGGAAGGGGCACCCCGGAAGGCGATGAGGGAGGCACAGTCGGAGCAGGCGACCACGCAGCGACAGCCGGCGCAGGCGGTGCCAACCGAGGAGGTTGGAGGGGGGACGCTGCAGGAGACTGACAAGCCGCCGGAGTCAGGCCCGAGGGTGACCGACAAGCCGTCGGAGGGAGCCCCGCAGGCGACCGGCGAGCAGGAGCCGGAGGTCCCGCAGGCGTCCCACGAGCCCCAACCTGGGCGACGGAGGGCAAGTCCGGGGGCAGGGCGGGCGGGAATCTACCCCGCCGCAAATGTCCACGTCCCTACAGAGAGGCGGGACCACCTCTGGGACCTGTATCTTCTCCTGGATGAGACGCAGGCGAGACAGGAACTGCTGGAGCAGACGAGACAGGAACTGCTGGAGCAGACGAGACAGGAACTGGCGAGGCTGCTAAGACAGGAACTGCTGGAGCAGACGAGACAGGAACTGGCGAGGCTGCTAAGACAGGAACTGCTGCTGGCACAGGCGAGACAGGAACTGGCGAGACAGGAACTGCTGCTGGCGCAGGCGGGGATGTGTGCGCAGCTGCGGGCTCTGGCGCAGACGGAACTGCGGGCTTCGGCGCAGACGCAGACGGAACTGCGGGCTTCGGCGCAGACGCAGATGGAGCTGCGTGCTCTGGCGCAGACGCAGACGGAACTGCGTGCTTCGGCGCAGACGCAGACAGAACTGCAGACGCTGACGCCGGCGCAGCCGGACGCGCTGCAGCGTCTTCAGCCCAACGAGGCGGGCGTGCGGCGTCCTCCCCCTGGCTAGGCGGGCTTGCTGCGACAGTACGGGAGATACTTTCCTTATGGCGCAGCAAATCACCCATTATCCTCCTCGTCTTCTCATGCTCCGAAGGCAAGGAGATCGGGGTGATGGCGGCCAACACCCGCTGGAGGGAATCGAGGAGCCGGGAGGCTTCGGGATCCTCCCGTAGCGCCGGGTCCACCGCCAATCTCCCCTACAGTGCCCGAAGGGAGAAATACTCCCTAGCTTGCATGGCGGCGGGGGCAGACGCGGAAGCGGGGTCCGGCGCAAACACGGCCGGATCGAGGATCGGTCACGGGTCTTCTACTTGTAGTAGCGCCGTGGATCCGATGATGATTTCTGGGTTGCCGCCGCTGGGTCGCTGGTTTTGGTCGATTGTTCTGTCACGGTTATTGCGCGAACGACGACCCATGATGCAGGCGGCAGTGCAAACAAGGAGTTTATTCCGTAGGAACAGGATTGTAACAGGAACAACGAACGGATCTTGAAAGGTTATTCAAAGTGAAAAGATCTATCCATACGTCTTCTACAATTTATTTAAGTCCTACAAGAATAACCCAAGTGCCCTGGGTTGACTGCTTAAAATCTAACATTATTAATAATTTGCTAATTAAATATATATTTTGAAACATTACACTTTACAGGTTAAAAGTCATTTTTAAGTGAGTAAGCAGGAACCTTTAAGTGAGTAAACATTTTTGGGGTGTGGCTTTTCATTATTTATTGGCGTACAGTTTACCTTTTCACAGACACCATACCAAGACCTTTCAAGAGAACAAGACCTTTTTCTCTCAGGGTTTGTTTATTTATTTAACCTGTTGTTTTATTTATTAAAATCATACAATGTAAATTTTAAGTACGCTGAGGTTCACACATATTTTAGATTAAAACTAATTATGCAATAAAATATTCTTCAAAAAGCTATGGAACACATATTAAATCCTAAATCGTAGTTATTAAAACAAATCTTTAAACTTTAAAATATCCAATGTGCCAGATGGCTGAGACTGCTTACTGTTTTACAATTTTTGGAAATTTTGTACATCCCATTTTCTACCTCTCCAGAAAGTGGAAGCTGCCATTTTTTTGAGAATATGTTATATGTACAGCTTGCAACAGGCTGCTTCCATGCAAAGTTACTAAGACAGTAGTGCACAAGTACATAGTGAAGCAGGAGACACCGGGAACAACCAAAAACCAGCCAAGTAGAGGGTGTAAGCAACTTCCTTATGCCAGAGATGATTGTCAACTTATCCAACAGTGCCTCATGAATCAGAGGATGGTATCAAGTGACCTTCAAAAAGAATAGGAAACATTAAGTGGAGTGAATTGCACTGCTAGGACAGTTCGTAAGAGGCTCCTAGAAGCAGGACTGAAATCCCATAAAGCAATGAGAAGCACCAGGCTGGAGAAATGAGTGAAACTGAAAATTTTGCTGTGGTCTCTTAGGTTTTTTCAGCACTGAATATCCAATCTACTCCAACTGAGCACTATTTAGCACAAATGAAGGCATGCATGGGATGCTGGCTTCACCACAAATGGACATCAAGTCTTTTCATGGGACAATAATGGCGGTTTACAGCTTCTGACTTACATGAACAACATGTTATTGGAATGCAGATGAAAACCCACTGAGCACCCAAACACAGAGAGGCATGTGAAGAACAGAAAGACTGTACAGGCCTGCAGCCCTGACACCGGAGATTCTCTAAAGTATGCAGATAAATAAAATCATGTTGCTGTACATTCCATTTTGGCATAATATTTGATATATACTCATGTTTCTATGCAAGTTTTATGCAATCTTACAACGAAATAGTGAACAGGCAAATTTGTATAAATGTAAGAGCAAAGATTGAGAAAACAATGATTTAATGAACACACATTATGCATATGACAAAATATATATGACGCAATACACCATAACAAAATGATCAATCAATACACAATCACAAAACGATTAATGAAACTACCAAGAACCTTATTCATAGAACACTGGAAAATCAACGGACAATTGACACTCATAAGTTATGAATGCAGTCTTCCATCTTCCAGCCCATCTCCTTGGTTTATACGATTAAAGTTGTAAGCGTTGCACAGGTGAAGTTTAGTAAAAATACATGTACTATGCAGCTGTTGAAGCACCGAGGGAATGAGAGGCAATGGGCCTTTCCACTTTATTGTCATCATGTTTAGAGCTCTATAATCAACATAGGCAAGAGAGATATCATAGTTACTTTGGGCAGAGCTTAATTGTAGGGGCGGAGCTTATTGGTTGATTGCCATTTCCTTCCCCCCCCCCCCTCCCTCAACCCCCACCCCTACCACTGTTTGCTGTGACATCGTTTTATTAGTTTTAAGGGAATTATGTACTTTTAAAGCATTTGCTTTATTAGAGAAATTACGTGCTTTTAAAACATTTTTGTTTTATCATTTTTAAGGGAATTATGTGCTTTTAAAACATGGAAGGAATTATGTGCTTTTAAATGGAAGGAATACAGGAGCGTTGGGTCATAGCAATCTCTGTCAGGGATAAAGAACCATTTAAACAAGAAAAGTATCTTTATCTAATTACCTTTATTTAAAGATGATGTCGAGTGCCGTAAGCGTGAAGAGGCTTCATGAAGAGGCATATAACCAGTATATATTAGCTACGCTACGAAGCAGCCAACGCAGTGCAGCGGCCGTGCGTCCTCACAGGGCGATCGCTAAAAAACCAGCCTTCCCCAGCCCCCGAAAAAGGACTCGCAGGGGCCGGAGCATTCAATACACATGCACACAACGATAAACAATATGTCGGCGCTCGTTATCCACCAGGTTTTCAGGGGGGTATTCAGAATGCATGCGCATAGCAAAGCCAAGCTGTTTTAAGTATTAACTAAATAAAATCCAGGAAACACCATAGCCGCAATGATATTAACGGCAAAGGAGTCCTTAGTTTTAAGGTATAAAGGGCTTTAGACATTTGTATTCATTAGTTTGAAGGAATTACGAGTCTTAAAAGGGTCTATACAAAGGTGTATTAAGTAATTATGGGTTAGCAACAAATGGTTTCATTAGTTTAAAGGCATAAAGCGTTTTAAACATTTTGTTTCATTAAACATACACTAATGCTCCATTTTAAAGAGTTATTATGGGATAAAAGGGATGGACAGGTTCAGGCATTCTGATAATGGTAAAGTTACCATCCTTATCTTATTCACGCAGACACAAGCTAATCTATACCCCCATGCAAAGCAAGTGGTTTTCCAGCCAGTTGGTCCATCCATTTACACCCCACACCCCCCACGAAGTGAAGCAAGCGGTTCTTCCAAGAGCATGGCCCCGGCATCTATTTTGGAGTAACACACAAGGCGACAGAACAAGACCAGGGACACGGGACCAGAAAACAAGGACAAGGACCATCAACGAGGGACCGGGAACAGAACAGACACACAGAACAGGCAGACAGGCAATAACACCGACAGAAGCTGACAGACCACAGGCAGGGCAAGCAGACACAAGGGCAATAGAACAGGGAACACAGAGGGACCAGAAGGGAACACAGGAGGCACAAAAGGACCAGGAGGAAACAGAGGCGCGACAGGGGGACGAGGAGCAGAGACAGACGGGACAAAACCAGGGGGCAGAAAGGCAGAGGGCGGAGGAGGATGGGGAGCCCGAGGGAGCCTCCACAGGCGAGGGGCGGCAGCCGCAGGGGCCGCAGGCAACCGTGAGGCAGGAGCAGGAGGGGACCCCGCAGGGGGCGAGGAGAGAGACAGAGGGACGGGCGCAGGAGGCGAGGAGGGAGTCGAAGGGGGCACCCCGGAAGGCGAGGAGGGAGGCACAGCCGCAGCAGGCGACTGCGCAGCAGAAGCCGGTGAAGGCCCCGCCGACTGAGGAGGTTGGAGGGGGGACGCCGTAGGCGACCGACGAGTCTTCGAAGGCTGACCCCGCCGCAAATGTCCACGTCCCTTCCGGGAGACGGAGAGGCAGGACCACCTCTGAGAATTGTGCCGTCACGGGGGTGACGGAGGATCAGGCGCAGGCGGGACTGCGGGAACAGGAACAGGTGCAGGCGGGACTGCGGGAACAGGAACTGGCGCAGGCGGGGCTGCGGGAACAGGAACTGGCGCAGACGGGGCTGCAGGAACTGGCGCAGATGGGGCTGCAGGCGCAGGTGGAGCTGCAGGTGCAGACGGGGCTGCAGGCGCAGACGGGCGCGCTGTGGCGTCTTCTTCCCGACGAGACGGGCGTGCTGTGGCGTCTTCTTCCCGACGAGACGGGCGTGCTGCGGCGTTACGGGAGAGACTCCTCCGCTGGCGCAGTAGGTCGCCCATCATTCCCCGTATTTTCTCCTGCTCCGAGGGCAAGGAGATCGGGGTGATGTGCTGTAGGGAGTCGAGGGACTGGGAGGCTTCGGGATCCTCGCGCAGCATTGGGTCTACCGCTAGCCTCCACCATAGCTCTTGCAGGGCGAAGAATTCTTCTGCTTCTTGTGAATTTAAAAGCTGAGACCCAAGAAGACTGCCGACTCAGAAGCGGTCTGTTATCGCCCGAGTGGCCGGTTGCTTACATACTCAAGAAAAAATAAATATTTTTTAATAATTATGTCGGCGTGTATAAAAAGAAACTGGCGTGTCCTGAAAGCTCTATTTGACAGCAGTGCTAGACAGCAGAAGAAAATTAAAGTCTTCACCAGAATTGTTGAACGCTCTGTGAGATAGCTTTGAATGTCCTGTGTGGTAAAATACCCCTGACCAGAGCGCAGATTGTAAAACTTTAAAAGCAAAAGAGTAATATTAAACTCCTGGCCAGCAAGCGAGAGACTTTAAGAAGGAAACAAAAAGCTATAAATCAATCGGGCGGTGGCTTTATTTTGCCGCTGCTAAACCTTGCAGTGCCATTCCTTGCTAGTCATAATTAAAAGCTATGGAATATGCTCAGAAAATGTGTCTAGTCCCCAAAAGCCAGCTTGAAAAGCTAGATAATGCTACAGTGCCTAAAGATACTATAAGACACAATGTCAAAAGCAAACTGGACTCAGCAATACACAAGATTTTATCAAGGATAGATATTTATGACCATGAAAAGTTATGGCTGTATACAGGGGTACTGCAGCGGTACCTGACTCTGGCATGGCAAGGTGATAATGAGATGTTGTCTTTGGCATTAACACAGGCATTAACAGAAAGTGTCAAAAGCATCGCTGATACAAGTGCCACCGCTGACATGCATGCCCTCGCTGGCAATGTGATCACGGGTACAAGGCGGAGTATATGATGGGTAAAACGCTTGAAAACTCTGCCGTTACCTTGTGGAATCTCTGCCTGGAGTTTGTTTTTAATGGTAAAACTATCACGGGGTCTCATATGCTTGATTTGCTTAAAAACATCACCAATCCTCAGAATGTGGCTGCTGTGAAAATATCTGTGGGCTGGGGGTAATTTATACAGGGCTTAGCTCATCTCAATGTGCCACAAGCAGTCAACCCTAAACAGAGGAAATAGAGGAAATCAAACATAGGAAGCCCCATGAATTACCAGAAAGCACTACACCGGGAGACAGCACGCCACAGAGAAGCACGCCACGCCGATGGACCCCCTCTTGGAAATTCTTAAAACCCCACTGGCTTACCATTAAAAAAGTGTTTAAAAGTACTTTTTAAATTCTGTAATAAAACACTATAAATCGTCTTTGTAATTTTACAATTACATTCTTTTTTCAATGTCTAGCAACATCTCACCGTTTGCATCAGGGTAAACACATTTTTCACACGTTTAATATTTTTTAATTTAGAAACAAAACGAGACACCATAGCGTCGTTTCTTAAATCATTACTATAAAATGATAGAATTTTAGAAAAAGAAAACCTCCTACAGCGGTTAATAAAAAAAAAGACAATGCTGCCCGCATGTCACACTGAGATCGTCATGAACCCGCTTTGCACTATAGTCAACCCGGGGGGAGTTCCTTGTGATAAAAGTCTTTATCACACTGAGGAAGCCAGGGTGTTCTGGTGAATTACCATATGTGTCGAAAAATTCGGCAGCTGCGTCCTCGATGTAAATCGCCAGCCAGTGTTCGCTGGGTTGAGAACGCGGGTGTGTATTGACGATGAATATTGATGGTAATTTAGCAAGTTTTCCAGCCGGCAAATCGTCACAAGCCACAAAACCGTAAAAGTGCTTCGCCGTCCACATATTTGTGCTGAGAATATTCGACAGCTCCCGTGTGTTCATGGTTAGCAGTAATCGTACAAGACGTTTCTCCTTTGATTAATCTCTATTATATTGTCAAAGCACGCATAAATAATCAGGGTCGCAGTCCTGGCTAGGGGCTGACGGAATCTCATTTCTAGGCGCATATTACTGCTCTTAACCAGGGACAGATGCTGCCTGCATCCCTCGTCTGGTGACAGGTTAAAAGCTTCCGTAGTGTATCCATTTGCGTACTTCTGTCAATAGACAAAGGCTCGTCTTTCAGATGTCTCCATGTGGCCAGAATCAGACTCGCGAGCCACATTGCTCCTGGTAAAATCCGGTTGAAAGGGTTTAGCTGGAAACTGCTGACCATCAATATATAAAGCTACAAATTCCACATTGTAATGCTCAAAATTGAACGGGTTCCGGTCATACGCTCTCATAAAACTTATGTTACCCACAAGTCCTATGACCACGGTTTTAGGCAGCTGGCCTAGAAATATTTTTTCTTAGCTAGAAACACAACTACCGGCTGCTATCCTGAAAGTTTTTATGCATACTCTTTCAATGGGGTATTTAGCGTTCGCTGTCAGCAGAGCATTTTCGTGACCCAGTTTCACAGCTGTAGAGACAGATACTTTTTTGACAAAGAAAGAGGCCGATGCTATTTTGAGTGTGGATTGTTCAGGATCGGCACTGATGAGGCAAAACTCATCTTTGTTTCAAACCATTTTAATTTTAACATCAATGCCATTTAGGATTAGTCTCTCCTGGAAAAAATATGTCAGAGTGTATAGGGCCCAACAAATCGAAAATTCCGCTCCGTGCTAAATAAGATGCCTGCTTTCCAAGGCCTTTGCTATCCCCTTCTGGGATGGCCTCATTCATAGCAGTTTATGAGTTCTTGTAAAAAAGGCAAGTTGTCTAGTAAGCACCCCGCTGCGATAATTAAGCAGGGACTATATCATCACGCGGTATGGATATGTGTTACTACAGATGTAGCCACTTGAAATTTCCCGTTTTCTTGATGGGACCATGGCTGATCCATGACAGGTCCCTGCTGGGATCTGGGTGGGACCTTCACTGTAATGAGATCCCTCACGATGATGTCATGAACAAGGGGGCCGGCATGATCTGCCCCTAAACTTTTTCTGTGTAAAACACTTGCAGTGATTTTCCTGATATCAGATAACTGTAACTCATTAGTGTATTTTATTTTAGAGCTTTTTTTATCTTATTTTTAATTTTTTGAGATGAGACTGACCCAGGATGTGTGCAACGCACTAATTAGAGGCCTAAGTAAAGTAATAAGATGGAAAGTGTGTCAAATAAAGAGGGACAGTGTGGACAGATTTTTTTCTTTGTCTTTCTTTTAGATTCAAAAATACATAATACGCTTCTGCCCCATTTGTAGCCCTTTGTTTTAATACAGGCTGTGCTTGGAAGTTAAGACAATCCATTGAAACTTAGCCTTTATATTTTTATATTATAAATTTTGTAAGTAGTGAGAGGTGGTGATCATCTTGAATTTTAAAGAGTGTATATTTGAATAGGATAGAATCTTAGAATATAGAAGATTTTGTACTGGTTTTGTATTTTCATATTGCACTGTTTAATATAACAGTAGATGTTGTCTCTGTTAAAGTGACTGCGGTCACCCAGAATACAGAAGCTTCTGTGCCTGCATAACAAGCATGATGCACAGCATATCATGTTAGCAATGCATAACCACCCTGAACTCAACTATGGTGAAGTATGCCTGACCTGTATATGTTGCGGGTAGCGTTATTAATGTCTGCTACAACATGCAGTTTAAGTGAACTGCCATTGGTGAATTGCAGCCTATGCTCATTCAAGGCTTTAAAGATATCTAAACCTGGAACCTTCATGCTTCATTTGTCTGTTACGTGACATTACAGAAGTACAACATAAGGCTCAATGCAAATGGATCATCTGCAATTCCATTTGGTTCTCTGCAGCCTGTCAACCCTGCAGGTCATCTTGCAATCTTCCATAATTCCATGCCTCTTTACTCTTACATCAACTGAGTATCAGATAATCACAACAAATAATCACTGTCCTAATTCTACCTTCACTATACCCAATGCACAGTGGTTTGCTGTAAGGTTTTAGAAATAATTATGGGCTCAAATTTTTCTGTTGTCTGTAAACTGCAGTCATATTAAAAATAAACCAATAACCATGGGAACATGAAACAGAGAATGAAATAAGCAGTTTGGTCCATTTATTAAAGTTGTCTGATCGCTGTACTGTTCACACTACATGACTTGTTGTCTTGTAATTGGGAGTCGTTGTGGTAACGCACTAACACACCTTTCACCAGGAGGAATCGCTGACAAGTCCGTCTGGTCTCCAAACTATACTTTTGTCACAAAAACACACTGGGAAATCACAATTCTAGTGTCTACAGATTGTCTACAGCACATATACAGCAAATTCATCCTTGTATATATAGAGTTTTCAGGAAACGGTATCACATGCCTTGGGTCTTCAGTGACCCAGCATATCAAATATATATATGTATTTATATATAAACAGTTTCCAAACAAATAGAACTTTTTAAATCCCCCTTCAGGTCTTACCTCACCCTGTGTCTTGCACTATCATTGGCTGTTGCCACACATTGCCAACTGAGACACATTTCACACCTTTGGAGTTGGTGACAAAGTCTAAATATTTAGCACTGCAAATGTCTGGTGGGCATCTGCAATACATCCGCACCTCTGTCAGGTCACATCTTTAAACAGTTCACACATAGCAATCAAAGGCCGATTTGCCAGAGCTGATCGAATCATTTTTAATCATTTGTTTAACCATTGTTGCTATTTGCCTGCTGATTTGTTTTTCTGAGATATTCACGTGTAATTGAGTCATACATTTTAATAACTGACATATGATAAGGCTCTATAAATCAGTTGTGGTTTCTGGTGTACAATCAATCATCTGGTGTCCAGGTCATCAGACAGCCACCCAAGAAGAACTCATCAGTCAAGGTTTGAATGCTTCTGTTGCTCACTGATTCATTTTCAATGTCTATTTATTACAGCAGATACAATATAATAACAAAATTATTTTCACATTATTAAAAACTTTCTGAATAGTTATGCTCTATACTGCCAAAAATTCAAAATATCTTTAATAATAAATCTATGTTCTTACAAAAAATGTCATGAAAAAAGATACAATCTCTCTTTATTCAACTGCTACACAGAGAGAAACAACTCTTGTATTCTTTGGAACAAGATAAGTTCCCTTCTAGGATATGAAACCCTGTTGTTATAAGGCAGATTTTGACATGATCTACTTATGGCATAATAAACTAATAACCTAAGCTAATTGTTAATATACAGAACTATGCCGAAGTCTTAGGCAGCCAAAGAAAGTGATGTTTAATATTGGTGCAAAACTACGCTATTATGCTTGTCAAAGTGTGTTAATTTAAGCCATTTCCAGTCCACTGCTAATATAACGCCATTACTTGCAGCAACCATCCAATATACCCATGTATTTTATCTCATTGACTTATTTAACTAATTAAGTTGATTAATTAAGTGAGCTGATAGTGAAATTTAATAAATACATGTAATTGATGGGGTTCCCCTGAGGAGAGGTTTGGGAACCAAAGTGGTATTCATCTAGCCATCCAACAAGGCATCAGTAAGAAGATTGGAATACAGAAGAAATTCCTGGTAGTTTGTATTGTATGTTATTTTTCATTTGCGTATGTTATAATGTTAAATTCTGGTTTTGTTCTGAGCGAATATACAGTTACTACCCAGAAAAACAGCTTTAAACATTTCCTTTGACTGCCTAAAACTTTTGCACAGTGTTGTCTCAGCAAGTCAGATGATATTGGATAAGCCTTTTATAAACTGTATTCTGCTTTTTATATTTTGGTAGATTGTTGCTTTCATCAAAAAATCCCAACTTCAATACTCCAGAGGTAGAGAAAAAAATCAGTCAAGGTCTGGATTAATTTCAGGTATTTTCAGAATAACATTTAATATCACATTCTTAAAATGTGCTATAGAAGTAAAGGTAACGACAAGTATTAAGTAATAAAATTGTTAATGACAATAGGAAATATAATACAAGTATTCACAATATTCAAAGCATGCTCTGCTATGCAGAGCCATCTTATTGGCACTACAATATAAAGTACTGTGCAAAACTCTTAGGCAGTTAAAGGAAATATTCAAAGGTATTCATCTGAGTAGTAAGTGTATACAC
>JAODKL010000001.1:37083270-37096705 GCA_026780765.1 Petrocephalus schoutedeni | reverse complement strand
GAACTACGTTAACTACGAAGGGTTTCGGGAAAGGCTCGTTAATTAACGAATATTCGTACGTGCTCGATAACGAACTTTGTAGCGCTACGAAGCTTTTGGGAAAGCCACCCCAGAACAATTGATTCACCAAGTCGTCTTGTTCACTGGGTCATTGGATTCACTCATTCGTTCAGCAGTTCTTTGGTTCACCAGTTCCTTTCATTCACATGGTTCACTGACTCATTGTTTTGGTGGTTCACTGAGTCTGTACTATGTGACTATGTAATGCAGTGACACCTATTGGCCAGAATAATATTGCCACGAGTGAGTTCTGGTTTGTACTGCAAAATATTGACTAAACTTCTTTTGATTATGCATGTGCTGTGTTCTGTATATTTGTAGCATATAGTAACAAAATGAAAAGATTTACAATTCATAATTTTGTTAATAAAATACATAAAACTATTGTTTACAGCAATTCACTTCTAACCCCACCCAGTAAGTAATACGTGAAATATTATTGAACGAATCAATGATTCAAAGAACCGGATCTTTTGAGTGAACTGAAAGAAAATCGAATCAGTAAAAAGGTTCGGTTTGCACATCACTACAGGAGTGCAGTTAACGTAGCGATATCCGAGGTAAACCTTATAATAAATACATGCGATCATTCAAAATTATTGCCAGCAGTGATCATAGGACCCCTGCCTAGGAGGACTACGAAGGCGGCATCAAGAAATCAACGCTTTAAAAATGTGTTAAATACCAGAACTCTTCGTCAAAGATGTATACAATTCGACACAGCCAGACACGTACTTACTCTTGCCTCTGAAATTAAGCACAATTCATTGAAAAGCCATTCTATTAAATGATTTACCATTATCAAAAATGGATATAGGGTGAATTCAGGTAATGTAGGACAGTTTAGCTTTGACAGGTTTACTCCCTGGCTGAAGTAAAAAGTTATTACTGAGAGTTGGTATAGAAAGCACATGATCAAAAAAACATGACCTTAATAGTCTGCAGTCACAGTTGGGGGTGTGGCAAGCATTTTAGGGGAACATCCCTCAGAAATCGCAGGGTTAGGAGAATTACATGTGCTTTTAGTGGTATTGATATTAAGGTTATAAATCTGTCATATAAAATAAATTGCCCCTAATTTTTATGCAATTTTAACTAGGATATACTACTGCTGTAAAATAAAGACTTTAAATTGACAAAGAGACAGTCCATATTTAACAGGCTGGAGTCCCAACTCTTAAATATAGTCAACAAGTATACATAATACATAACAGATGTCCCACGTGCTGTGTGCAGAGGGGTATATGAAGACAAAGAATTCCAAGGGTACAAAGGAATGGTTTGGCTGTGCCCTTAGCTGTGTGTGTGTCATAGATGCTTTCACCAATGCTGCAGGGAGGAAAACGGTATCACTGATGAATCCTTCACATGCAAAGACAGCCTTAAAAGCAATCTGCAAGCCACAGAAAAAGGAAAAAAAAAAAAAAAAAGTGATTTTAAATTTAGTTTAATTCTATTGAATAAGCAGACAATGAAATGGGATGCTTTATGATATAATCTACTGGTTTTTACCGTTAGCGTAAGTTTTGCATATAATGGTTTTAAGTATTCTCTACAAAAATTAAACAAAACGAAATTAAAGCTAATGGGATTGACTTTTTCAATTACCATTTTTGATAAAAATGTATAACTAATATTAAACTGTTCCTTAAGTTGTTTTTTTATATTACACTCAATCCTTTGCAAAATTATTCAGTATCGATGTATGAAATAAATGCCTGTCCCACTTACAGGTGCATGGAATGTATAGACCTGTCTCATGACTCCTATAAGCAAGAATTTTGTTCTTCCTTCTGATGTGCCAAGGGGATTTAAGGATTGCAGACAGGTAACACATGTGGGGTAATTAAATTAGGTTCAATGGGCTCTAGATGTCAAAGGCAAAAAGTGTCCCAGTTTACATCAATTCACCCTATAGCTTACCAACGTGCTAGTTGAGAATGGTGAATGTTGCGTAACCCAACAGCGGTAACAACCCATCATTTGTCATAGGCTAAGCAATTTCTGGTAATCAATTGGGGAGGGGGGAAACCACGCCATTCAATTCTTAAACATTCAAACAGTAAAGAGTCTAACCTACCTATTCTGGGCTTATTTGAAAGCCATTTCAGCAGTCCGATATGCTTGGATTGGAAAACTACTTTGCATGCTAAAGAACTTACAGAACAGAGAGCCGAAGTAAATCAATACTTGCATTTTTTTTTTTTATTGCTACCACAACTGACGTCAAATACGACTAAATCCAGAAAATATATATATGGCCAACTTGCGGTCCCCTTCTCGTAATGCATCCAGGTTTTTCGCCCGCATCCAAGAAGAAAGCCAATACCAATGCAACTTCTCACATTGCATATGAAGGCAGAATTTGTCGGCGCATACATTTAAGGAATTAGACTTTACGGGCGAGAGAGCCAACACAGGTGGAGCCGCGTGCGTTTGCAACACTTCAAAAGGCCACCGCAAAACAAATGCAATCGTACACCAGTTTAACAAGGTAGAATAAAGTGCATCTTGAATACCTACCTGATGTTTAGCTGCCACATGTGGGATCTCAACTGCTATCACCATCAGATTATTTTTATATTATTCATACATACATACATACATACATATATATAATAAAGAAACCCCTTTATGGATTAATTCTGCATGTGTGACCTTTTAACAAAAGGGCAATTTTCACTGATAAGAAATAAGCACTGGCAATTATGCAATAGCCATAACCACAGACTCATGGAAAATCTAAGCTGTCCATGTTCCACAGAGATGACAAACTAGTTAAATGCAGTTAAAATCCAAAGTAAAATCGAAATGACCAGGTTCTGGAGATTTTGGGTCCTGAGGACACCCATGAAGCATTTTGCAAAGAACCACAAAAACAAGCAAAATGCATAGCAAAGAACATCTTTATTTGAAGATCACACATACATTCCACACAAATCAGTCAGTGATAATACATTAAGATGTACTAGAAGTGTTTCATCACAACTAGTGTGACTTTTTCCAAACCAAAGAAAGCCCCAAGCACACTCAGGCAACCTGCAGACAGCTCAAGTGAGATGAGCCCACTGCTGATCAGTTCCCCTGGCTCTTAACAGGCCGGGACAAGTGCAATACCTGCTTAGCAGACAGCATTGCCACCTATCCCAACCTGCACAGAAAGGGAGGTCCCACGCTGGCCAGAGTCAGGGGCCTTTCACTGCCACAATCGGTTTTGCATGGATTTGCACAGCAAGAAAGACAGCTGCATGCAAACCAGCAAAACTGACTGAGGATCAGTTGCAAAGATGCTCCATTCAGGTGTTACTCCTTCCCAATGCACTGATCCAGAAGTACTTGAAGTGCTCACACTGCAGTAGATGACAAAAACTACATGCACTATGAGCACTTTAATACTGCTAAAACACATTCACTCAATCTTCTGTACGGGGTGAAAGAAGGATTGAAAAACTATTTAAAATTCAAACTTAGCTGTGTCTTACGCAGTGTTTAGGCAAACAGGAGACAAAGCAGGCCACCATCAGTTTTGCATAGATTTGCACAACTCTGTTTTTCTTGTAGTGCAACTATGCAAAACTAGCAGAGAACTGCAAAAGAAAAGTAAAGGAGGAAAAAAAGATCCTGTGCTAGATGCAGGACAGACCCTTATGCAGGAAGGAGCACTTAGGGCAGTAGGTGCTAGTCTACTTCACTATCTGCACTAGATGCACCTTAGCACAAGCAAGTAGTTCAAGCCAGCAGAAGCATCACTAACCAGTAGGGGGTGTCAGCACAGTGCTAGAAGTGCCTCCATTGCAGTAGATGATGCAGTACTACCTGCACTGTAAGCACTTTGACACTACGATGACAAGTGATCTAGGAACAGGGGGATTTCTACTCAAGGAACCACACATGCATTTGCAGGCAAAGCAACGTATTCAGGGAAGAGTATACTTAATTTCTACTGACAGAAAGATGCAGGGGGGAATGTTCCATGTGGATTCTGACCCACAGTAGCTGAGAATCACAAAACTGTGAATCAAAAAAGCCTTACCAACAGTAAGTTCCTTCTGTAATCTAAGGGAGAAGATGGCGATGTGCTTGAACCTGAAGGAAAAGGCACATAAACGGTTATATTATATGTGCACAAAACGTGTGCAAAAAAGGGGGTGTAGTCTAACCCTATAAAAAGAAATCTGGCGGGTCACATGTTAACTGTAGTAGAGGATTAACTAATCTGACTGAAATGCAAGCAACTTTCATCAACATGCAGGCCTACGGACACGGAAGCCCACGCGCCTGAACACTGAATGAAGCACGCATGCCGCGTCATCAGCGGAACACAGCTCCCCACCTCCCGCGTGGTGCGACGGGACGGTCCTAGTTCACCACTCCCCGTCCGTCAACGCATGCGCAGTGCGACGGGACGGTACCCGTTTACCCCTCCTCCGTAAAGCGCACTAACATGGCGCCATGGAGCCCGCAGACCCTGGCGTCCGCTACTCCCGGCGCTCACTGGCAAACTGCAAAGAGAAGGGAAAAGCCGCCTACTCGCACGACCCACACTGACCGCAGTGGCTGAAAGTCCCGGAAGTCGTCCTAAAACCAGTTTAAGCATTCGGACAACCCGTGGCGGCTATTCACTTCCCGTCGGCAGGCTGAACCATAAAATGCATGGACTAGCGACAGCTGTGTAGTTAACCTGAAGTAACAGCGTTTCCGGTGCAACGAAGACATGCTAAACATCACCCAACACACTAGACGATTAACACGTTTCAAAAAAGGGGCAGAGCTACTGCAGACGGCTAGTAAAACAAAGCCCACAACACGGCGAGGAGGACGGCGTGCCCGGTGCCCAACCTCCTGTCCGCGTTACGCACTGTCCCTATCCATTAAAGTAGGGTGTCTCGAAGTTGGAAAATAGCCCAAACCTCAGCGGACCCTCGGCTCCCGAAACCAGGCACTGTGAAGGTTTTCCCACGAACAGCCGGGAACTCCGTGCGGCCGGCCGTAGTACGCGGCCTTGCACCATGTGCCGCCGCTTTGTAAACGGGGCTCCGCCGAGAAACTTCGGGACGCACACTCAAAAAAATATTCCCATTCACGAACTTTAAAACTCCGTATTTTTCCACAAGGTTCATCTATTCATAACTCCCGGGCTGCAGCTGAGTTCCCCCTCCCCACTGCCTACGGAGTTCAGATGGGCACTGCAGAGGAGCAGCGCCACGCTTTTTCAAATCTCCCTCATTCCTGCAACTATGGAGGAGGAGGAGAGGGCTACCATGCGCCTCGCACTACACCAAGATTTAAGTGGTTAAAAACAAATTACGAAGAGCCGATCCGCGATATCGGCGGCCACAGCACTGGCACTTTTTAAGATATAAGATGGTCTCTTTACACCGCCCCATCCCATAGCGAAGCTCACAACAGGTCCCCCCCTTGTCAATAACATGCGCGTTGTAAAGAGGGGGGGGGGTTCTCACCCAGTACGATCCACCATCTTCATGCTGCTCGCACGAACACTTACCGCTCGCATTCACCACTCAAGACCGCAGAGGGGCGGAAAAAACTATTTCTTAAAAAAATAAACGCCAAATATCGCAGTTTGAGCAGCGGTCGGCCGGCTTACTTGTTTATTTTTTAGGGCTAAGTTAATAAACAGCGGCGATATTGCGAAAGTGGCGCGAAGGCAAAGCAAGCATACGACCATGTGGGTGAATGAAGGGCGGCTCCTGGTGAACGTAAATATCTACAACCCAACTCCTTCATTAGCATAAATAAGCTACTTCCGATCTTTACCGTCCGCCAATCCAAACAAGACTTGTTACAACGTTACAGGCGTACATTTACGCGCAGGGATTTGGCTGTGTGTGAGTTGCACGTTGTATGATTCCCCCTGCGACTTAATTAGTGGTGGTTGAATTTACGATTTTATGCATAGGATTACCTATCTGATGTTAAAACAAAAATAATCGTGTAATTAACCGTGTATGTGGCATTGTTGGTGCCGGCGCTTAGAGACAATTCTTGATCTATACATTGGACTTCCAAGAATGTGCAAGTGGTTTCCAGACAGTGAATTGGTTACGATAACTGCTTAAGCTAAGGAACTCCATGCATTCAGAACCGTTTATGCTACGGCACCAAATGGAAATTTAGTATTATGTTTTAAAAACCCTTATTTAAAATTTAAAATGTTTGGAAATCTAAATCTAACACTAACAGATTTTAAAATCTAAATCCTTTAAATTAAATGTATATTTCTTTTTTATGATGGAAGGAAATGTTTTGTAACCAAGGTAACGTGATTTATATCTGAAATTCAGGCTTGATTGCTCTACAAATTACAAAAAAATTTAAGTTAAATGTGATATTAATTAAATTTAATATTATCCCCAAATAATTGGTTGTAATGATGTATTTTACTTACATAACTTATAGCTTACATATGACAGCAAATTGTTATAGATATGCTGACTGTTACGGATGTATAAAAAAAATTAAGTCTAATTTGTCTTACCACTGCTATAGCAGTGATTTTTATGTTCCCTACATTAGCGACAACAAAGTGGCAGTATGTATAATAAGAATACTAATTAAATTAGTTATGAATGGTTGTCCAGACTAGGAATCTGGCTAGACCACCATGGTATGCCACATTTCTTTGTATAAAGTGGGATATTAAGCGACAGGAACGAGGACCTTGTCTGTTGTTTTTTTCTTCTTACTACACCCAGTGAGTAGTGCTTACCTATAGAACACTAGGTCAGTAATTCCAAGTTGATAAGAACCTTCCTATTGAACTTAATTCCTAAATGGCAAATTCACAGTCGCTGCAGTTTATTTTATATCCAAATCAAGTAATATGAAGATAAATGCTGTTTCCAGTGTTAATTACATTATTTTCAAATTCGGAATTATTTTCGTATTTTTGGGTGGCGTGGTGGCTCACTGAATTGCAGTGTTACCTCACACCTCTAGGAGTAAATGTTTAAATCAAACCTCCACTCTGTGTGTGGGTTTGTATTCACCACATGGTGAGGACCAAATGTCCTCACAGTGTGGTAAAACCTATTACATTTTTCAGTCTCAACAATATACATTTTTATAAAAATCTGTGGATGCAATTTAAAAAAAACTAAAACAACAATTTTGTTTAGTTACTTAATGGGATGTGTTACTTAAGATTAGGGCTGGGTAAGCATTAGGATTATCATAGTTAGGATTAGGGTTATACCTATAGAAATGAATGGTGAGTTCCCAAAATGATAGAAATATATGAACTATGTGTATGTATACATGTTTTGCTATACTTGTGAGGCCCAAAGGACCTCAGCAAATCCTCTTTTCCCACCGCGGTCAAATGAGATATCGATTTGGGCTACCTGGTGTCCCTAGATTGCCCCTAGTGTATGTGTCCTGGGATGGACTGGCATCTCATCCAGGGTGCCTGTCTGTTTTGTGTGCCTTATGAATTCTGGTTCCAGGCACCACTGAAACCCTCTCATCAGGATGGATGGGAATTATATGTATACATGTTTGAAGTGAAATTATGTAGTGGGTTAAGATTTTAACTAAAATCTCAATTACTTATACACTGATGTCATTCACAATGCTAAGATTTTGGAAAATATATAGAAGTTTAAAGTCACTACATCATTAAGTTTCAAACGACATTTGATGGAGTAAGGACATAGCTTCTAGTGCAAATATTTCCTTTGAATTTCTCAGAAGCAACTGAGAAATAATAATAGCTGAAATTAATAGCTGATACTATTGAGAAAGGTACTTGCTTTAGTATATAAACAGCTCTATAAATGTAAGTGTAAAACATATTGCATGTCTACAAGTTACGCTGAGCAACTTTCTGCATAAACATTACCAAATAATCGCTTAATAAAACTTAACTTCCAGTAGCTAAAATCTTGGCTGAGACCTACTTATGTCCCCGGTACTAAGGTTAGGAAATATGTCACATGCTTCTTAATGGAAAGGAATTTATTCAGTTTTACTGTCAAAGTGAGAAATTGCATGATTATAAATTCATTTTTTCCGGGAGTAGCCAATAATACTTAACTACTCATGAAATTATTAGGTTGATTATTTTTTTAAAATATGTCTTTTGAAAGTTAAGGCAAGCCTACATTGAACCTTTAGCAATTTACCTTCCAGTGTCACACTTTAGGCAGTAGTATGGATTGTTCTGGATAAATAACATGTTTCCTTTGGTCTTATTATTTTCAAAATTTTCTTTTTGAATGAATGGATTTGTTTCTAATTGTGTGGTTAGTTTTCAGAAAGAGGAAATGTATTTATTTTCATCTAATTTGGATGATTACACAAAGTAATTGTGACCTTCACCTTAATTCATTAAAAATCTGATTTTCAATGTAGATAAATCATAAGCCTGCAGAGCTAACAAAGTGAGAATTGTGGGGCTCTGCATATGTGGAAAGGGGAAGGTTTCTGATAGATAAATGTTTAAATCGATTACGACTGAATATGTAGAGTACAAAAACTTAACAAGGTGTAATGTCTGCATAGGCAAGGCTGAAAATGGCTGCTTCTGTGGGACAGTATGCCAGTGATTCCCATGAGGGATGCCTATTGTCTTAGGGTGTCATTTTTTCTATTTGGGGGAAAAAATGCATCAATTTTTTATAAAGAAACAGTTTCATTTCTGTGACTATGCTTTTTTAATTTCAAAACAAACTGGTCAGCTAATGGTGGATATATCAGGAAAGTGTCATGGACACCAACATGTGTATCATCCCATAAATATGTAATTACATGAAATGTAAGCTGTGGAAAACATGGAGAAAGGGGGTAAGACAAGAGGTGAAAATGTGATTGCAGGTTGGGATAGCATATGTAACAAGCAATAAAATACTCCAGTGTTTATACATATATTAATGTAATCTTTGGAGCAGCCCAGGCTTTAGATTCTCACCAAAATAGCAGGTGCTGAAACTTTTCTCACTAGGGGCCTCTAACATGAAAGGCAAAAACATGAATTGTGTTGCCATGTGACCTGTTCCTATTCATTATGTGACCACGTGGCCTTTTCATGTATGATGCAGCACTTTCATTATCCACTACCTATTTGCTTAAATTATGTACAAATTATCATTCAGTACAAATGAACACATTTTTGCTCTGGATGCAGTTTGTAAAGTGTCTTCTATACTACCATGGCTGGTCCTTTAGTTGGGGGATCACTCTGACATTGAAAGCCCACCCAGTCTGTCAAACCCTGTTGCATAAAACGCATCCCTTACATGCCATTGACAGTGAGGAAGATATATTAAACTTTTTTTATTATTTCCCAGGTAACTGAAGAGATCAGAGAACAGAAGAGGTAACAATGTCATGTACGCTATGCAATAAGATGTATCATGTTTATATAGTTTTCAGTTTTTAATATAATTTATAATCTCTGCATAAAATAACGGCTATTTGTTCCTCAACTCCGGTGTTAAACCTTAAATGGCTGGAGGTACTTATAGTACATTTAGTCTGGACCACCCACTGAGCTTGAGTAATTTGTCACAATAGTCCTACCCCTCTACAAGTGAGACCCACACATATAACCAAATAGTGTTTGTATGCTAATGAGATGACAGAAACTCACCCTGTATTTGACTGGTGCAATGGTAGGGGGATAGACTACAAATGTCTTGAAATGTGACACAAAGATTTTCATAGCCTAGATAAACCATTTAAAACATTTGACATGGCCAGAGAGCAGCTAATATGATCAACTGCCATCATATTTCACCACTGATGTGCCACAGCTTCAGTTGCTCTTGGTGAAATTTGGTTTGCTTCTAACATTATTGTCTTGTTATATCTACTTTATTGATAGGAGGTGCCAATTTTTGTTTTTATGTATATCAGTATCATTGCGTAGTAAATCAATACTATAAGGAGAAATGCATTGTAAACAGATACCTGCATGTGTTTTTTTTATCTTATATTGTCTTAATATCTTATTCTAATTCTGTAATGTACATAAATATCTTGAATTGTGGTGGATGCAATCTCCCTTTTGGGAAATCTCCCTAAATTATTGTAAAGCAACTACATTTATATTTATTTATTTATATTTATATTTTATCTAATGCCTGACAGGTGAGGCAAATTGCACATTACAAACAAACATGCTAACAAGGAGTAGGCATAGGTGCAGCTAGGCTGAGCTTCCAATGGATACCCAAGTAGAAGTGTAAGCAGCACTGCAGCAAGAGATACACAACATCTTCCAAGACATAGACAGCTATTAAATTAGTGGAAAATGCAACATTCAGAGAATATAAAGTGGTAACGGGCTACAAGGGATATTCCTGAACCAGATGAGTCTTGAGTTGTTTCTTGAAGTGGAAAGGGAATCTATCCACAGCCCCCCTTCATGTGGTGCTATATGTTTATCAGTCAAATTCATCAGTCAAGCATAAAGCAACAGAAACAAAGTACCTTCCTGTATGAATCGTAGTATTTCTTTTTACAAAAAAGACAACTATATCATAGCTTTAGAACAGATGTAAATATTTGGGGGGGGGGGGGGTGTATGAGAATCTGGCTCTTCCTTTACCAGGAGAGTATCCAACTGTAATGCTGTAATGCAAATTAATGAAGAAAATAATGAAGACATTTTCCAGAAAATAAAACACAAAAATCGATTTTTCAGACTTATACTGGGGACTATATGTATTTGTGGACTAAATTAGGAACATAGTCATATGCTGATAAATATGGAAACATTCAAGAAATATTTTTTTAATTAATTTGTAATTTTTTTTAGCATATTTATAAATATATACAAAAAATGTCAAATTAAAATATAACATGAAATTCCATTAGCAAAAAATTCTAAAAGTTATGATAGCAAATATGAATGAACTCAAACAAATTTAGAAATTAGGACACACTTAGGGAAATATGTAAAGTTGTCGAATTTTCAGAATTTGAGAAATGTGTATTTTCAAAAAAAAAAACAAAAGTAGCCTTATTTTCATGATGCAATTTGATTAGAAGACATTATCTTGCATCAAAATGTAAATTAGTTTAAATGACATGTAAACAAAAAGACTAAAAAATAACAATCAGTTTTTAAAATATATGTGCTTTAATTTTTAAATATAATGCAAAATGTAATGCAATCTATACTGCTCAAGGCTAATTCAAATATAGCCATCCATTTTCTGAAACCACTTATCCTTCCACCTCTACCACATCTTATTCATGAGTTATTTTCTAAAATTCTGTGTTTGCTGTGAAATTGGCATGTTTCTTTTAGTGTCTCCTAGTCATCAGCAAAAATAACCACATTCTAACTGGAGGTAATGCCTTTAATCAGTAGGTAAATAAATAATGTACGCTCGGTTTGGAAATGATCTGAAATAATCTGATTTCGTTTTCACCACTTTATTTAACTTATCACCCATTCATATAAACTTTTGAAAAATAAACCAATTATGTGAATAAACATTAATTTGTGGTTTAATATTGTGCTTAAAATCCTTTACTTTAAATTTTTTAATGCCAACATGCTATTACGGTAACATAAAATTTCGTTTGGAATAAAAGGGAATGTCGTGGTTTGACATTAAATTTTTCACAAAAATATTGTATACATCTTATCCGTTTAACTTGATACATACTTAACCAAATAAAATCAACAATTTTCAAATAGATCCAATTGATAAACAAACCACTGTCAAGTAGGCCTATGGCATTATATCTCAAAAAGATACATTTCATAAATCTATTTTTAGAATATCGTGCCCACTTATTAAACTAATGCTTATAGCCTTCCCTGACTAACCCACTTGCTATAATTCCACTAAGCCATTAAATAAAACAAGTTTCTATTCCAAATACACTGATATATGCGGGTGAGCTCTGGTCAATATACTCAATGACACACCGAAAAAATCAGTCCTTCGCAGGATAGGATCACCACGATCCTGACAGGATAAGCAGTTATTAAAAAGGGAGGCATGGATGAATAATGGAAATAAAGACCCGCCATACAGGTGCAACATTTTTATTTTTATCACTGGATGCAGTCCTATTTATGAGATTTTTAATCGATGTTCTTTTGTACTATACTACTGGAACATCCACATCTTAATTAGGAATATCCTGAATTAGCCTACCTTTCTAAATTTTCTTCCTTTTAATTTAATTTTACTTAATTTTCATTCACATTTTTTTTCTGTAAAATTACCATCATGTGTTGCAGCATTTTGCCGATGCAACCTATTTCAATCATTTTTGTATGTGGGATAATGAGTCATTGTGTCCTATGCACTGGGAAAGGCAACATTGAACAGTTCAAAGTCATAACCAAAAAGCCTACAAAAAAACTATGGATTAATGAAGTTAAAAGGGAAAACAAACTTGTTTTAAATAATTCTAGAAAATATTAAACTGAAAAGTGGTGCGTGCATATGTTTTCATTCCCTTTTCGTTAAATAAGACCCACCTGTGGGCAGTCTAAGTGTCAAATGATCACATTATATATACATCTGTTCTGAGTCAACACCAGTGCAACAGCCCTAAGTTAGGGGGTTTTTCCACTGCACAAAGTTTGGTTCTTTTGGTACTTTTGGTACTTCCTTTGTGTTGGTTTTCCACTGGCTGGTACTGGCGCCAAATGACATCATCAGTAACCATCCATGAATGACACCACCAGTTCAGTACTTCTTTAGAGTTGGTTTTCCACTGTTGTAAAAACTGTTACCGGTGCTGAGTAAAAGCACAATGTGAGGCGGGGCATTTTATACTGAATTTGAAAAATAGCTGCAGTGTACAGCTGGACGATGTTGGATATTAAATCTAACATTGCATGTTATGCACATGCAGTTCTTATATCGCTAGTGAGTTACATTAAGATCATAGTTTTTCTTACTTTCGTTTTTATATAGACATTACGGATGGCTCAGGGAACGTGCCAGCTTCAGTGCATAAAGAGGGAAACACATCATCAGGTAGCAATTTCGCATATCCTCTTTATGCACTGAAGCTGGCACGTTCCCTGAGTTTTTCCAGCAAGATGGTGCACCACCACATTATGGGTGTCCGGTCCGAGCATGCCTAGATGAACAGTTTACTGGAAAGTGGATTGGTCGTCATGGGCCAGTTGAATGGCCCCCAAGCTCTCCCGATCTGACCCCCTTAGATTTTTATCTTTGGGGTCATCTGAAGACAATTGTCTATGCTGTGAAGATACAAGATGTGCAGCACTTGAAACTACGGATACTGGAAGCCTGTGCTAGCATTTCTCCTGTGGTGTTGCTATCAGTGTGTGAAGAGTCGGAGAAGAGGGTTGCATTGACAATCCAACACAATGGGCAGCACATTGAACACATTTTATAAGTGGTCAGAAACTTGT
>JAODKL010000001.1:36930783-36947406 GCA_026780765.1 Petrocephalus schoutedeni | reverse complement strand
ATTGTCAGATGGATAGGGTTGTGAAAGGGTTACTTTGTATGGCTGTATGAAGTCCACCATGGTACACACAATTATTAGTTATTTATGTATTATTTAATTAGTTATTCTTTAGGCGGCACCTCAAATGTGCCATTCACTGACTTGCACAGACTTTTCAGTCAGGTGGTCAAACAGGGGGGCATCGCCAACGGGTACTCTTTACTTTCATAAATATTCGTGATTGGTGGGGGCGATGTCAGTATATGATGTTTATGTTAACGTGCTCTGTAATCCATTTGAAATATTAAGCTGTATTGTTACAGCTGCACTTACACTATGTATGTGAAATGACTCCCATTTTAATTCTACTTCCTTATATTCAACTTCTAATTGCGATTCTGCAACGTTTTTTCAATTAATTTTATGAATTGCATTTCATTTTCATGGTCGATCTCAAGTCAGTTCTGAATGGTGCACAACCCAGTTATGTAATGAAAGTGCGCACAGGAGCGCCTTTTGCACTAATTTATAGTCTACATTATAGTTTTATATTTGTCTTAACTGTAAATTTATATTATTAATTTTGGCCGTTTAGGATATCATAGGCATTATTACATTGTCCAAAGAATACTGCCAGTGTGTTTTTGTGATGTGTTTTGGCCGATCTCTGTGTCTCTGTGACAGGACAGCAAGCAAAAGTTCAAACAACAAAATTACGAGTGGGTCGGATCACTTGCGAATCTAAGAGCGAAATAATGAACTACTTAGCTACGTAGGGTTTCGGGAAAGCCTCATTAATTAACGATCAATCTTAAGTGCTCAATAATGAACCATTTAGCGTTACGATTTGGGAAGGCCACCCCAGGATGGAACCATCTTTTATGGCAAATCACCAACCATATTTCATTACCATCCTGTTCACATTCCAACTGAAATACAGTGTTTTGTATGCACACAGTCTACATACAGTATGTTTCTGCCAGGGACTGCCGATACATTGATTCTTACTCCCACTGTCACTCACCATTTTTAATCAAACCTACTTTGCTCCCAAATGAAAAAGGGATGCCAATAAATTACAGTGCAAAGATACGGTTGACTTATTGACATGATGGTGGAAACAAATAATCATCTTACTGTTTTTGGGCAAACATTCTGGAGAGTCAGTAACATTGTGACTGCAATTCATCAAATGTCAGGGACACCACTATCAGATCAGCAAAAGTAATACCGCAAGATAACAGGGAACAGACAATGACTACAACAAAGACCTTCTTTTGGAACACGGTGCCTCAAAAGCACTCAGAGGGGCAGACCAAACTTGTGGGATGATCCAGGATTGCAAATGGTACAATTCGTCATACAGGAGTACTCAGTATGAAGTCAGCTGATTCCAAAGATGTTACTGATGACTCAGGTCCTCCTCCCTTTAAAGTTATATCTCTGGTATAATTTCTAATGTAGAAAATGTACATTTACTTGTTTATTCCCAGAAAGAACAAAGAAAAACTATTTATGTAGTAACTGGTTAAAGAAAAAAACTGAATGTGTGAGGGAACAAAAGGCAGTAAATAAAATGAGCAGAAAACATTTTTTTGTTTGTTTTTCTTTTTAAATACACCAAAAAGGTCGCATTTCCATTGCTCGATTACAAAAGAACTGCATTGTGAGAATAAACAGAGCAGAAGATTCTAATACATACATGGAAATAAACATGGATTCTGCAAATCTGGAAAAAAATGATAAAAAAGGATTATAATTACATAGTATTAAAGACAAAAGACAACTTCAAAGATTAACTAATTGTTTTCATGCCTTTAATTTTTTAACTCTTAAAAAATATAAACTTGTTGCTGTTCCTTATATACATTGTTTGCATTTAAAATTGGTTTAAAAGAAAAAAAAATGTCTGCAATATTTCCCACACTTGCTTAAGCTAGATATTTAAATAAACATTAGAACATTTTAAGTTTGTCAACCAACAGTATCAAAGAGGGTACAGCTTGATAAAGGTACTATTTCTGATTTCAGAAGTAGGGATAAAAATGCCCAACCTGGATTCCATTAACATATTTTGTATGCCCGTTATTCTGGTCAGGTTTTCAGTGTTGTTTGAACCTGCCCCAGAGAGCTAGCCAAAGCTTTGAAATGGATGGATTAGCTACAGGCTTTTACAGACTTTTAAAAAAAAATTATTCTTTTTTCATTCAAGTAAGCTATTGGAAAATATGTGGAAGCTGGAAAATATGTATCTGCCAACAAAAAGTTAAGGTTTTTATTATTTTTATTTTTTTTAAGTAAACAGAAAAACATAGCCTCTCGGACTCCCACACACATAAACAGTCGCACACGCATTGCTATTTTGTATCAAGACACCTGTAACTCTAATTGGTGTTAAGATGTTGCTCAGATGACCTCTATATAATTGTAATTATACAGATTATACAGTGTACCCTTTGCAATTTTAAAGAAATTGTTAATTTTGTGAACCCATCGTTTGACGCCCTTGAAAGAATATGCAGGAAGGGAATTAGCTGGTGCTACATTTCTCCAAAGCATATCAAATGACTTAACCAGGAAAAGGTGCACATACCAATCACAAATGCACACTTCCAGAGCCTATATACAGCGGACATTGAAACGGTGGAAAATGAAATGTTTCTGAAAGGTGTAAGAGTATCAATCATATATAATTTTTGTCCACGTTATATGAATTGTGGAACATGGTCTTCATCTGTCATTTTACCATGATTAGATTTCTTATTATTGGTATTATTCTTTAGTTTTAATATAATAATAATAATAATAATAATAATAATAATAATAATAATCAGCACCATCATCAAAAAATTGACACTCTAAATGAAGTATATACTGTCACTTTATCTCATCCAATATCTATCTATCTATCTATCTATCTTATATATATATAATATATACACAAACACACACACTTAATGAAGTGTCTTAATGAATTAAAACCACCAGTACAATTTTTGTCTAGCCAGTTGTAGCTGAAAATGCTTACATGTATTGCCAATTCACAAGAAATGTAGAAACATGATTGTACCTTACCAATGATAGATTAAATGTCCATTACACCACAAATTCCAATAGCTGCCTCAAATTTTTTTTGTAGAAATATTTCAAATAGAATGACTGTATGAAATCCTGATATCATATTTATTGTTGATATAAACATATTTTGGTCGATTGAACTAGTGCAATATGTGCAAAGCAAATGAAAGCATACAAAACCTAAAGCAGTAAAGGAAAGGTTTCCAATGTCTGTATAAAAAATAGATGTTATGCTCAAATATCAGTATTACACAACATAATTATTACTACAATATTATTTATGTATTTTAAATACAATTAAAAATCCGTATTAAGAATGAATACAGATATTCATTATTAATATATGATAATCCTATGTTTTCTTTTTGAGAAGTTGTGACGGTAATTCCCCCCACCCCTTCTAAAAATTGCACAAAGCATACAAAGACACTTTTTTTGACACATGTCTGGTTTGACATTGGGGTGTGCCAACTTTAAATAAAGCCACCTTGACTACGCAAGCTACTGTAAATGATCCAAAACAACTGACAGAGGCTTTAAGTATGACAATAAAATGGAACTCGTGAAATATCAAGGAAGAATCAACTGTTAAAAGTACATGATGGATTTTAGGAGAGTATACCAATAAATAGTACCAGACAAGAGCAGAAAGGTCCTGCACAAAAAAATGTGCATTATTTTTTATGTTTTTTTTTCATCAGAGGATGAATAATAAACATTTGTTTTTACAATATACTGCATGTATGATTTTGGTAGCCTCATTTTGGTAGAATTACCTGTACATCTACATTAATATGTATGTAATCTTAAAAATAAAAAAAATATATTTTGCATGACCAGTTAAGAATCACAACCATTTAAATCTGTCCATTTTAGTTTTGAGGGCATCTGATGTCTGTAATGTAATGCAGTTCTAAAAATAACAATAACCTAATCCGGGACACCCCATTTCTATCTTCCTTAATGATGGTTCCTTAGTGCCAAGGCACCCTCCAACTTAAAGAAATTCATGTTTGTAGTTCAAAATTGGCTAAACGTTGTTTGCTTCTCAAGAACTTCGAGGTAGTCCGGCTCCACTTGAAGTTTAGCTTTTAATTCCAAATATTCATTTCTGTTGGGCTCAATGTAAACAGTACTTGGTGTTGTGCTGTACAACACAGTCTCTCGTATCCTCTCGGGATGCAAGAACTGGCGCCTGACATCATAGTTTGATGTATAGGTATAAGAAGCAGGGCCAACATACTTATACTCATAACTGTGTCCAGAGGGTGACTGTTTGTCAGGCTCAAGAATGGCTCTGAAGAAGTGCTCAGCATCTTGCACAGGGGAGGGATCATCACGTGGTTCTATAGTGCTTACACTGTATGTGGGACTCCTAAGACTACTGTCCCTCTCTTCATCAGTGTTGTTCCTGTACGACACTTTTAGCTCATGTAGGTCTCTATAATCCTCCACCGCATTGCCTTCTCTAGACCTATAAATGGGGTTTTTGCACATGTGACCCAGCGAGTGTGGAATATACTCATAAACATGACCTGCAGGGGTTTTAACTTTAGGGACAGACCTGTTACTGTAAAGACTATACTGTAGGTTGAAAGAGCTCACATCAGAGTTATTTGTACTGGTACGGTCATTTTGAGACTTTTTACGTCGTTTCATAACGACCACGAACAGTCCCGCAGCAACAAAAACGGACATTATAAACACCAAAAGGAGGCTCAAGATCAATACAGACAGCGGGACTGCGCTGGAGGGTGTGTACCTCAATGAGCTTTCTGTGGTAGTTGAACTGTCTGAGAAAGACTCCTCAGTCGGAGACAATGTTGAAACAATCAGGTCAGAATAGTCTGGACACAAATGATCAGATTTGATGGAACGCATATCCTGCCCATTGAACTTTTTTGGCGTTTCGCACAGCACATCATTCACCACTGTACCGGCATTAAGCTGCTCCAGCCACATCTTCATGCCTGCCACATCACAGGAACAATCCCATGGGTTCTCATGCAGGTCTATCTGTACAAGAGATTTCAGCTGATGTAAGACACCATTCACTGGCAGATTCTGGAAATGGTTACTGCAGAGGTTAAGTCTAGCCAGAGTCAAGCCAGAAAATACGCCACCAGGCAAAGTTTTCAGAACATTATTGTTTAGGAAAAGTAACTGGAGATTGGGCAGATATTGAAAGGTGCCTGACACAATTTCTCTGATTACATTATATTCTAAGTACAAGTATTGCAGACTTTGGAGACCATAAAACATATCTACTGTGAGGCGTTCAATCAAATTGCCATTCAAGTACAACCTACGCAAATTTGCTAAGTCCCCAAAGGCATTGTCATGAATGACAGCTATTCGGTTGTTTCCAAGGTGAAGTAGATCTAATCCAGTGGCCTCAATGAAATCAGATCTTTGAACAACTGAAACATAATTCCCCGTAAGGTACATCTTTTTTGGATTGTACGGTTTAGGCTTTAAATCAGAGATGTTTTCTATTTTTCTCTCTTGGCAGTTAACATTCAGGCCAAGGTCAGATATTTGTAAATTGCATGTGCAAGCAGTTGGGCAGTCCAAAGGCACAGGAGATTTAGTTTGATAAGCAATTATTGGACCATAGTTGTATGGGATATTAGGAGGGATGCGAGATGTGGGTTTGGTCTTTGACCTGCTCGATTGACCAGTGCCCTTTGTTGGCCTTGAAGAAGACCGCAAAACTGCAGATGATGTAGCCGATGCCGTCACCACTGCAGGCGTCGTCTGGAAGTATCCAATCGTGCTCAGAGGAGGCTGTGGCCGCATTTCATACTCTGAAATGGCTCTCCTGGGGCATAATTCCTGCTTGGAAACCTCATCCAGGTCTCTCCCATGCAGCCGAAAAGGTGTCTCACAAACGACCTCCCCCACTAAGGCAGTGTAGGAGATGCTCTCGAGCCAGGCCTTCAAAGTAATGAGCTCGCAAGAACAATTCCATGGGTTCTCCTCTAACTGTAATTCCACTACTTTATCCATGTGTTCCAGAAGGCCAACATATGGGAACATTTTCAGCCGATTGCCCCTCAGATCAAGGTGAGTCAGGGGAACATGCCGGAAAATATTGGTAGGCAGAGCTGATAGCAAGTTGTCATTCAGAATCAGCACTTCCAGGTGGTGAAGTTTACTGAAGGCATTGGGTTCTATGTGGGTGATGTAATTGTAGTCAATCTGCAGGTACTCCAATCTCTCAAGGCCCACAAAAGTATCATCCCTCAGGGCATCTATTTTGTTATTGTTGAGATGCAACCGCCTTAATCGCTGGAGTCCATTGAATGCACCCATTTCAACTTCAGATATGTCATTGTTCCCTAAATGTAAAATAGTAACCCCCGTGTAATTGATGAAGTCATTTGGAGATAGTCTCTTTAGGAGATTTCCAGTCAGTAGGAGATAGAACATGGGGAAATGTATAGGGCTAATTTCCGATAGCCGGACGATTCCTCTGTTCTCACAGCTCACTGTCAGGATCTCATCCTTTTCCTCGCATGTACAGAGATTTCTACAAATCTCGCCATAATCTCCCTCATACATCTCCGCAAAGCTTAGAGATGTGGTAACAAGCAGGGTGAATTTCCATATCCAGAAATGCATTTTCACAGAAAAAGACGGCCAGATTTACTGTAGCGCAGTAGCAGTATGTAACATCATCTAAAAAATAAAAATAAATAAACATAATGATAATAATAATAATAATTAAACTAAATTCACTCAGCCAACATCAAACAGTAATATTTTATTCTAAAGTGAAACATAAGAATCTCCTATATATAATTACTGCAATACAAGTCTACAAGGATTCTACAATAAACACGTAGAGTGCACAACCACAATGAATAAATTAAAGCAGGTTAAAATAAGACTATAATAAATATTAACTTTAACCCTAGCAACAATTTCAATATTTACATTATTTTCCTCGATCTACATAGCCTTTTCTTTTATAGCAAAATGAGCCTTAATACTGCATAAGATGGCATGGAGGCATACAAGATTTTCAGACTATCAGCCATGAACAGAATAAGTCCTCTTGTAGTAGTTAAAAATCAGACTATCAATAGGTACAACCAAATGATTTCGACACATCCATCCATGACATATCTTGTTAAGCGACTGAATATAGCATCACGATTTTTATTAAATAAATGCAATTTCTCTGATGGCTTAACAACGCAGTCTGTGGCTATATAAAATGCACAGACGGCGTGAAAAATGTGAGACGTATTATTACCATAATATTTTGAAACAAACTGTTAAAAATGCACAAACTTACAGGTAACGCCCGACATTTTTTCGTTACCATGCAAAGCAAAATTTTCCTATTCGTACGTCATTCTTACAGTCTGAAAGCATATTTAATATCGATAATGCAGCCTATTCCAATGCATTCTCTGTACTCACCATGCATATCCAACGACTTAAAAGTGGCATTGTATTTTTCCGATTGCAAACTATTTCGTTTAACGCGGTGTGAAACAGGCCCACGAAAAGCAAGCAGGTAGCGGAATTTATCAGGAGAAATGTTCATCGCCAATCTCACAAGGGCAAGAAATGCTGATTGTAACAGCAACGACAGTCACAGCTCCAAAGGAAAAAAAAGCGGAGTTGATTAAAAAGCACAAACGGATGGACTACGTCATTGTCTTAATACTAAGCGTTTCATCTCGATCTGTCAAAAATATTACAATATTAAGCTTTTTTCCGTATGCCGATTTCGCAGAAGAACCTCTTGATTCACACACAAACACACTCCTCCGTCTCTCTCTCTGTATCTCTCTCTCCCTCTCTCTCTCTCTCTCTCTCTCTCACACACACACATACACACACACACACAAATGGACATATGTTCACACAGGCGCTTGCACTCTACATATCCAGGCTGTCTCCATAATGTAGAGTTTTATTATTATTAAAACTGTTCAACCAGGCATGTATTAGGTGTTAGGATTTTCTCTTGGGGTTTTTCAGGTAGATTGTGAAAATTCCATTTATGACCACGAGCAGAGATGTGTCAGTATTCCGTTTCACCATGTAGTGATCCATGAATATGCTATAATAATAAGTTACAAAGGCTATCTTAATCCCATTGTCTTGGATACTTTGTTTAAAGAATTATATATATGGATTAGATTCAGAGAATCGGACACAGATTGCAGTTCACGACCACAGACCTTATTGCTGCTTTTGGTAAAAATCGAAGGGAAACCGGCAATTACTTAGGATGAAATTTCTTACCCGGTCGGACTCTCTGGACGCCAAACCATTACAATAAAAGCATTTTCCTCGCTTACTGCTCAGAATCACATTTAATTCTCTGCTCTCTCGTTTTGTCTTGACTGTAAAATCCTTCAAGTGGAGCCTCCGAGCTTCCCAAGCCCCGTGCAGCAGGCGTTAAATTTCAGCAGGTTACAGTGCTTCTCAGTCTGACTTCCACACAGCAATTTTAATCAAGCACTGGATACATTAAAAGAGCGGTATAAGTACTCGCGAAACGGTAAAAGAAAGTATGGAACCCCCAGCATATTTCGAGTGGTATGGCTTATTTGTGCTGCGTTCCTGAATATTTCTTTTTGCATCTCTTTCAGGATAAGGGTCGGCAGTGCCATCGTATGAGTTCATATATACGTTTAGCACCATCAGAAGGCATACAAGACACGTTGCATGCGTTTCGATTATATTTAAAAATGATTAAGCATTCCAGCTTGTTATAAGTGATATGGGAATTAGATCACAATGTTATCACAATAGTGATTCGACTTTGATTAAAAGCTGGGAAAGAGACACAGATAAATGGCTTTAGTAGAAATGTTAGTAAAAATAGCGGGAATTCAACAAAAAAGTTTACCGTGCGCAATTGAAACTTTTTTTATTTAAATAAATAAATAAATGTATGAGTAAATAGATTGGACGCAGAAGGACCCAGCCTATAGAGGGCAGTATGACATGGAACATAAAATATTGTTAATTACATACTGGTGTTATATGTATATAGCATAATAATAATATTAATAATAATGATGTATCATGTCATTTCTTTTTATCCAATGCATGTTTATGGAATTTTACCATTTTCATTTATAGAATATTATTTTGTATTGTATAACATTTAGTAGTGTACTACATATTACATTTAATCATTCAGATATCAAAACACATACCAATTATTGTCTGATGCAATGATCACAAGTAATCAATTACATATGTAGCTGCACTATGTATCTGCATTATTTTCATCTTATGTTGGCCTCAAAGCCTCTGTTAGCTATTTAATTTTAGCCCTTGTTGTATGAATATCCACCTTATGAGCTCAGTAGCTTATCACTATGTTGAAGGCCAAAAGTATTATCAAACTTTGTAGCTAAGCAACAGGTAGCCAGCTGAAGCTGTCAGGTTTTGCTACAAGGGAGGAGGGAGTCACTCATCTTTGCCATGAGTGTTTTTTAAGAATTTTTTTTTTATATAGTGCAGATGGCCACGGCACAATTATGTTCGACTGAGGAATAAAGCGGAGTAAAAAAAAAATATGATTGACAAACTTATCACATAGGGATGTGGAATAGAGGACAATAATGATGGTGAGTAGTTAAGGGAAGGATGATGCTTAAGTGACAAGCCATTGTTATAAGATAAGAAAATGTACAATAATCAGTTTAAATCAGTATTGGGTGCACGTGCGCAGTGTCTGGCCTTGGTTGTAACCTTTGTGGGTATATAAAGACGGACTTTGGAATTCTACACAAGCAGCTCCTATCTCCTGATTTGGCAGGGAAGGAAATAACCATGACATCTTCCTTTACAGACAACTAAATTAAAAGTGGTTTTTCATCTAGCTTTATATAATTCGAAAATGGGATTTTTACTGAAGGTGGTCAAGTCCTGTACTTCCTTCAAGGGTATAACAGCAGTGTTCTACATTTTCGGAACTAGCCCAGATATTTAACCACTTCATCAAACCCGCACGATGGGTTTTCCTACTTACAACACATTTCCATTGATTAGCTATAGCCTCATCTGTGCTGCAGGAAGCAAAACTACATTTCCATTTTAGGAGGAGCTTAAATAAGTATAAATTGTTCTTTTTTAAGCGCAGTTGTTGTGATTAATCACAAACAATAATATTATAAAACTATTAAGGGTTAAAAAAATCTAATGCAGCCATATTACTCTGTTATCTTGGTGTTGAGCTTCTGCCAGTAGCATGGTTTTTGGAGGAAAATGAAGTCTTCACATTATATAAGCAGACTGCAACTGCTTGTATGTGACATCGGGAAGGTGTGCAGGTATGTTTTACACATGAAGGAATCAAGAGAATGCAAAGATACCCCTTGGTTTTCTAACTATGAATATACAATGCATTTTTATGTAACATTGCACCCAAAATCTGTTGTCATTTTGGACTGCTGCCACATTTGCTTGAATCAGTAGTTATTATTATTATCCATCCATCAATTTTCTGTAACTTCTTGTCTTACTCAGGATCATGGGGGGTCTGAAGCCTCTCCTGGCAGTTATGGGCACAAAGCAGGAAACAACCCAGGATGGGGCACCAACCCATCACAGAGCACACTCACATATAATTCACACCTCAATTTGGTCAATTTGGTAACTGTGTACTGTAGGGGAACTATAGGGGAAACTGGAGTAGTCAGTAGTTTTAACAAATGGGAAATACCAGCTTTTTTTCCTCTCAGCTCTCTCAAAACTAATACCCAAGCCTGCACTGTGTTTTTCTCAAAACTTCACACCCATTTTAATTTGACTGTTTTAGTTGTGCTTAAAATGGCATGTTTTCCTTCCTCCCCAGTTTTTTGTTGAGCCCATCTTTTCTTACCAACCCAAGTCCCTTTTCTATCCTCCTACACCCATGTTACATGGTTGTGTTCACAATCCTATTCAGAGCATGTCTAAGAGGGACTAAAATAAATTCTGAATGACTAGCCACTTTCACCACATGGTATCTTTGTGGGTAGTCTTGATGCATATACATGTATATCACATAAAATATATCATGCTTTAATGTTCCATTGAATGGTATATAGTGTACCAATTAAACAGAATCAGTTCCCAATGTTGTATAAGTGGTTTAAATCTCCGAGGTGAGGGATTTTAATAAAATTCGATGACAACATTCAGATTTTTCAAAAATTAAGTTTATTTTTCCCAGATATTGTTTACCTATCAATCTTAGAGAATTTCTAGCATCTGTATATAATGTGGGGCACACCTCTTCACACCTCTGGGAGTCTCCACCATGGCTTCATGTGTGTGGAATTTGCTTATTCTCCTCGTGTCTTTGTGGGGTTTTATCTGGGTTCTCCCCACAGTCACAAATAAACATGTTGAGATTAATTTGAGATTCCAGTTTGCCCATATTTTAGGTGTGCATGTGTGTGAATGGTATGTGAGAGTGCCCTGTGAGGGGTTGGTGCACCATCCTGGATTGTTCCTTGCTATGTGCCTCCGGACTTCTCCCGACCCTGAATAGGACAAGTGGGTACAGAAAGTGGATGGATGTACATAATGAATGGTTCAGTGTATTATATGCTTTATTTTGATGAACAAGTCCGAGCTTCCCATCAGAAGAAGTTGAAATTTTGCTGGTCGAGGTGTACTTAAATAAGACAACACACTTTGCCAGCTTCAGAAACAATTTATGTAACAGCACTAAAAAAGAAATATGGAGTGACATTGCGAGAAAGATGGCTGCCTCCGGTTCAGGTGCACCCAGAGACTGGCAGGATGCGTGTAAAAAATGGCACGATTTCTCGAGCCATTTTACAGTCAGAGCTGCTGCAATCCAAAGAGACCGGGCAAGGACAGGTGCTGGGTCCAGTTCAGTGCCACCACTAACACCACTGGAGGAGGCTGAAAGCACTGGCAGTAACGGGAAAGTCAGGCTCTCATGGAGTCCCTGGGGGAATTGATGTGAGAAGCGGTGATGTTGAGCATGCCTCATGCTCACAGGCCAGACCATCACCACATCCCAGTACAGCATGCTCCCCAGGTACACAGACACCTGCAGCACCCTCTTCTCCCGGCAGCACCGAACCTGAAGTCCTCACTACTCCACCACCTCCAGAACGCGCGTTCTTGCCAGAACAACGTTGCTACAACACAATACGCAGATTGTCACCATGCCGTCATAGCGAGGAACTGGTAAAGATTGAAAGTGAAAAGTTGGTGGTATTGCATGATATTCAGCGGCAGTTGATTGAAGCAGATGAGCTTGCACGCCAATCACTAGAGCTGAAGAGGGCCAAGCTGGAGTTAGCCAAACAACAGCATGCCCTGGCAGAGATGCAGTTCAACAGGCCTTCATTCTCCGTACTGATTTTTCTGCCATCTGAATGTAAGCCAGTTTTTCTTGGTTTATAGATTTTGATGTCCATTTCCTCACAGTTGGTAATCTGATGTTGGTCTGTTTTTTTTTATAGATGCTGAGCAACAGTCACACCAGTGACCGTGTGTGTGTGCATGTACGTGCCTTTGTGATGGAGAGAATGTGTGAGTGTGTATAAATATTCCATAAAAAAGATCTGAGCGCCAACAAGATTGTATGTCATTTTGTCATCCTTAATGAGTCTGTAGCATAACTGCTCTATTGCAATAAGAAACCTACCGGTAAAAGGTTGCGCTGTCTATTTATCTATTTATCCACAAGGAAATTAACAAATGTTAATGTAGGTGCACATTTATTTTAAAGACTTGTTTGTAGTAGCAGAGTACCCACATCAGTCTGAGATGGAGATCATGAGTGTTTGAAAAAATTTCCCTGTGCTTGAGGCAGAGCAGTGGAGAGAGAAGCTGTCTTCTAATCGTGCGACCAATACCCATTCAATACCCATTAGATAAATCAAGATTAGACAACAATATGACATTTTAGTTTTTAGATATTCTAACGTGTAGGCCCAAGGGACACACTCTGACCAGATTCACATCTTTTTGCTTGCTCACCGGCAGAATTGGCCTGGACGCACCTCCACACCGAGGTCTTGCTGAGGCCGTAGCCTTCTCCCACGACCTCCATGAAGCTCCCAGCAGAGCTAACACCATTGCTGATGAGAACAGCAATTTCCAGGCAGGCTAGATGTTTGAAACCCAGAGGAAATGCCAGTGGCAATGGAAAAGAAAAAAAAAAAAAACAAACAAACAAATAAAGGCAGATATTATCACATGGATAAAAGAAATACAAAGTAAATACATGCAAGTGTTCAGCAGAAACCTGGAAGAATACAATTCTGTTTTTCTGCCCAGGGTTTTTTTCAGCTCTAATGGGAAAGTCAAAGAAGAGCTTTCCAGAGAAGAGTTGATTTACAAAGATGCGTTTCATGCTTTGTCTTGTTTTTCTTCCAAAATCAGACATTGGAGAAAGTGTTGATACCGATTATGTTAACAGATTGAAAAGCATTGAAAATAGATACAACTTATTATAAAGGCACAGATTACGAATGGCTGGATGATCTAAAATATTTTCAATACGAGATGTTGGATTATGATGCAAGTTAAACTTAAACCTTCACAACACTTATCATCTATCACCCATCCGTCCATCCATCCATCCATCCATCTGTTGTTTATTTCGTTAATTCTTTCATTCATTTATTTATTGATTATCGCTATGATAATAATTATAATAATAATAAATACATCAGAGTAAAATAATAATAATAAAAGGATTCAAAAGATTCAAAGTCTGTTATCGTCATATGAACTAAGTACAATGAAATTCTTTCTGGAATGCCTACTACTTCACAAACTAGACAGTTAACTAATACTACTACTACTAATAATAATAACAATAAATGTTTCCATAATTATTAGAAAGGCTTTTTGAAGCCCAAAGCTATCCTGTGTGCTAAAATGCCCAGAGATATCTTAAAGCTAAAGACATAGCATCTTTTCAACACTTGATTACTATCCAAGACATGGAAGTAAATTACCTATAATTACCTCGAGCAATATAGAGTAGATGAAAGATAGATGGCTTTAGACATAAAAGACTTTTCTCTGACAATGACCTACGGTACATTTCCACCGGTTTTAATTGTGCTAAATATTAATAGAAGCTCAACAATTTAAAGGGGAATGTTAGTATAAATCATCAAAATAAACTGCTAATTTAATGCCAATGTTATGCTAAGTTTAATACTTGTACCTAACCCCTTTGTTTGTACAAATATTCTTCTGGATTGCAGCATCTGAAATTTTGGTACGTATGAAATAGATTGGGATAATGCAACAAGCAATTCTTAAATGTTTGTAGTGTCTGATTATATTATTGCTAATCTCCACGTGCCAGTTCTGGGATAATTGCATTTGTGATCGTATGTTTATACCTCATGTTTTACTGTAAGTATTATATAATGCTAATACTAACCCCTTACCATTTAGAACTACAGAGAGAGAATTACTTTGCGCCTAGTGAGGCTGGATCAGGTTTTTGTGATTTGGAAATCTGTCACACAAAAAAGCATTCATTTGTTGAAATTTGGGACATGCATTGTGAAATAAGGGCCAGTTTATTAGTCTTCAGGCTAATAGTTCAATACGTGCCATATTAACACAAAACTCCCTTGAGTCCAAATTTTAGATCCAAGTACAATCAATTAAAAGCCACTACAAGCCACTCAAATAATAGTGAATTTCCAAATCACAAGAGGCAACTGATACCACTTTAATTAAATAGATAATAATAAATAGACTTAGGTTCGGATAATTACAGCCCCTTTGGTGCGAAAATGCACTTATTGCCATTAACAAATCAATTTTCCCATTTTCACCACCAACTCTCTTTTGTTTTGAAGTTGAATGTAGCATGATGAGTATACCATGCTGCCATTACCCAAGTGAAGATAAGGTACAATCAAGGTCAATGTTGTGAGAGTAGTAAATTATAACTTTGCATATTTACTTGGAATAACAGCCTGAGCTATTGTAAATCATTTGTATCCAAAGACAGTCTTGAATGATCTAACTGCAGTAATAATAGTCTTGCACTGTTCCTTCAGAAATGTTTCAGATGTTTCAGTGAGTCTTATGCTCATCTACCTCTGAGTACAAGCATAATTATATCCATTATAAGCAGTTTAACTAGGTGATCATGGATCGATTCTCACTTTGCTATTAACAAACTTTGCCCCTTTGTGTCCCTTCCCTGTTTTGACCAGCAGGTAGTTGGCCAGCCCGTTCTCTCTTCTGCGGTGTAGTTTGTAAGCCCTAGTGTATCCCCCCTTCTTCTGGCACTGCAGTATAGCTCACTCGGTTGAGCATGTGATTCAGGGACTGTTAACCTTCTGGTTGTGGGATTGAGGTTGGCCGAAGACCAACTTCACCTTGTTATATTTGTTTTATTTTCTGTCTTCTCTAGTATTTGTTATTGGATACTGTATCTCTGCTTCCCGGTTTTGGTATGCTCTACTTTTGTTCTGTTTTTTGTCTTAGTTTTTCCTAGTGTTGTTAGCCCTCTGTGTTTGTTAATGTGCCTTAGTTCCAGTACATGTTAATTGTTAAAATTGTAAAGTTATTCCACCGGTGTCTTGTTGTTCCATGACTCTGCTGATTGGTTGTTTTGGTCGGTTCCACTACTGGTGGGAGGGGGGGGACAGTATTCTCCGTATGTGGCTTACTCGTTTAGCCAGATGAAATAGTTGAGGCATAATCCTAGATCTGTTGGTTCTGCAAAACTCTTGCTGGATGTATTGCTATAGCAACACACCATAATCCTCAAACCTGCTCGAAGCAGGTTTGTTCTGTGTAATTAGGATTAGCTTGCACACTTAACCCTCAAGAATTTATTAGCTCCTTATATTAGAATTCAAACTAGATGAAGTCAGACTCTCACAACCACACAGACTGGATCCAGCTAAACTAATCTACTCCTGATGTGCATTTAAGGAACCGACTTAACCAGATGATTTACTTATCTTGGATGTTTTAAGCGATGTAGAGAATACCTCCCTTGTTAGCCTTGTTTTCTGTGTAGACCAGGGGTCGGCAACCTGCAGCTCTGGAGCCGCATGCGGCTCTTTCATCCTTATGCTGCAGCTCCCTGTGGCTTTGGAAAATAAATAATGAGTATTCAATTTAAGTGTATTTTATTTTTATTCGTTAGTTTTAAAAAAGAATTGTAGTTCGAAATTTGAAGATTACTGTGATTAAAATACAATGTGTTTTGTTGCTCAAAATATGCGTCACAAAAACCGGTATATGCCCGCCAAATGGCTGTGCATTTATCAAGCTACAATCCTGCGTAAAGATGAAGGTGACATCTTATAAACTGCATTTGCAGACGCTGTGTGGTGAGGTTCAGGAGCAAAAGTCCCATTAACCAGGTAAAAAATATATTTTAATGAGATATTGTCACGGTTCGAGCGCGAACGACGACCCATAATGCAGGCGGTTCTGGAACAAGACGTTTCCAAGAACAGGACTTGAAACAGGCACGAATAGCAGAAAGCCATGAGCGATGCGTAGAGGTGTACAAAAATACACAGTCAAACGCATACAACAATCGACAATCGGGGACCGAACACAGGC
>JAODKL010000001.1:36918856-36930683 GCA_026780765.1 Petrocephalus schoutedeni | reverse complement strand
GTTGATGGCCACAATTTCACTGGTACTTTCGGGTGCTATGTGACAAGGTTTGTTGCAACAGCAATAAAGGTCTTTTCTTCATCATCATCATCATCATCATCATCATCTGCACCTAGTTCGCACCAGCTGGGTATGGATGAGGGTGCCGCCACCCGCATCCTCTCCCCTATGGCGTCACTCGACACGGCTGGCGCGCTCCCCGAGGTCCCGTCTGCTCCTGGAATGCTCCCAGAGGGGTCGGCTGCACTCCCTGGGATGTTGTCCACGCCTGGTGAGCTCCCCGTCATCCAGTCCGCCCCCTGTGCACTCTCCGACATCCGGTCCACGCCCAGCTCCACTCCTGAGCCCTCAGCGTCGCCCACCTCCTCTCCTGAGCCCTCAGCGTCTCCCGGCTCCTCTCTTGAGCCCTCCACATCGCCCGGTGCCTCGCCTCATCCTGCACAGCCTCACCAGTCCTGGCCCAGCGTGCCTTCGCACCTGGGACCGGGCCTTCGGCTGAGCCCCTGCCTGGAGGAGGGGGTCCTGGATGAGGACCCTCAGGAGGACATTGAATGGGACGCTGTGGGGGTGTCCCTGGGCACGGGAGCAGGGACCCCGTACCCCATCCAAGGCCTGAAACTGGTGCGCTCCCAGTCCCTGGGGGGCCCGCTACCCCAACAGGGTAACAGAAGGAGGAGAACCAGAGTTTCCTTCTCCCGCCGAGGAAGGCGGGGACATGTCCGAAGGAGTGGGCCTCCTCCCAGGACAAGGTTCTCGCCCTGCAGGTTCCGCGGTCCTCGCCACACTGGCTGCTCCAGCTGTCTCTGAGGCGTTACCCGCTGGTCCCACGGTGTCCGGCGCCCCCGCAGCTCCCGCGAGGCCCGCCGTCCCCGCAGCTCCCGCGAGGCCCGCCGTCCCCGCAGCTCCCACGAGGCCCGCCGTCCCCGCTGCTCCCTCGAGGCCCGCCATCCCTATGTTTTCCGTCATGTCTGCACGACCTTCCAGCCCGGGTGACAGAAGGCCTTATGGGTCCGGGAAAAAGGTCCCTGATTGGATCTTCAGCCAGGGTCCCCGCGCTGCTGGTCCCTGGGGAGCCCCTGAGCCCAGAAGCAGCCGCCCCAGGCTCCGGGACCTCGAGTGCCTGCCTTCGTCTCCTCGCCTCCACGTCTGCCTCAAGTCCTGCCGTTTCGTTCCATCTCCCCTCAGTGTTCCACTGTTCTGTCCGTCCTCCTGGGTTCCCTGTTGCAGTGTTCCCTGGTGTTTGTGTCCCTGGTCATGTTGTCCCTGTCCCTTGTCGACTGTCTTCTCCGGTGCGTCCCTTGTCTTTCTCCTGTCCTGCCCTTCTGTTTCCCGTAGTCTTGGTGGTTCATTGTTGGCTTTGTCTTCGTCCCTGTCCTCCCGTTGTTCCTGGAGTCCTGTCCTGTTGGCCTGTTTTCTGGTCTGGTTTAGTTCGTTCGTCTTGTTCACTCTTGTTGTCTTCCCCAGGTCGTCCGTCTCCGGAGTCTGCCCGTGTCTGGCGTGCCTGATCCTGCCCTGTGTCCTGGCCCCATGTGCCTGTCCTGTCCTTCGGTCCCCTGGGTCCCCTCCCGGGGTTTGCCGCACCCGGAGTGCGCGCTCTTGGGTGGGGGGGGCTATGTCACGTTCAGCCCCGCCCTGCGTGTTTGTTCTCCCAGTGTTTCCCTCAGGCGGAGCTTAATCAGCCTCACCTGATCCTCGTTGTGCTAGCCTAATGTGTCAATCCCCTTGTTAGCCTTGCACACCTGCCTTGTGTTTCCTCCCTGATGTCCTCCCCTATTTAGTCGGTCTGCGTTGTGTTCCCTTTGTTGGTTATTGCCAACGTGAGAAATGGGATGTTATTAAAGTTCATGTGTGAGTAAAGGCAGGCATCCCAATACGTTTGGCAATATAGTGTAAAATACAAAACACCATCCTGGTCCCATTAATAACTGCCTCTATGCATATAATTCTCCCTTCATTAGTTAATTTTTTATGTATCAAACTTATCACCCCTTTCCACTTGCTTGAGAATGAACTGTGAAACATATTCCCTACCCAGTCCTGTTTCAGTTTAGGTGCCTCTCCCTCCTTAAAGTGAATTTATTGAATAAAAGTCTTCTTTGTCATGCTTCAGGTAGGCCAATACCTTATCCCACTTTCTAAAATCTCCACATCCATTAAAATTATAAGTTTTACATAATTACGTGCCATGCACACAATAGTAAAGGAAGGTAGAATTATTCAGAGACTGGTAAACCCGTCTCACTTGTACATTCACTTGTAGTAATATCTGTGTTCATTTTACAAGTCAGTACCAAACCCAAGTAGAAACACACATCAACACTAAACTTAACATTTCAACTATCAGTACTAAGTAACTTAAATATGTACTAAAAAACATTAAAAAACTTGGGACAGTTGTCTTCGCCTCACTGGTGCCGGTGAAGCTGCTGCTCCTTACTTTTCATGTAAAGTGCAGAGTGTCCGGGGATGCCAGTGTATATCTCACATTTTGCAAAAGCTGCAGTGCCTTCTTCGCCATGTTGAAACTTCTCCTTTTCTGAGCTAGCTTTATGGACATATCAGGAAACCGAGACAGACTTTGGTTTTCCCACTAAATCCCATGTCTTCCTCTTGCTTGTGCAAGAACTTTCTCTCTCGCCAACTGTTGCAGCCTTGGCGGCTGATCCTGGCCAGGTCTGGATGTCCGAACAGCTGAATCACTGAATGTCTTCAAACAACGACTTAAAACACACCTTTTCCAGAAATACCTGAATTAGCACTTCCGGTATTATACTCTGAGGACTTTTCCTTAAAAAAAAGAAAAAACTGCACTTTCCCAAGAGAGTATTAGATCGATGGTATTCATAGCCTTGGTTTTATTGCTTGAGCTATTATCGGGAAAAATTCACTGTAGAGTCTTAAAGCACTAATGTAAGTCGCTCTGGCTAAGGGCATCTGCCAAATGCTGTAAATGTAAATGTAAAATGACTGGGAGCGGCCGACCGGTGTGCTCTCTCCACCTCAGTCTCCATCCTCATCAATTCCCAATCCCTCTGATAAAATTTTCTTCATACACATCTCCATCATGCTGTTCACACCATAAGTTTAAAAAAAAAAAAAAAATTCAAATTTTATTTGTCACATACACAATCATACCCAGTACAATATGCAGTGAAATGCGTACACAACTGCCCGTGCCCTTAAAAATTAAAAAACAATTAACAAGAAATAAAGTACAATAAAATAAGATTAAGTAAATGAAATTACATAAGGAAATAGAACAAAATATAGAAATTTTCTAAAGTATATAAGAAATATAAATATAAAAAAAAACTTCTGTGCAATGGATATGAATTAGCAGGTGGCTAAGTGATGTGTGGAGAAGATGAGAGATGGCATCATCTGTAGAGCGGTTTGGACGGTAGGCGAACTGTAGTGGGTCAAGTATGTCCGGTAGTGAAGAAATGATGAAATCTCTGACCAGCCGCTCAAAGCACTTCATCACTACTGAGGTGAGGGCTACAGGGCGATTATCATTGAGGGAAGCAGGGTGAGGTTTCTTCGGAACAATGATGGACTCTTTGAGGATTACCGACTGGGACAAGGAGAGGTTGAATATCTCTGTGAACACAGGTGCTAGCTGGTCTGCGCAGGCTCTGAGGTCTTGACCTGAGATGGCATCTGGTCCTGCTGCTTTCCTGATGTTCACTCTCCTGAAGGCTCTCCTCACATCCTGCTCGGAGATGATGAACGTGTTGCAGACTCACAAAGTTCTTGAGGTCACATTCATTTATTAACAGTTCTGCAAAGTACAACAAATAGCCATCAGGGCAACAGCACAACAGACGTGTCTCACCAGCTCTGAATTCGCTTCACTCTGCCCTCTCACAGTCACATCCGAACGATATTCATTGTATGTTCACAAGAGCCGACACGGAGGGAAACTAGGATATATATATATATACAGATATACACACGTATATATATATACATACATATATATATATATATATATACATACATACCGACTATACCAACGATATAAACGGGCTGCTAAGCTAACACACGAAACATAATTACCGTTATATCAAACAAAAGGAAGCATCTAGCTTTACATTTTCCACTACATTACAGGTTATTCTATATTCTAACCCCACTGGAAACAGATAACGACACCAGCGTACCTGCAAAGTACAACAAATAGCCATCAGGGCAACAGCACAACAGACGTGTCTCACCAGCTCTGAATTCGCTTCACTCTGCTCTCTCTGCTGGAGTACTCCGCTCCTGTTGGACTGCTGCCACCTAGTGGACTGGCTGGTGTAGTTGCGAGTGAGCCCAGAAACAGACTGCTTGAATTTCCTAAACCTTTAACCAAAACCCAGTGTTTAACCCCCCTGTTTTTCTCTTCCTCAGTCAATCTTACTAGACTGAGGCTGCTACAAACGGGTTCCCGATACTGGCAGTGTCTTCCTGTCTGCAGCCGTTAGCGCCGCTAGCATTAGTATCGCTAGCGTCTTTAGCTGCAGCCTCGAAGCGAGCAAAGAAGGTGTTCAGCTCGTCTGCCAGAGACACGTCCGCGTTCGTCATACCGGATGTTGGTGCTTTATAGTCCGTCATTGTTCTTAGTCCCTGCCACAGGCTCCTGGAGTCACTCTGTTGGAGTTGTGACTCTAGCTTTCTCCGGTAGCGCTGCTTCGCCTCCTTCACCGCTTTCCAGACATTGTATGACGCAGCCTTGTACGGGCCCATGTCCCCCGATGCAAGCCCCACGTTGTAGGCAGCGGTGCGAGATCTCACAGCGACGCGGATGGTTTTATCCACCGACGGCTTCTTGTTGGGAAACTTTGGATAGTCATTTTTTCCACTGTATCATCTGCTAGTTTCCCAACGAATCCCACAACCGCTTCCGTAAACATGGTGATGTCATCGGAGCTGTTTCGGAACATGTCTCAGTCTGCGTAATCGAGTGCGTCCTGTAATGCAGCCACGGATTGGTCCGTCCAGCGCGCAACCTTCCTCTGACCCGGAACTTCCTGTTTGAGCCTTTGTTTGTATTTTGGCATGAGGAAAATGGCGGCATGGTTGGATTTCCCAAACGGAGGGCGAGATTGTGCCTTGTAGCTGTCCTTGATTGTTGTGTAGCAATGATCCAGTGTCCTTTCGCACCTCGTGAGGCAGGTGACGTGTTGAGGTTGCCATTGTTGAAATCCCCTGCCACAATAAGCGCAGCGTCCCAGTGCTGTGTGAGTGCCTCATGCAGCTCGCATAAGGCAGTGTCCGTGTCCACTTGCGGTGGAATATAAACGGCGCTGACTATGACCGATGTAAACTCCCGAGGAAGATAAAAAGGACGGCATTTGATGGTCAGTAGTTCCAGGTCGGGTGTGCAGGAGCGTGCAAGAGGAACAATGCTCATGCTGTTGTACCAGGTGTTGTTTACCATTAAGCACACGCCGCCTCCTCTTGAGTTCCCCGAGTCCCGGGTCCTGTCCATGCGGTGAACAGAGAAGAACTCGGCCGGCTGGATGGCGTGGTCCGGCACTGCTGGGTTCAGCCATGTCTCGGTGAAACAGAGGAGATTGCAGTCCCGAATGTCTCTCTGGAACTTTAACCAGGCCCTGAGGTCGTCAAGTTTGTTCTCCAGTGACTGGACGTTGGCGAGTAGGATGCTAGGCAGAGGTGTGCGGTGTGCACGGGCTCTCTGCCTGTTCCTGATGCTGGCTCGTTTTCCTCTGGGCCGTTAAAAACGTCGAATTGTGAGTACATTGTAAACCAATAGAAATAAGAGTGTCTCTATCGTACTTAATGCACTCAATGGTGATAAATTAAAGTTACTGAAAATTAACTTAAAAGACAAAAAATACAAAAACAAAGTGAAATGGGTCAGAGCAGTCGTGACGGCAGCCGGCCTCACCAGCGCCATCTTGCGAATAGAGCCCTGTTAGCTTCACATTGTTTTTCTCGCTGTGATTTTCAAGCTCTTGTAAGCAATTCAGTAATAATCTTAGCGAACATGACTCCAGACTTGTTTCTCCTACACCCTGCATTTGTGGTGGTAAATCTGAGGTCAGCTTGGACATTTGTGGCCTGTTGTTTTTCCTCCCTTGAAGCATTTTGATGTAGTCATAATTATAGCTGCTCAAAAACTGTCTCCAAACAATTCAAGTGTGCATAACAACACCAACAGAGGTGAATTCACAGAGAATAGTGGAAAGCCATCAAATAAAAATATGAAATATATTAGTGAGTGAGCTAAACTCACCCAATGTGCCTCCATCTTGCTTGACGTACCCATGTGACTCCATTATATAATTCTTATAAATTCTATGAATTCTTCATATGTGTTTTTTTGTAACATTTATTTCAAAATGTATAATAAATATCATATGTACAGCTTTCTTTACACTGTAATATTGCATTTGGGCATGGGGAGGCTTGTGACAATATAGCCCTTCAGAGTGCATAGTGGAAAAAGCAATTAAAAGCACATTATAAGTGGCAGAATACACGTAAGGGTAATTTATATGTCACACCCATATTTTGTTGTTTCTTCGCCCAAAAGCATATCTAGCCTAAGTACGCGTAAAGCCGAGACTTCTATCAATAGGAGAATACGCTTAAATGATGAAGTATGCAGCTAAGTGCTTTTTTGACTTAAGTGCATGGGAAAATCAACTCCTACATGTGCATTGCCACAATATAAATTTGCTCATGCCCAGTTCTGATATAAAGGTATAACACAAATGGTTTTCATTAAAAGTCTGTTTAAATAAGTATTTAGAACATTCTTTTAAATATTTGTTTTGTACTAAAATACTTAGAATATTTGATATTGATATATAATGCATCACAACTAAAACCAAAAGTACAATACCTAAATTTGACAAAACAAACAAAGAAATAGGAATTAATATAAACATGTGAACGGAGATGAATTTCTCAGTCAAATACAACAAATATTTCATACACCTTATTAGTACTGTAGCTGTTTTCTTTGCTAAGGAATTCCAGGATTACTAGAGCATATAAACCTTATGAGACAGGTGCGATAAACCAGAATGTTGTGACGAGTATGTGACAAGTATGACTCATGATTTTGGGAAATTAGGAGATGAAATATATTAATCTTTTGATCATAATATGATGTTGAGCTTGGGTGCTGAAGACTAACAGATCATGTTTTTTTATAGTTTTGCAGCTTGAAACCTATATAGATGTCCTTATATACAAAAGCAGAACTTCACTCCATTCAGGCAAAGTACACACACACACACATATACTCAGAAACACACATCATGCATTTTAGTATGTGCACGATGGGTGGAAACCTACAAGATGTAGGGAGAACATAGAAACGCCCTGGAAGTGTGAGACAATAGTTTAGTTCATTTACATGTATGTGTGTGTGTGTCCTTGGATGGACTGACATCCCAACTAATGTTTGTCATCACTTTTGCATGGGCTTTTATTGGATTGTGAATGAGTGTCAGGATAGATTCCATATTTATCATGATCATCGCATCTTTTAATGATATTTGACTGTCCCTAGTTAATGAAGTAAATGATGTTAACTGTGCTTGGATTTGGGTTATTATTCATGTCAAAACTGGAAAACATAACATTGTACACATATACAAGAACACTGCTCCTTACACTAGCAAGTTGGCTTTTCTAGATGTTTCTTAGCTCCCAGTTAAGCTTTTTTGCTAACACTGAAAACCTGTGATCTTCTCAGAATCGATGTGACATCTTGCTTTTATTCCCCTTGCTATGTCACAGAACAGGATTCCATTTTTAGTATCAGAGGCTGAACCTTTTCATAACAATTTCATGTGGGAGCCAAAGGAGAGCGGTCTTAGGTGTGGAAAACACAGCAACTGAATTTCAGTAGTTCATTGTCTCAAATGGGCATGAAATGACCAAAGAAATAGGAATAAATAAAATGACAAGCAGAAGTGAGTAATGAGTGGAGGAGGGGAAGTCAGTTAAGATTGTACATTTTCAGGAACATCATATCCAGCAGCCTTGTAAGTCCCATCTCCGAATAGCCCGATTCTGTCAACCTGATTTTGATAAGTTGTTGCTTGTGTAATGTCTTTTTCTAGCGCTTGTCCATGGAGGACTCTAAAATTAGAAACCCCCACAACAGAGATAATTAATCACAGTGGGAGTACAAGACATGTAATTATTTAGGTTACCTCAGAACACTGAGTACATCACACTTCATCTATTGAAGCATCAGTTCCACAAGAACAGTTTCCTGAATATTACAAAATCACTTAATCCATTATTACAAACACTGTTATCCATTGCTTTCAATTCTAAGGGGCACCTATTCAGATGATTACAGCTTGTACAAAATTATTGTGCCGTGAGTGCACATTTTCCCGCATGGAATTAGAAGCCACTGTTCTTTGAGAATCATGTTCCAAACATGGAAATAAACTGTTGGTAATGGCTGCTAATCAGATGGTTATAGTGCATGGATGTGTTTGCTTTTTCTACATTATCGCGCTTCTTCCATGCTGTCTGATTAATCAATAAGCTTTTATATTCATAAAATCAGCTCTGCTCTGCAATGTATTGGTGTCCCATCCTGGGTTGTTCCCTGCCTTGTGCCTTGTGTGGACCCCCTGCAACCCTGGATAGGACAAGCAGTTACAAAAGATGGATGGATAGAAAACCAGTTGCTTTCTAAAAAAACGACTTGATTGATCACTTGCATTGAATTATCAATTCACAGTGTGCCAACATAATTTATATGACATGTATATGCTAAAACATATTTATAATGTGTTTGTTTTTATCTTTGCTATAAACTGTGGGAGCTTACAGTACACTGAACTGTTAATATTGGCTGGCATAATATGTAAGCAAAATCAACAAAGCGACGAGTACAATTTATCAAAATATGTGTCAGATATTCCAATAGTTACTCACAGAAGGCTCCGTATAACCCCTGTGGTTGCCAGAAAATATGGCATGGGATGCCAATATACGGCAGAAGTCCCATGACCCATTTCTTTTATAGTACGTATTGCACATATTTAGCTAATTGATATAAAGCTTGGATTGAAAACTGGTTGAGGGGCACTATTATTCCTAATTTACATAAATGATATATATACTTGTGTATATATATATATATATATATATATATATATATACATACAGTAAACTGGTATATTTGCAGCCAGAGATAGATGGTGCAGCAGATTCTGAACTAGTGGCACAGAGGCTAACTAAAGTGGAATCTTGATTTAATTATTGACAGGGATACTGGCCAGAAGAAATTTGATGAAATTGTAGACAGATGTAAGGTAAGGTACTGTGTGGGCTCCACTGAAATAAAGGAAGCTGATTGTGAGAAATACCTTGTGTGTATGTTGATGCTTCCATGTCCCACTCTCGCCAGTTTTGGGAAGTAATTAAAAAGGCCAATAGGATATTGGGTTACATTTCCATCTTTGTGGAATTTAAGTCAAAGGAGGTGATGCTAAGACTATATAATTCCTTGGTAAGACCCCACCTAGAATATTGTGCGCAGTTTTGGTCACCTCACCTTAAAACGTTCATTGACCCCTTAGAAAGGGTTCAAAAATGATTCCTGGTCTTAGAGGAATGTCTAATGAGGAGAGGTTAGCTGAGCTGAATCTGTTCAGCCTTGAGCAAAGGAGACTAAGGGGGGACATTATCCAGGTTTGTAAGAATCTAACACGTCAGGATGCTGTTCAACTAGATAGTCACTTCAATATTAGTTCATATAAAAGAATTCATGGCCATAGGTGGAAATTAGTAGGATAACATTTTTAACTGGATTTTAGAAAGCACTTCTTTACACAGTGTGTAGTTTGAGTATGGAATAGTCTTCCTTTTAGTGTAGTACAAGCTAAAATCTTGGGTTCTTTTAAATCACTGAGGTAGTGGTGGCTTAACGGTTAGAGAAGCACGCTTAATCAGTGTACCTCAGTGGTACCCCCCCCCCCCCCCCCCCCCCCCCCCCCCCCCACCCCCTCCCCCCCCCCACCCCCCCCCCCCCCCCCCCCCCCCCGCAAGGTACTACTCCCCAAACTCTGCTCCCTGAGCACTGAATTAGCAGCCCACTGCTGTGTCACATAAGGGTTAAATGCCAAGGACACATTTTGTTGTTGTGCTGTGGTGTGTAAACTATGACAATTAATCACTTCACTTTCAAATCAGATCTAGATAGGATTTTAACAGCTCTGAGCTATTAGTTGAATTGTGTATGAAGAGCTTGCATGTTCTTCCTGTGTCTGTGGTGGGTTTCCTCTAGGTTCTCTTGTTTCCTCCCATGGACAAGATTATGAAGAATCTGTGATGATATATTATTCAAGTTTGAGCATATTTGTTGCTGTGTTCTGGGCAATAAGAACTTCCCAGACTGTCACTAATGCATACATATGTATACATGCAGTATTCATGGATATCCATAAGGTACAAACAACATTAATGTACCCCCAATGGTACAAAAATGTTCCTTAAAGGTCCATTTCTATACCTTAAAAGGTATAGCTAGGGTGCAGTTGGCAGACCGCTGAGGGTTACAATTCCAGTGACAAGCAAAGACACAATATAAAATTTTATTTTTAATGATAATAGGATACAATTAATTGAATTTAAATTTTTGATTTTTAAATTTTATTCATAATTAATATACAGAAATTACAGAGTGTGCATTTATAAGGTCATGGAGAGAAAAGACGAATGACACTGAGCATACTTTCATATCAACACCACACAAAATTTCCAGATGCACAAATAAGGATACGCAAGCAATGACATATTTATTAATGCATTCAATTCAATTGAAGTACAAAAATAATTCCATCCGCTAAATTTATACTAATTCTCCAAGTTTGTGTGGTGGGGTCAACCAATCGTTATAAGAGAACAAGGTCATGCATGTGAGATAAAGGACAAGACTAAACACATTTAATTAAAATGGAGTCATGCCACCAACTTAACAAGGGTGCAAATTACATAGTTACAGTAAATCGTGCTCAGTAGAGTGCCAAAGTGAAAGTTTTCCCATCATTATTAAAAACTTTCCGTCAATGATGGAAAATATTAGGTTAACATGATCTGGTCATGATACAAAGTAACACAATCAGTTGCCTATAGAATTCACAGAAATTACTTTGCAAAAACATGGATGAGTAATGATTTTGTGGACAATGAGCATATGTGATTTTATTAGTTGTAAAGCATGACTAAATTTCCAGTTCTTCATTGTAGGTTATGGAGTGTATGAAGTATATTTTTGTTAAATTCAAACAATGCATACAATTCTTATTTATTTTGTGATATCTATAAAGCTAAAAAATTATAGTAATAAAAAAAAGCTTTCCATATTTCCAGATGCTTTTGTGACATTGCTGTTGTTTATTGTGGCCATGTATCCCTCTTTTAAATAGTATCCACCTTCTGTTTTTAACTGGCTTTACCTTCAATGTCACTTGAATGAAAAATCTGTCATAAAACTTTGTCAACTAAATTGGTGAAAAGGTGATATGTCAACTTGACAAAGGAGCAGCCAGGGTCAACAGTTATGAGAGCTTCAAACGTTGGAACAAACCTTTATAAATGATTTTGTCAAGGACTTATGTTGGTGTCATGTAGCCTTATTAAGAGCCTTATTTAAGCGCCAAGGAGCAGCTGGGCGTGGATGAATGCTCACTTAAACATAAGTTGAGCTGTACCCAATGTTCCACAGCACCTAAAGCAGGGGTCACCAACCCTATGCCCGCGGGCACCCGGTCGCCCGTTGGCCTCATCTCAGTCGCCCGTGGACTTGTTCTAAAAATAGCAAGTTGCCCTTGTGGTT
>JAODKL010000001.1:36900909-36915233 GCA_026780765.1 Petrocephalus schoutedeni | reverse complement strand
CAACACTCATGACATGGTTGAAGGGTGTTTCGTCCGTTTTTATTTTATTTTTGAAATATTCATTTATCGGCCATTATGAATGCCGATACCGATAGTTTGGAAAATGCCTAATATCGGCCGATAATATCAGCCTGCCAATAAATCGGTCAGGCTCTAGTCCAGAGCATAAGCAACCATGAATTGATGTCTACTTGTCAATGTTTTGAGGGGATTTTTGAAATTGTGGATGTTGTGAACAACCTTCTTGAAGAAGCTGTGCTTTGCCTCATAACACATTGTCCACAGATCAACCAGAGGACCAAAACAGCAGATCAAGTTTGGATAGTGCTCAAGGTAGTGATGCTTAGGTAGGAACCTCTCATTGGGAAGAACATCAGTGAACAGCTGTCGATGACCAGAAATCTTACTCTCCAGATAACAGATAGATTCCTCTGATAGTCTTGGACTAACCACTATTTCCACATTGTCTTTTAAGTCCATTAACAGTTCCCATGCTTTTTCATACTCAGGCATCATACTACCTACCATGAGAGGAAGCAGCCTTAGTAGGGTCCAATTTTCATGTGTGTTCTGGCCTCAGCGATTTAGTGTTTGTTTTTGACTGTTGTGCTTCAGGAGAGAAAATATGTATAGAGTGGTAATGGTAGTGGCTTGAATTAACTTAGAAAGTGGGTATGGCGCTCCACCTAGTGGCCACGCGTATTGTGACAAGCACTTTCTCGTTTTCGTTGTGTTTGACGCTATCCCATCTATCATTGCGGTTGAGCGGAAAAGTATGTTCTCTGTAATTCCTGGGTTTCTTCCTTATTGTTAGGGCTTTTCTCCTATGCCCTCGACAGCAACGTCTGTAAGTGTACAGTATAAGTTGTCTTTTTTTTTTACTTTGGTTAACTTGTATGCTTGCTGAAGATTTAATGTCCAAAAGACGTTGCTTGTTTATTCGTTGTAAATGAGTGTAATTTGTTTCTATTTTATGTTATTTGTGGGCGAGCTAATACTGCACGGGATTTAATGGAAATGCTAAATCCATTTCTGTTGTTTCTGTTTATTACAGTTTCGCTCGATTTTCCTAGTGTACAAACAGGGGAAACAAAGGAGCAAGGCGCTCACATTTCCTGGCTCGTGAAAACAAGTTTGGCTTGCTGTTTATCTGTGTTCATGCCTGGGCATAACACAGAGAGAGAGCAGTACAATGTGCATTTCCTCCAACTGTTTTTTTTAAGTTAAAGTTCTTTGGAATTATTTGAGGTCTGTTTACTTTATCAGAAAAGGAGTATGGAAATGAACAGATAATGTTGTTGACCTGCTCAAAGGAAAAGTGGCATCAATAAATTTCTGCAGACACAGAGCCAATTCCTTAGGTATTACCCCTTCAAACAGACCATGTACAACATCTGGAGGAAAGCCAGTAATAACATGAAAGAAGGATAGGTGTTTCTGTAGAACACACACAGCTTTCACTCCATTCACATTTGTTAGAAACTCACTGCTCTTCAACTCAGCAATGAAATGGTCATGCTGCTCTGGGCTACTAAGCTGAAAGAGTCCTTGTCTTACCTCTGCTGTCTGAATGTCTTCCAAAGATGCTAAGCAAAATCTGCAGAATTTTTCCACTCGAAAACGTTCCTGAAATCCTCCAAGCCCATGAGCTCCAAGATTGTCTGCTGATACAGTAAGCACTGTTCCCCTGATATTGTCACCTATTTGTTCAACATATAAACCATTGTCCTCTAAGCTCTTCAAGTCACGTAAAAGTGGTTCAAAAAATGATTCGTAGCAGAATGCTCTCACTTCTGAAGTTTTCCCAAGCAGTGCCAACTGGATAGAGTGGAGATTTGATCGGTACTGTGATTCCCAATTCAAAATGACCCAGTAGACTGCTGTAATTTTATGCTTCTTTCTAGATGTTCCTAAAGGATTAGCTATTTCAAAATCATCAATGTAAAACCCAAGTAAAAGTCTGAAACTTTGGTCACCAACAAGCTTGTTGTTTTTGAAATACTGACTATCAAATGGTGAGGTGTAATATCATGGTGTCCTCTCCTTGATGGGAAATGTCTTCTGAAGGATGTCAGGTTGATCCAACAAAGACTTCAAAGTTTTCAAAAGAGGAATGTAAACAAATCTGTGATTTTGTACCCTACTAAACACATATTCAACAGGTTTGATTACACCAAAATTGTTTTTAAAGTAGATATTTTGCTTATGATTTGTTGAAAGTGGACCTTTGTCAGTGGTAGCACTCAGAAATGGGTTAGTTTTTTGCAATACATCTGCAATGTCAGCAACAACAGACTCGTTGACATTACAGTTGTGTTTTAGCAGAATTTTATGGACTGCATACAGCGTGTTTGAGTTTACAACTGACAGAATGTCATTTATATTGTCAATAATCTGCTGAGAAGCACTTTGGGACACATGCAACTGTGACTGCATACACAACAGCAAAGCAGCAATTTTGTGTTCAAGTACTGGTGCACAGTCCTTAGGGTCAAAGTCTGAAATATGATCTTCTGCCTGTATTTCTTCAGCTTGATCTGATACGCTTTATGAAACTGAAGCTGTATCAAACTCATTGTGTGTACTACTTATGATACAAACAGATGTACGGAGGTCTTTCAGTGTTTGTTTTCTGTGTTTCTTAGACTTGAGATCTGAAAGTTATATTGTTGTTGCTGCTAAAATCACAGTTTGAAAATGGACAATGAACCAGCTCATGGTTTTTCAAATGTCTTCCTAAGTGTTGCAGAAATAGCGGCAACGTGCAAATGTCTGAGAATTCACGTAATTCACACTGAAATGTGGCATATTCAGTGCATGTATCTATTTTAGGATGTGCTCTCCATAAATGGGTTTTTAAGGCTCCTGTTGTTTTGAAAACACAAACACACTCTGGATGAATGCAAGGGAGAGCACCTTTACCAGCTTTCCAGTGATGAAGCCTGTAATGCTTGAGCAGAATGTCTTGCTGGTGTGTAGAAAATTTACAGGAGCAGCACTGCATTTTGTTTTATGCCTGAAAAAATACCTAGAATACAAAAAGAAAAATGTATTAATAATGTATTAATAAGTAATCATTTGTAAGTCAATCACAAAACAGCCATAGTAAATTATGCCAATAATGTAAAAAAATGTTAGGCTAAAATGTTCGTTTAGGAATTATAACCGTTTTGACCTTTTAGCATATAATATAACGTTAATCAATCGTGACATGTGGGTGCTCGTGAGTCCAAAAATCCGCCAACGGCTCACTAACGTGCCATATTCTTTTAGCCAAGTTACTTCAGTCTGCAAATAGCCTTTTCAAATTGTTATGCAAATAGCCATTGAAATGATCAGCAGTTAAAAGGATTAAAATGCATCTAACATAAGTAAACGTTAGCAATTCAAATAAATTACATTAACGTTAATCCACATGCCAGTTGTATGTATATATATATATATATATATATATGTACATGTATATATATTCTGCCGATCGACCATATAAATATATACTATGTGCTGATTACTTCACGGACCGATGATAGCAAGTTAACACGTAGTACTCACCATTTCGGAAGATATGGCGGGGCGTTCCACAAGTAGAAGGAGTCCTTTGCGCATGCTCGGACTTTCCCTCTTGCTCGGCCAACATAGAACATTTTGTGCACGGTTAAAAGTTTCATGAGCTCAGTTATACTCGTTGTCTTGCTGAAACTTTAGTAGTTGAGTAATAAAAAGTACACAATAATTAACAAAGCATATATTTCTTTTTTGACACAACCATTATGTTGAGGCAACATATATTTCTTGTTTAAGACAACTTTTTTCAGCATTCATTTTTTTACAGTGCATAGCAAATACAATAGGGTTCTAGTAGTGTATGTTTGGATCCCTAAATATGAAAAGAACACATTTACAAGCTGCTCAACTTGCTGTTTTAAGTTCTTGATAAAACTTGCATGACAAAGCTAGCATTGTAAAAATCATTTATTGCATGAGATGAAAAATAGTTCAGGTGCTCTTGTTTCAATACAGCATGGTGGTGCAGTGGATAGTACTGTTTCATCACACATATGAGATCTGGGTTCAAGTCTCCGCCAAGGTTTCATGTGTGTGGAGTTTGTCACTTATTGTTGTGGGTTTCCAATGGGTACTCCAGTTTCCCCCACAGTTGCCAAGTTGTGCAAATTTGGACATTCTGTGACTACTAGTTATGTGTAGCAAATTAATTCTGTGTAAGCAATCACAGAGCAGAGCTCATGAACATATTAACAAGCCCATAAAATTAAGGAATTTTAAGGAAATTACAATGTATGTGATATAAATACCTTAGAGTAGGTGTGATCCATTGTTCTTTCAAGTAAAACAGTTTATTTATATAGTAATTCAATTTTAGCAGCTCTGTCTGGTGACCCATGATGCATCTTCAAGATCTGATTGGTTTACTTGTTCTCAGCAAGAGAGCATAAGAATCTGTTCGACTATACTCAAAATGGGCTCTGACAGTTCATGTCTTCAATTCAGATATAGAAGAATGTCGCATGTGTTGCCTAGTCTGCCCTCAGGGTAGCCAGCTTTTATTGTTTCCAATCTACAGTGTTTGGTTTCTGCTTGCAGTGCCCATTTTATATTTTTTCGGCCTATTGTAGCACGTTTATGAATTTTAGTAAGCAGGGCTCTTTTGGAACAGGTGTATGAATGATTTTACATGCTACACTGCACTGAAACATTCATAGTACTTGTTGACTTTTACATAAGGACTGCCACTAATGATGATATTGATTCACTACATTTATTTTCACATTTGGTTGCTATGGCTGCTGCTTTCATCACGCTAGCCAGATGACTATAACAGAATGGTCTAGATGAGAGTGTTCCTCTCTTATTCATGATTCTTGCCTCCTGGGACCCCTGGTTCTCATACTGAGCACCGTGAACCTCCTGCTGGTACCCCTGACACTATCCTGAGTTGTTCTGCCAAACCTTAGCACTTATGTAATGGATTGATTCCCCACCCATGAATGGGTAGTGAAGTCCATAATTATTTTCACTGTTCAATAATTAATACTTAAGAATAGTAAAATCAACACATAAAAAATCAACACATATAAAATCAACAGATATAAAACCTCTGTCTTCCAACATCTGTTTCAGTTAAATATCTGTTTCCCAGCTACCCACTCCCAGTCTGACTGAGTAGTGATAAAAAAGACCTTGGCCTTATGTAAACCTGAAATATGCTCTTTGAATTATTGAAGTATTGCAGAACCATTTATGGAACTTGGGTCTGCTTTCTTGCTCATAATAATAGTTAATAACATTCTTCATACAGTATTTTAGGGAGAAAGTATTTGGATATTTTTCGAATTAAAGTGTTGAGTAATGCTAAACATGTTTATTTAAAAATCTAATGTTTTACTAATTAGATGTTTGTTTCTTTGTGTCTTTTCCTGGCATTTCCTTTTGTGTAAGATTCAGTATTCACTTTTGCTGAATTCTGTCTTTTAGTGTGGTAGTATTATTGGGGTCAGAAATTTTTTTCTGCATGTTTTCAGAGCAATTGACATTACCTTAAATTATTAGCTATATTAAAATGATGTCATGCATGCTTTTTTGACTTCAGAGGATTGTGTTTGAGTTTTGACAAGGAGTAGTTTTGACAGGCTCATGGTCTTTACTGTCGTTGAATGCTCATGCATTCATCTGACTGACTGCATGCTTATAAAAAAAGAGTTAAAGCTTTACTATTCAATTATTATTCAAAAGATACCCATACCATGGTTTGCTTTTAACCTAGCAACCTGTCAACATTCCTGTTAATCTGCTAGTGATGTGTCAGTCACGAGCGAGTTGACTCCCATTTGGGCAGACAAATATCAGATCTTCATTTCAACAATATTGATAGAGAAATATGATAAAATCAAAAATTTACAGCGCAAATTTACATTTAATTATCATTTATACTATTAAAATGATCAGTTTAAAAAAAAGTTAGTACACCCCAAATTTTTCTCTTCAGTAAGCCTAAAAAAATCAGATGCAACAAATAAGGTACAAAAGATTAGGTCTGAAGTTTGAAAGTCACATCTTATTTAAACATCTGGTAGTGTTTGGCCATTGAGGCACATGGTACCATTATTCCAAGATGAACATTGCTATGCAAGGCCCGCACAATGAATATTTTAATGCTTATGAGTCATGAAAGGGAACCATTTGACATATTTCTGAAATCACGCATTCCACTTTTCATAAAATAAACTACAAATGGAAAAGGTTTTAGACTACTGGCAGTCCATCCTGGCAAGGCCATCTCAAGGAGCAGAGCAGAAGATGCATCGTTAAGTCTCGAAGACCCAAATGGTATCATAAAGGGAACTACAGGCAGCTCTTGCTCCAGTCAGTCTGAAAGTGCCAGAGTCAACCTTAAGAAAGAGACTGCAGAAATATAACGTACATGGGAGCAAGAAAGAAGCCTCTGCTAAAAGAAAAGAGCATCAACCCAAGATTGAAATTTGATGTTAAACACAACGATTAGGTTAAATTAAAAAATTTTAAAGGTCTTTATTGTCAATCTTGCTATGTGTACAGGACACGTGGAGGTTTGAAATTACATTACTTTCCAACGCTAAAGTAAGGGCAATTAACAGTGACAAACAAGACAGACATCGGTCTCAAAATTTTTTATAAATTAAACAAAAAATAAACGCCAAACGCCTACTCCTAAAAGACAAAAATATGGTGGATCCACAATGCAAATATGCAGCTGATTTTTTTTTTTTATTTTACAGTCTCTTTCCACACTTTTTGTGGGTAATGGGGAGGAGGGGGAGAGAGGGAAAGTGTTCACCATCCTGACAGATTGGTGGATGAAACTGTTCCTCAGTCTGGTGGGGCAGGTGTGGAGGCTGTGGTACCTTCTCCCAGATGGCAGGAGACTGAAGCAGCAATAAGAGGGGTGGGTGGGGTCTCCTACAATGCTGACTGCTTTGCGGGCTAAGGAGGTGTTGTAGATGTCCAAGGGGGAGGGGAGTGGGGTACCAATGATCTTTCCTGCTGCATTGGCAATGCAGCTTCCAAACCACACTGTGATGGTGTGTGTCAAGATACTTTCAATGGCACTTTGTGTGTTGTGTAAACCTGGTCCAGGGTATTATTTCTTCCTGTTAGAAAATCTTTTTAGAAAAATCAATGTTTTTGGAAGTGCTCATTTCAGTTGAATGAAGGACACCATTTCCGAAACAGTGTGCTCTGGGTAGATGAGTTAAAGATAAAGTTGTTTGAGCAGAATTCCAGTTGTCAAATTTGGTGAGAAAACACACAATTTGAGAAACAGAACCTTACACCAATTGTGGTGGTGGGAGTTTTTTAGTTTGGGGCTGCTTTGCTGCCTCAGGGTCAGGCCAACTTGCCATTATAGTGCCTATAATGAATTCAACATCACACCTTGGAGTGCTTGAGAAGAATAAAAGACAGTCTGTCAAAAAGTCGTTCTATTAAAGTAAAGTTAAAAAAAAAGAATTACTACAGTTTTTCCCCATGTTGTCATGGTAAAAAAAAACCCCAAAATGAACATTGTAAGCAGACTAATTGATTGCTACAGTATAGACAAATAATTTAAACAGTTCTTGTACAGGAATGATTTTGTCCCAAGTATTTTGATCCATATAAGCAGTTAATCACTATAACCATGAGCATTATAAGTGGTTTTTCGTCTGTATTATAAAACTTATTTTAATGTTATACACCCCAACCCACCCACCCACCCCCCCCGCAAAAAAAAACACCAGAAATCACAGTACTTGAATCATGAGAGGCTACTTAATGTCCACAGTGTCCATAATGACCTCAAATATAGAAGCATATCTACAAAGGAGTGACTCCAAACAATGAAATGGAGGGTTGTCGAATGGCCCAGTAAAATGAATCTGACAAATGGTGTTGGGGAACTAGAAGAGTTAAAGGAATCCAGCTTGGAGGAATGGGCAACAGTTTCTTCAGGTTAATGTGAAAAATTGAAAGACATTTATAAGAATTGGGAGCAATACCAGGCACTAAGGGCGTTTTTCCACCGCACAAAGTTTGGTACTTTCGGTACTTCCTTTGTGTTGGTTTTCCATTGGCTGGTACCGGTGCCAAATGACATCATCGGTACACTAACTGCAGCAGCACCGTGTTTCTTTCGCCAAAATGCTTTTCCACTACCATAAAAACTGGTACCAGCTGAATAAAAACACAACGTGAAGCGGGGCATTTCATACTGAATTCGAATAATGGCTCTAGTATACAGGTGAACGATGTTGGATATTAAATCTAGCATCGCATGTTATGCACATGCAGTTCATATGTCACTAGTGAGTTACATTAAGATCAGACTTTTTCTTACTTTCGGTTTTATACGGACATTACGGACAGCACAGGGGTTTAATGTTTTGCTAAAAAAATTTTATTTTGGCATAGGGAAAAGGCTTAGCTGACTTTGCAATTTGAATGATTATTCCTTGCATAGATTATATTTATATCCAAAATATGTTTTTAAAATCAGTTTAAAGTTTACCTCCACTGCTTTTGGTTGGGCGCTGCATGCGTTCTCAGAGACGATCATAATCGTCCTCACCCTTGCTATTTAAATCACTCCTAGACAGGTTTGTGAGAAATTTAACTACTTTTTTATTTTATGTTAACTAACTTATAAATACCCCAATATTTATTACAACAAAATTACATCGCTATATCTGGAGACCGTGCTACAGTAGACAATATATTAAATAAAATACTTTTTAAATTTCTTGTTGCTGTATGCCGTCCTGATTTTGGTGTATCTGTTTTTCCGACCAGATCGCAATTATTATTTTTTTACTTTGTTTATTGCTGTTTTCTGAGTTCGTACGTTTGTCAAGATGGCGATTGCACTGTGTTTCAGAATCGGGCAATCATAGCGAAAGCGTTGCAAGTTACGCCCCAAAGGACCGAAAGTACCAAAGAAGTATCCCAACTAGTTTGGCACTTTCGGTACTTGACTTTTTGATTCTGGTACTCGACCAGAAGTCAATGGAAAAGCGAAAGTACTGAAAGTACTGTACCGAAAGTACCAAACTCCGTGCGGTGGAAAAGCGCCCTAAATGTAAGGAGGTACTTATGTTTTCACCAAAAAGAAAAGTGACATTTCTGTTGAATTTTCTTGAAGAAATTATTTTGAAGTCAAGTATTCATTGTTTTTTGTTAATTACATCAATTCTATTGATCAAAATCCTTCTAATAAATATTAAATGTGTGCTCAAATATGTAAAAAAATCATTTTGGTAACAAAGGCAACAAAAATACTTTGTAGTTACTCATTTACTACTAAACTACAAATCATGAACAAATATAGTTGCTACTTAAAATGAAATATGTGTCATAATTAGCACTTAATTTATGGTTAATTAACATAATCCGACATTATTTCTGTCACAACAAGTAAAGTGTTTCTGAGATATTTAAAGTGGTGTACTATATATGTACAGTATATGAATATATGTATATATACACATGCTCTCTCTCTTACACACACACACATACAGCTCTGGAAAAAAATTAAGAGACCACAGCAAATTTTTTAGTTTCACTCATTTCTCAATTAATGGGTATGCTTCTGTGCTATGTATATTTTTGTCAACTCCAACCTAGCTCTTGCAGGACTTCTGCCTTGTTTTATGGGACTTCAGTCCTATTTCTTGGATCCTGTTATGAACTGGTCCTAGCAGTGCACTTCACACCACTTAATGTTTCCCATTCTTTATGAAGGTTAATTGATAGTCATCCATGATATTAGAAAGTCACTTCTCCCCTCTACCAGGATAGTTTTTGGTCATTCCCAGTGTCTTCTGATTCACCCTGTTTCACATTGTCCTTGTGTACCAAAACCACACTGAACTATGAACCCAAGCAGACAGTCGTACTCATTTCTTGGTGTCCGTTAGTACTGTAGTGCTCAAGACCGGCCTAGGTGTCAAGACCACTTTTTTGTGGTCTTGGTCTCGTCTTGGATTCGACTTTGTTTTGACTCAGTCTTATCTTGGTCTCGGACATAGAAGACTCAAGGTTTTATTTCAAGACTAGTCATGACCACTCATCAAAATACCTCAGTATTTATCATGATGGCTTAATATTCATCTGTTTGTTAACACAGTACTGTGATTGGGTGTAAAATGTCCTGCTTCAACAAAATGCAACCAATAAGGTGTGTCTTATTTGAGACCAAACCTGTCCTTGCATCAGGTTGTATCCACACCTTGCTTTACCTGTCCAGAAGCATTTACATGAAGGTTTTAAGAAAAAAACATCTATGGTTCAAATTATACTGTGACACAAATTGTCACAGTATGATGCCACCTGCAGACGTTATGCTACATACCGCCACCTACAGTGTAAAAGTGCAGATCATGTGTATGTCAGAGTGGATCAGGAAAAAAAATACTGGAACAGGCGAGAAAATAAAAACGCATGCATCGACATTTATGTGGTCACATCGATGCACAGGATTGTTTGCCATCTCATCAATACATCGATACAAATTGATGCATTGTCACACCCCTACCATTTACTCAAACTTTTTATAATTAATTGGTGCAGGAAAAGTCTCTGCACATGCTTGCTCTTTTTTGAATTTCATGCTTGTAAAAATTTCAAATAATCAGCAATCAATCTTTTTGTGCATGTTAAGTCAATTCCTCACATAAGCTATAGGATAGATGTTTTTTTGTATTTAATGTTCAGGCATCTAAACTCATCAGAATTGTTACCTGAAAACCATTTATTGGCTTCAGGCTATAGCTAATATCATATAGTTGCATAATCATAATGATACAGGCCTCTCCAAAGCTGAGCTAGTTTAATTTGTAAGTTTATGCTGACAAACTTCTAGTACTGCAATTTGGAGCAAAAAAATAACAATTGCCAGAAGCTGGTGAAATAAAACTCACCAATGCTAAAGGGACGTATTAACTGAGAAACACAGTTGAACTAAAACCTGAAGGGAGAAAAATATGATTTTGAGTCAGGAAAATAAAACAGAGAAGACACAGCTAACTGAGGAAATGGAAATTGTTTTTTTAAAGGGGACAGTAATTATTTACCAATTGTTGATATTTTTAAAATAACCTTTTCTATTCCTGGATGGATTTAGAGTTCATTGACCTAAACTAGGATGTGCCAAGGACACTATCCGCTCCAACAATAGCAAGGGATAAATTCTTCTGCACTAATGACTAAATATAACAATTTAAATGTGGACATTTACTTTGGTAACCAGAATATACTGTAATGAATACATGGAAAAATGTTTCTTGTATGGTATTCGGACTAGCTATTCCATCATAAATGGTTGTCCAAACAAAACTGTTTGGAGGGTTTCATATTAATTGCACATTTTTAAATTATTATTTTTGGGAGCAACTAGACTGTATTAGATGGCATGGAACCTGAACAACAGCATTTGTGGAAATTCATCACTAGCCCATTGTCAATAAGCAATTCAGGTAATAAAACCCAACTGACACTCATTATACTGCTGTCCTTGATGGCATTTAAATAGGTCCATTAGATAGATTTAGAGATAGAGAGAGTCTGGAGCATCTCATAGGGAGAGAGATGTGTGAGCACATGGTTGTCGAGCATGGTAACTGGGTTCAGTGTGTTGGATTATAAGTAGGAGAGGTATGTCTAACTAAAGGATAAACCATAAATCAATAGTATAAAGTAGCAATCAAACCATACTTCAGGATCATTAACCTATTTACTTTGTGCATACAATAATTCTAAATTAATATTTGGTAAGTAAACAATTTCTACCATTTCTAATGTTTTTTACATGAATATTCCACACAATATAACTGTATAACAGTTTTCTAATTGCAAAATGCCAAGGCTTGTTGAGATGCGATGTGCTTCATGTGGGCCGCACAATAATCCAACGAGTAAAGATGTCTTTATGACAAATTATATAGTAAGCAAAATGACCATACTTTTTTTTTTACAAAGGAGATAAACTATATTCTACAAATGACATTTAAACAAATGCACATAACCCACACATACACAAGGTTTCATACCCATAAAAGATCCTTTATGTTTCACTGTACTGTAACTGCCTAGTAATGTTTATAAAGTAGGCCGCTGATTTTCTCTGATCTTCTGATTGTTTGTCCTATGGGATTCAAAGTTCATGGATGAATAGTGATATGGCACATCAGTTAAGTGATTAACCTGTTAACTTTACTATCTTTATTATCCTTTTGACATTGCTTAGATACACTATATTGCCAAAAGTATTGGGACACCCCTCCAAATCGCTGATTTCAGGTGGTATAATCACTTCCATGGCCACAGGTGTATAAAATCAAGCACCTAGGCATGCAGACTGCTTCTACAAACATTTGTGAAAGAATGGGTCACTCTCAGGAGCACAATGAATTCAACTGTGATAGGGTGCCACCTGTGCAATAAGTCCATTTGTGAAATTTTCTCACTACTAAATAGTCCACAGTCAACTGTCAGTGGTATTATAACAAAGTGGAAGCACCTGGGAACAACAGCAACTCAGTCACGAAGTGGTAGGCCAAATAAAACCACAGAGGGGGGACAGCGCATGCTGAGGCACACAGCGTGCAGAAGTCAGAACTTTTTGCAGAGTCAGCTACAGACCTGCAAACTTTGTGTGCCCTTCAAATTAGTTCAAGAACATTGCCTAGAGAGCTTCATAGAATGGGTTTCCATGACTGAGCAGCTACACCCAAGCCTTACATCACCAAGCACAATGCAAAGCATCGGATGCAGTGGTGTAAAGCACACTGACACTGGACTAGAACAGTGGAGATGTGTCCTCTTCAGTGATGAATCACACTTCTCTGTCTGACGATCTGATAGATGAGTCTGGGTTTGGCAGTTGCCAGGAGAACTGTACCTGCCTGACTACATTGTGCCAAGTGTAAAGTTTGGCATGGGGAGGGGGGATTATGGTATGGGGTAGTTTTTCAGGGGTTGGGCTTGGCCCCTTAGTTCCAATGAAAGGAACTCTTAATGCTTCAACCATCTTGGACAATTTACTGCTCCCAACTTTGTGGGAACAGTTTGGGGATGACCTCTTCCTCTTCCAACATGACATCAGTGCCTGATCTCTCAAATGTTCTCCTGGAAGAATGGTAGAAAATTCCCATAAACTCACTCCTAAACCTTGTGGAAGCCTTCCCAGAAGAGCTGAAGCTGTTATAGCTGCAATGGGTGAACCAACTTCACATTAAAGCTTATGTATTTGGAATGGGATATCATTAAAGTTCATGTGTGTGTAAAGGCAAGTGTCCCTCTACTCTAAAATAGCGTATTACCTCAGGTGATACACTCTTGAAAAGTACTTTCTAGTTCCTTCTTAAGCAGATGTATAGTGATTAAGCAGATGTATAGTGAATGCAGTTATGTGCAAAAACAGGTCATGTATATTTTAATAAAGTAATTTACTTAATTCATGTTTAATATTCATGCAATACATAGAAAAAAATGTAAAAATCCATTGCAAATCCTAAAACACTCTCTTGCTTACTTCAGTGCTAAGTAGCTCAAATCAGAAGCCCTCAAAACAGTCCGTTCTTGGGCTGAAAAGATATCTTCAGTGACAGTCGACCAAAGCCTCACTGGCATACATGCTCATTTGTTTAAGAAACATAATGCAGATTGGCCTGGCAAGCTGGATAAAACTGTTATCTACCACAAACAGATAAAGACCACATTAAATCAGCTAGAGAGGTGATACCCAAAACTCTCTGCATTTTTGAAGGAATCACATGACATGCTAAAGGAGAAAAGATGCCATTAAAATGAGAATAAATAAATAAGAACATAAATATACAAAAGAGAGGAGGCCATTAGGCCCATCAAGCTCGTTTGGGGAGAACTTAACTAATAGTTCACAGTTGTTATTGTGGGAATAATTCTATAAGTAATTGAAACAAGAACTGGCTAAGGCGCCAGCAAAACAGGGTCATGAGATGTCGTGATAATGCACTAGGATTATAATATTATATTATTATATTATAAAATTGTATTGCATTGTATTGTACCTAATCGAGACAGATAGAGGGAGCAGAGAGAGAACATAAGCTGCTCATGTTTGTTTATCTATTATTTCTAGAAGGACAAGGACTAGTCCACTAACTAGAGCAAATGTCAAACATGTGGTTGTCACGTAGATGGAAGGTACCGAGAGAGGGGGGGGGGACATTCCCCCAAAACGACTATAATAGGCACCGAGCTGAGACATATGGTTGAGCTCCTTACTGTACATACTGAATGTATGTCAGATAGTCGCT
>JAODKL010000001.1:36744497-36755752 GCA_026780765.1 Petrocephalus schoutedeni | reverse complement strand
CACGAAGGATTAAGGCAGTTCTGAAGGCAAAAGGGGGTCCAACCTGGTACTAGCAAGGTGAACCTAATAAAGTGGCCAGGGAGTGTATATGTACATATAGTTTTACATATTTTTTTAAAAATTTCAAATCGAGTAATATAAGTTGCATTCTTATACGATATGCAACAAACGTAACACAGATAGTTTCACAGTATAATACAGCCTTAGGCATTGTTAGGTTAGAGTTGTCTCAGCGATACAGTGTCTGTTGCCAGTTGCCTTAACATACTTGACACATTGTATTTCACTGCATCAACACAGCTCACCAAGAAATATATGGCTGTTGTTTGTATGATTATGGCAAGAACTCAAGGAGACATGACAGGCAGTGGAGGTAAAATTAATAAAATGGTCAAATGACATACTTGTTTTTTTTTTTTTAAAGCAGCAAGAAGGACATTATCGAATGGAGTAACCAGATTTCAATGAAACCGTGTACTGCATGACTTCCCCCAATAGTACCTCAAGCTGTTCATTTTTCAGTCTTTCGCAGAGGCATAATTTACCATTAATTTTTTTACAGGGTGCCACAGAGGCTATAAGTTGTGAATGTGGCGAAGCAGACTTACCGATTTGCATTTGTTAATGTTTTTCTTGTGAATGTAATGATGTTATTTGTGAAGAGGTTCTTCATTGACTTAGCTGGCGCACATATTTATGATCACAACTATCATATTGAATTGACCAATTACCAAGAAAGAATGGAAGTAAAGGCTATATAATTAGACAAGTACAATCATTTATTGGACATATTACATTATGTAGATTCAATTGTATATCTGATTATTTGGTTAGCCATAATAACCAAGACTAATTTGTAGATTTTTAAAATAATACGTTTAATTGATTTTTTGTGCCATGGAACTAATGCACAAAGACGATCACAGAACTTGGAAACTTAACAGACAAACTAGGAACCGTTAATCTGACACTAGGAATACAAACCAAAGCTAAATGCATACTTACAAAAGTAATTGGTACAAAACAAAGCCAGAATAGAACATAAGGAGGGCGAACCAAGGGCAGGAAAACTGAGACTAGAAAATAACAAACACTTGGGAACAGAAATCCAATATTACAAAACACTTGGAACAACAAAACACCAACTATAATCCCATGAACAAACAGGGAAAACGCCAGCTTCAAACTCAGCACCAGCAGGTTCCCAGTTTCTGAGCCACATGCTCAGCCCACTGAGCTCTATAGCCATCCAGGGAAGATTGTAATATGCTAATATGCTAAGCAGGATGCAGTTTTCACCAAAAGCAGCAAGCAAAAGACTGTGGTAATATAGAATTGCATTATAATTACACCCCGAAATATACTTGATAGGAATTTTAAAGTATTTCTTAGTATGCATTTTACAATGCTTAAGTGATCAGTAGATAGCATACTATCACCTAGGTAAATAAGCTCCAGAAAATTAGGTGTATATTATAATAATTGCTAACTAGCAGCATTGGGGAACTGCTGCTCAGCTAATAGCCAAATGTATGGTGAGAGCCAACTACAGTATGTTACATGAAGAAGAAGAAGAGGATGATGATGATGATAATAACTTGCAGTGCTCATCTTATATGAATCACAACAGGAATGATACATAAAACTTATCAATAATAAATGTATTATTATAAGAAACAGGCCTAGTGATCTTGGTGTGCTGCTTACTCATTACGTTTTATATATTTCTCATAAAAGATTTTTTAAGTAAAATATTTCAAAACGACCTTATATGCATGTATTCTCATAGACTGGCAAAGATTTATAAATATAGACCTATTTAGAAGTTCTCAAGGATAGCAGAATAGGTAGCAAGCCATGAAACCCCTATCTTATTCTACAGAAACTGCATTGAGCAAAAGTTCAGTTTCCAGATTACAAATACAGTAAGTACTGTTTATCCATGCATACGAAAATAAATACTTCAATCAATAACAAAAAATTCAAACAAAGAGACAAACAAACGTATACAGTATGTTTCTACATCATTTTGATAGCTCCGGTCGTTCCTGTTGCCGTATCAGTTAACTTGCCATTGCCAAATAGGAATGGCAGTCTTTAATCAAAAGCGTATAAGAAACAGCATAAGAACCTGGTGATCGACAAAACCTAAAATGTAAACTGACTGCCAATAAAACAAAAATTGAAAACAGGCACAATTTTAGTACAGTAAGCTCATTGTACCATCCATAATGTTTTGAACTTTTTTTCCAATCACATGTGGTATTAAAAAGAAAGAGCTATGACGTGTTACTGGATTACATTTGCAAATTCGATGGCGCAGAGAGATTAAATAAAGGATTCGGCGACATATCATAGTCAAAGTAATTATGGGCTCTGAAAACGATTAAACGTATTCATGGTTTCCATTCAGCTACATTCCACTTAATATAGCGCACACTCCATAATAAACAACATAATCAATACGTTGTCTAAATAAACATGACTTAAATATTCATAGTCAACATATTGACAGAGTATTCCCTATTACTTCAAGATTATTATTATTTTTTTTCTATACCGGTACATTGCTTTTGCAGACATGACATACAGTTAGTTATTTGTCCGCATTCAACTGCAGTTCTCAGCCTCAGCAAAGCCTCAACGTAAGCAACACCTGTATTAATTGTCTGGCGCAGTCGGTTATTAAATTCTAGTTAATTATTGAAAACAGTTTGTTTATCTGATAGGGTTAATTGCCTTTTAGATACTGTAATACTCCAAAGCAGCGCCAGAGAAACCAACTTTAAAATAAGAAAATCGCAATCAAGTATCTTTACATACACGAAGGGTAGAATACCTTTTCGGCAAAAGAAGGGATAATAAAACATTACACGCCAAGGTCCACGGTGATCTGTGCAGTCAAAAGATCCGTGGCGATTTGAACATTTTTAACGCATGGGGATTCTTTTTTCCTTCTCCTTTTTCCCTCCTCTCAATCCCTCGGCAGACAGGTTTTTGCCAATGCAGCTGAACAGAGGGTGTTAGATCTGCTACATCGCACCAGGCTGTAACGAGTGGAGCCTTTTCGTAACCCCCTTTGTAATTCAGAAACACTGGGGAGGAGAAGCAAAAGAAAACGATCGGGAGTGAAAAGACAAGGATGCAAGGATTGCGGATTTTTTTGCAATGCCCCGTGATCGCCAGTAAATCTTCGGGTCTGCTTTATTTCAGCACCATGGAATAAGAACAGCACACACTGGAAGAACCGCACTGCAAGGAAAAATAAATAAATAAATGAACAGACGACGGATTATTTTTTTAATCTTTTTGGAACCAAAGGTCAGTTGTTGTAAAATTAACATGTGTAGCAGAGCGATGCGTTTGGTCGTCTTTTGGTGTTCTCAGCTGCATAATGGTGTTTCGAACAAAAGGAATCGTTCAGTGTAATGCATTTTGTGAGTAACAGTGTACGTCTGGACAAAGCTGGCTACACCGGAATGGATGTAATTACGGACTGTCGTCGTAATTTTTAGACAGCTTTTTTTAAGTACATCAGATGCTCAATTTTCTTTATCGCATTCATGTCTTGAAAACGGAATGAATTGTTCGCATTAAAAATGCTGCTTTGGATTGTGTTGCTGAAGGCGACTCTTTGTGTTGCTATTGGAAATGTTACAAGGGACATTTGTAAAGAGCAGATCTGCTCCTGCAATGAAATAGAGGGTGATTTGCACATTGACTGCGAGAAAAGGACCTTTTCAAATCTCCATCATTTAACTGGTCCAAGCTCTCAGTTTTATCACTTGCTACTACACGGAAATTCATTGTCAAGACTGTTTCCCAACGAGTTCGCTAACTTTTATAATGCTGTTAGTTTACATTTGGAAAACAACGGTTTGCACGACATTGTTCCCGGGGCTTTTCTGGGATTGCAGCTTGTGAAACGACTTCACATAAATAACAACAAGATACGATCGTTTAAAAAGAGCACATTTTTAGGCTTGGATGACCTGGAATATTTGCAAGCGGATTTTAATCTTCTGAGAGATATTGATCCAGCTGTGTTTAGAGACTTAAATAAACTCGAAGTTTTAATTCTGAACGATAACCTTATCAGTGCACTTCCCAATAACGTGTTTCAGCACGTCCCGATAACCCATCTCGATCTGCGTGGGAACAGAATTAAAACGTTGCCTTATGAAGGACTTCTTGAGCAAATACCAGGGATAGTGGAGCTTTTATTGGAGGACAATCCCTGGGACTGCAACTGTGATTTGGTTTCCTTAAAGGAATGGCTTGAGAATATCCCACAGAATGCTTTGATCGGAAGGGTCATTTGTGAGGCCCCAACCCGACTGCAGGGAAACGACCTGAACGAGACGTCAGAAATGGATCTGTGTCCTTCAAAGAGTGGGACTGATTCCAGTTTGGTTGCCCCTCCTACCCAAGAAGAGACTGCTGATTCTGGACCAGTTTCAACGCCTTATAAAATACAAGCCGAGTCCCCGACGCCAGGATCTGGGCAAAAGTGGCGTTCAAAATCACGTGAAAACTGGCAGCTGAAAAACAAGCCCACGGCTATGGATCCTGCTAACGGCAAAAGCGAGCAGCAGATCAACGCGTCATGCCCGGCTTCATGTAGCTGTAAATTGCAGGAGTCCAGACGAGGTCTCAGAGTTAATTGCGAAGGTAAAAAAATAGCAACATTGTCCAGCCTAAAACCTAAACCCACTCGTGTGCACGAACTCAATCTAAGAGACAACAACATACACAGTGTGAAAAAGAATCAGCTGCAAGATTATCAGAATGTGACTCTGCTTGATTTGGGAGGAAATAATATAAAATTAATAGAAAACTCTACTTTTCAAAATCAAATGGCACTGAGATGGCTATATATGGATAAGAATTATTTGAATACACTGATCCCGGAGATGTTTACTGGATTGCAGAACCTGGAATATCTAAGTCTGGAATATAACAACATCCAACTCATAACTGCAGGAACATTCAACCCCATGCCTAATCTGAGGGTTCTATTCCTTAACAATAATCTCTTAAAATCACTACCCGTGGATGTTTTTCTTGGAGTGTCCTTGTCAAAAATTAGCCTGCACAATAATTACTTTGCATTTCTCCCTGCGACCGGTGTCTTAGACCAGCTGAAAGCTATTATACAAATTGATTTGCACGGCAATCCATGGGAGTGCTCCTGCAATATTGTACCCTTCAAGCAGTGGACTGAAACGCTTGGATCAGAGGTTGTCGTGAGCGACTTAAAATGCGAATTGCCCGAAGAATTCTGGAAAAAAGATTTCCGGATGATGAGTAACGACTTGCTGTGCCCCCAACTTTACAGCAAAATCCTGCCCACATCTTCATCTAAAAACAATTCAATTTCCCCAGACACGGGGACGCGCTCCAACTCCTATCCGGAGCCAAGCAGAGTGTCCATCTCGGTGCTGGTCCCCGGTCTGCTCTTGGTTTTTGTCACATCTGCGTTCACCGTTGTTGGGATGCTTGTCTTTATCTTGAGGAATCGTAAGCGATCAAAGCGAAGAGACGGAAACTCGTCGGCGTCGGAGATCAATTCCCTGCAAACAGTGTGCGACTCATCGTACTGGCACAGCGGGCCTTACCATGCAGACGGAGCGCACAGAGCCTACGACTGTGCTACTCACACGCTTACTGACTAGTATTGCGGAGAACTAGTAAACAATAACAATCATAGGAATACAAACACTAAAAGACCGATCTATACCGTGTACTGTTTTACAGACGAAAAAAACGTGCTAAATGCTTCGTATTCGCGTGGTCGAATATAGCCTATTTTTGTTCGCTTCAGTTGACTACAGTGTCAGTAAATATTTACGAATGAACCAGTTGTAATATATGTATAGACCCTCTCCAATGCAGATAATTTGCAATCAGACAAGATGAGAAAGAAGACTTGGTTGGAAAAAGCTGCACGAGCGCATGAATGTAATGTACATAAATGGCTGTATCATACCTGCATGACTCGCATGGTCTCAAAGAACCACTGGGATCCATAGTTGTAAAAAGGAAAACATATTCAACCCCGTCCTTAATGCTATACACACACACACACACACACACACACACATACATATATATATACACACACATATATATATACACATATATAATTATACTTTTCGCAGATTTTGCATATCTGCTGAGTCATCTCTTCTTGAATGTAAGCTGTGCTGTCGCTACAGTGTGCCTGTAGTAAACATTCAGAGATGCAGATGCCGATAAGCGTGGCCAATTAACATCACCATATTGCTTATTGCGCAAAAGTAATGTTGCAGAACGGTTCGTGACATTGTATTAATTGGTTTATTGTGGGTAAGTAGATACGACTTACCAGAACAATCGAAGGTTTTATAATGTCAAAATTTTTCAAAATTAAACTGTTTCAACTAAGACCGTTTCAGTATGTGCTTAGACTAACAAATTGCCCGAGATAAAATATTTACGTTTTAAGCGTTGTTTCACCGAAAAATGTTCTTCTTTTACTGTAGGAAGTTCAGCAATCATTTTACTTACTGTTGAGTACCACTGTCTGGGTTTTGAGGGGGACACAACAAAATACGCGTTTACCAGGAGAGTTAGACCGACATAATCACCATTTCTGTTGTCATTATTTCTAAAGTAATGTGATAATTATATTTCTCTGTAAAACTCACGAGGTCGCTGTTGCATCTCAGTCGTGTACACCTAGAATTAAAGTTTTGCAAACACACTCTTGTGCTTGTAGAACTGGATCACACAGACTCGTGTAGCTTCTTACAGTATAAGTGCACTATCTACTATTTTATTGCACGCGTATTAAAGGCCTTCAAATGTGTTGTTCAAACTGACTACATTTAGCATTTATTTAAAAGGCAACGAAAGTGGCGCAGTGTGCATGACATGCAGGATATTTGTTCTTAGGATAACCAATTAGTGATTAATTTGTTACTCTTGACAATGACAATACGTACCATTACTCAGTTTGGTGGGGGTCAATTTTGTGGGATTTATGTTTGTTCCTTCTATTCTAGTCAAGGTATACTCAGGCAACATACGGCACAAGGTACAAACACACCATAGACAGGATTCCAGTACATTGTAGGGCAATGTAAAGTTCCCTAAATTCTTCCTATCTAAACAGCAGAAATTAATCCAATTAAAAGATCATTCCTTAAGGAAACTATAAATTCATAATTTCAGAAAAGTCTAGTGGTAATTTTATATTGTTAAGTTTACATGAATTATTATTATTATGAATTATTATTATTACTATTTTCACCTGAGGTTTATGTATAAATGTCATGTCCTCCAGTTAGGAAATGTCTTAAAAAAAAAAGAGTAAAAAAAAAGAATCCTGGATCAAGGGATTGTACAAACAGTGAATAAGACTAACAAGCTGATGCATTGATCTCCCAGTTGTATTTATATAATAATTGTTTTTTTTTTTTTTTACTGTTGGCTACCGGCCTGATTTTGGTCTCAAATTTGAAATTACAAAATTAAATTAGTTGTTTGCATACCAGTGAATTATATATTTTAGCAGTAACTAATGTTTATTTTTATACAATACAATTATATACGGGTCTGGTATATGTAGTAAGTCAAGTCTGAGTGTAGTGACCTATTTGAACCATTCTGTATTTAAGTGTATGAGAAATGGGTTGTGCATTTTTCTGCAGTACAGTAGGTAATTAACTTAAGTTCAACCCCCATAGCTGTGGTATACAGGTCATTTTCCTTTGGTTTATGATGCTTTACACCTTATTGATTTGCTTTTTTGATATAGCTTTATGGTATGAAAATGCTGAATTTAGTATATAGATGCACAATAAAATGCTAGCTAAGCAATTAATCACAATAGGTTTCGAAAGTCCTCATGATTACATGTGAGGAGTGATTGAAATCTATACCAAGTTATCCCTTTAGGGGAATGTCTTGGCATTTGTTTCTTGGAGAAACTTTTATCACCTGCCTTTGGTTTTGAAAGCTTATTTTGAGCGTGTCTGGTCTTTGAATTTCATTGTACACATTCAAAACTCATTTCCAGGCTTAAAGAGGCCTCAGGCTTTACAGTTTCTCATTGACTAAACCCTTAAACATGTTGTTGCCATGGAGCCAGTCAGTCAGTTTTTTTGCTTCCTTATTTTGGCTTATTATATTCTGAAATTAATCAGTTCTTTGTCATTAATGATGCTCAAATACTAACTCAAGCACAGGCACGAAGTACATGGAAACTGATTCAACCCTTCCTAACTATGGTTGGCTGTCCCAGAAGGCTAATTTGTGAACCTCAAACAAAAACCATGTCATGTAGTGAAGCTAATGGACAGAGCTCTGCCAGCATGGAGTCTGTTTTATTCGATCTTCCTAAAAAAAAAAAAAAATCCTAAAACCATAGGCAAAGCTTCTGGGTTCTGGTACAGCCTAACCTTCATTCATAAGGTTTTCCAAAGATAGGAAAATACAGTCAGATTAACATGTAGCCAGGGAGTAAAATCCCTGGAAGCTCAGTACACAAGGCCATTGCATTACAGGGTTTTCATATCTTATTTTGACTATGTTGATAATGATATTTATTTGAAGCTATAGTATTAGGAATAAGATAAAAATGTATGTTGGCCATGGAGTTGAGTTAAACAGGCATTTTATCTTAAGCAGCTTATAGCCTCTCTGCATGTTGATACAGCTACTTGGTAGAGGTTAAGTACTTTAAGGGTTCTACAGCAGGACCTCTCCCGGGACTTCATTTGGCAGCTTTCTGGCTATCCTTTGCTGATGTTCTACTCACAACTCCTACATAGAGTCACTGTAGGTGTTCTGTGGTTTTCAATCTCCCCCAGGAAACATGCTGCAGTCACAGCATGGGGCAAAAGGCAAGTTCTACAGCTTGTTGTAGCTCTGCTTGATACCATGATATGGAAGGAGAATTATTTTCATTATAGAGGGTCAATATACTATCTGTTGTATGTATTTTTTCACGTAGGTTTGTTCCTTTTAATTTATTCTATAATATTTCAAAAGAGTTTTTCCATTCTTATTGCTCTATGCAGGGACAGATTAATCAAAATGTATAAAATCCATGTAACCAGTCATCACACAGATATTTATCCCTCAAAAATACATGTTGATCAATCTAAGTGCTTCAGTATCATAACCTAAATGCCCACTGATCCTCTGGGTGTTTGATTAACTACCAGAGGAGTCTCCATTTAAGTCAAATGATAGATGGGAAATGTCAAAGAAGATCACGTTATACTGGACAGCCTATGATAATACTTTTAGTCTAGTGACCATTGTTAGTTATGGCAGCATCACAACAGTTTCATATGTCAATTCAATTTCATATATGAATAAAAATGTTAAGAATCACTGGCACTGGCATGGCCTTTATAATTGTCATTGACAATGCAACAGACAAGGTACCTGGATACTGCTGGAAAAATAATACGTTTTGCTGATGGGCTGTTTTGTTTCCATCTATTTATCCCAACATGATTATTAATGCTTGTAAGAAAAAACAAGTATAAACTGGACAAGTGACATGTCTAAAAGATTTCATTGGTGAAAGCAAGCATGACATTTCAGTTTAATGGATGGGATCAATGGAGGTGTTTAATCAAAAACAGTGGATCAAATTCATGTTGAATATGTGCTTTGATAAGTAATGTGTTGAAGGTCAGTATTTTCTCATGTTTCACCACTAAGGATGGTGGATTCACAAGAAAAGATATGTTAAGAAGCAGTAAATGCAGTAAATATCTATTCAAGCAACACACAATCAATCATGAGACTTTTTGGAATCCAGCTTCATTGCAGTGTAATTCTTTAGAATATCTGCTACCAGCCTGATAAATGCACCCATGGTCGGATGCCTCCCTTGTGAAGGAGGAGCCAACGGAGGTCTCCTTGGGGTCCGTCTTCCTCTCCGCTGCCTGCCCTGCTGTGTCGGGAGGAGCCACTCCCGATTCTGGATTTGGCGGTGTTCGACCCGGACACCGCCCCCGCTTTCCCGCACCTTCCCAAGACGCATCGGCAGATGGATGCCACCTTGAAGCACCCCTTCCGAGGAGCGCACCTGGCCCTTAAAGGGGCCAGGTCCGTGGAGGACACCATTCCACGGAACTCCAAAGTCCCTAGAAAGGCTGCTCCTATGGTGCCTGCCCTTGCCCCTATGGCGCCTGCCCCTCTTCCTGTGGCGCCTGCCCCCGTTCCCGAGGTCTCCTTAGGGGCTGTCACTTTCTCTGCTGTCGGCCCTGCTGTGTGTCAGGAGGAGCCCCTCCCGATTCTGAGCCAGGCGGTTTTCACGGCGGATCCCGCCCTTTCTTTCCTGCAGACCTTGGTGTCACAGTTCTTCACCCTGCAGGGGCTGTGGTGGACGCTGGAGGATGACCTGTTGGTGCGAGACGCTCCTGAGGCAGCCCAATCCTTGGCTCGCCTGCAGCAGGTGTTTGCGGCCATCACCCCGGACTCCGTTCCCTCAGAGTTGGACCCGCTCAAGGAGACATTGTGGGGCCTGCTTCTCCTGTGGGGAGATCACCCCCTAAAGGTGCCAGCCGTGCCCCCTTCCAGTCCAGGTGAGGGCGCTGCCGCACTGCTGCCCTGTCCAGGTGACAGTGCCCCCGGCCAGTCCAGTTGAGGGTGACGCCGCGCCCCCAGTCGGTCCAAGTGAGGCGCTGCCGTGCCCCCGGTCGGTCCAGGTGAGGGTGCTGCCGTGTCACCGCCCCATCCAGGTGATAGCGCCGCTGCACACAGTGTGCTCCCTGAAGTCCTGTCCATGCCCAGTGCACTCCCTGAAATCTCATCCGCACCCAGTGAAATGGAAGAGGACACTTGCGGCAGGGTCGATTCCTACCCACCCTGCCCCCCGGTTTGCCCCCAGTTGCCCTGCCTGTGGCTCATGGGGCGCCTGCGTGTCATCCAGCTCCTGCTTGGTGGTCGCCTGCGGGTCCCCCTCCGATGCCTTGTACAGTAGGTTGCCGTCGGTCCTGCCTCCGATGCCTTGACAGTCGCCTGTAGGGTCCCCCCTTCAACCTCCTTGGTCGGTGGCGCCTTTTCCGGCTGTTGCTTCGCCTGCAGTAGCTGTGCCTCCCTCCTCGTGCCCTGCGGGGTCCCCTTCTGCATAAGCCTCCCCTGTGTCCCCTATTCTGCTGTAGACGGTTGTAGACGCACAGTCTACAACCAGCTCTCTCTTTACCTCTCTCAGAACAACCTCCAGGATCCTAATCAGTCTGGCTTCAAAG
>JAODKL010000001.1:36676002-36686073 GCA_026780765.1 Petrocephalus schoutedeni | reverse complement strand
ATATATATAACATTTGCCTATGCCTGATGTGACAATAATATAACACATTTCACCATTGAAATACGTGGGATCGATGTTCCTGTTATCGACAGTATCTGTGCTTTTCTTACGTGGAGGCTGGGGAGGAGCCAACAAAGTAATACTTAAAGTTCGTTCATTATTTCTGATATAACAAAGGGTTTTGGGAAACGCAAGTAGACCTCGCCCGTTCTGTTCCTACATCGTTCATCTTGTCCGTTGTTCACTAAGTTTGATTGCTTTCGGGAAGGCCACCCCTGATTGAGTCAGTCAAAAATTTATAACACTTAATACAAAGAAAATGTTTGTGCAGAGGATATGTTATACATTGCTTATTAATGGACTTTTGTTATGAAACCAATAAATTTGCTAAATTTTTACAGAAATAAGTGACACAAGTCTTTCTGTGAGAACAGTATATTAATAACTATTCAATGAAATGTTTATAAAATTCTAATGTAATTAATTGAATTTATAATTAATTAATAATTTAATTGTTAATGTTAGTTCTACTTTTAAACATTACTGCAGAAATTAGTTTCCTTGTAGTAAAATGGAGAACCTGTAATATTAGCAGATACAGTACATAAATGACACTTCAATAAAGTCTCATACAAAACAGTACAAAATATTACTGGAACTAAATATTTTATGACATATTATTCCCCATTATATTATTCCCATTATATGATTATTATTATTATTATTATTATATAATTCCCATTATATTATTTATTTACCATTTTAATAAATCAAAATGTTCAAAGTGTAAAATTGGAAGTAAATATGTTAAACTGCATCCACTTCGATTTTATATTTTACAATTAAAACTCACATTTAATCTAAAATGTGTTCTAAAAATTGCTGTAGGTAGTTTGTTTCATAACTTAAATAATGACTTGTCACAAATATTATCATTAAAATGTACTATTTCCCCCCCACTGGGCTCCACTTATCTTTATAGGGGTCTACGCAGAATCCACAGAGTGCCATGCCCTGCCTTCCTGCCCCTCCTGTGCTCTCCTGAGTGTGGCTAATGAGCCACACCTGTTACTTGTTTTGTCTTGCCTCTTGTTTCGGCCCTCGTGTGGATCACCCCAGCTGCCGCTTGTTTGCCCCCTCGTCAACTCTATATAAGAATGCCTTCCAGTCCTGTACTCCCCAGTCCAGTCATTGAAGTCATTGTGTCTGCCCCTCCTTGTTCTCTGAGCCTTCCCTTGTTTGGCATCCTCCTTGTTTTGGATCCCCTGTGATCCCTTTACTTTTATTTCCTAAGTAAAACTCAGTTTTGTTTGCACTGCTCCTGCGGCATGTGACACCAAGACCTGAGATGTTGCATAAATATGAGGAATCCAGTTTTTTCCTTCTCTAAGTTACCCAGAGAGTCAAAATAAAAGGTTAATCAAGCTATTCTATCAAGCAATTTAATGGTTTCTAGTGTTGTATTTTTCATACCTTTAAATCTTAAATAAAGTGCTGGGTCAACATCTACATCAGGGAATGCAGCACTAGCATCTAGAAGATCATTACACATAAAGATGATCAAAACTTACACTAAATGAGTTTAAAATAATAGGATTCAAGAAAAGTACTCATGCAGTTAATAAGGCTTGACAGTATCTATACCCCTTAACCATTCTGTGCCAGGAAGAATGTTTAACAAAACAGCTTGAATAACAAGGACATCATTAGTGGCGACATGTCTCTAATGCTGGAGGTTGAGCTTTAAAGTCTGTTTGTCTTCAAGACTTTGAATGCACTGTAAATGCACTTTTCACATCAAAACCTTTGTAAAACTGGTCACTAGTAGTGTTAGAACTATGCCCAGGCACTTCAGATTGAAAACTACATCAAGCGTGTATAAATAAACTAAGCAATTAATTTCATTCATCTTTTAGATCAGGGTTACAAGGAGGCCTGAACCATATCCCAGGTGGCCTAAGGAACAAAGTTGGGATACCAGTACATCGCAGAGCATGTTCATACGCACACTGACAGGATCATACTCTATAGACCAAATTTAGTCTAACTGCAGGCTCTGAATACCCAGAATAAACCTTAAAACACAAAGAAGAACATGCAAATTCTGCACACACAAGGCAGAGGTGAGATTCAGATTCCAAACCCAGGAGGTGTGAGGCAAAAGCACTACCCTGTAAGCCACCCATATTCATTTCTGTCTTTGAAAAATTACATAAAACCCACATAATTAGACATGCCAAGCCAAACGTTTGCAAGTGTCATAATGCTAACCTTGATTGAAGAGTGCAAATCAGAGCTGTAATGGGAAAACAATGGGAAAACAAAGGACAAAACACAAAATGGCAAACTTTATCTGACATGGAAAATATCCATTGGAAAAAGTAAAAAAATCCAATAATGTAAAGCACCCTTATATTACTCATAGCACCAGTGAGATCAGATCCATTTACATTTCTCAGCATGCTCGTGAGCAGTTGTATATAGCTCCTGTTTAAATCTTGTAAGTAGTATTTGCTGTGTAAATAATGTAAATCATTTTTTGTGCCCCCGCGTATTGTGCGTACCCTTGCTTGTGTTGTATGTGTTATCCTGATTCGATCTAGTGTTGATATGCTATGATACCTTGGTCTGCCTGATGCCACATACCTGAGAAATGCTCGATTTATATCAATTTCATCTTACAGACTATTTAGCACGCAGCATGATCTTTTAATTCTTACTTTCCTGGAAGCTATGGCACACTTCTGGAAAAGCATCCCGATCTCTATTTCCAGAAGGAAATAGCATAATTACTGCAGATGTGTGCATATTACATGGTAATTCAGTGCCATCTCAAAATATGCAGGCTATAGCTAATTCAGGAAGTCAGGTGCAAGACAATAGGCCCAATTTTGCACCAGCAAAAAGCTCAATGAAAAGTACTTTTGCTAGTTTCATACCAGCGCACTCCTCATTTTCATACCAAGCACACGTTTTCAAAATAACAAATGACTGTGCATTTCCCAGTCTTAGAAGTGTTTTTTTTTAAGTGGGATGTGGATGGGTGCATTGTCGGCATTTTGCTATTTTAAGGCAGCAAAACGACTAATTAAATATTTAAGTGGTAACTACACCAGCCCAGGACCTCCACATCCAGCATGTTCACCTACATGACCGTTTGAGACCAGCCATCCGGACAGCTGCAGCAACAATTGGTTTGCATAATCAATGTTGTGGATCGAGTGGCCCATGGTGACGATCATGGAGGTGAACATGCTGGATGTGGAGGTCCTGGGCTGGTGTTGTTACATGTGGTCTGAGGTTGTGAGGCCGGTTGGATGTACTGCCAAATTCCCTGAAACGCCTTTGGAGACAGCTTATGGTAGAGAAATGAACATTCATTTCACGGGCAACAGCTCAGCTTCATGCTGTCCAATCAGCACCTATTTCTCTAATCAGCACCAGTACCTATATATATATATATATATATTATAATTTAATGTTGTGTAAAAAATAATAATATAATTTTTTTTATCCTTCACTCCTCTAAAGTGATGTTTCTCAAACCAGTCCTCAGGGACCCCCAGACAATCCATGTTTTCCATGGGAGCCCCCAAGGACTGGTTTGAGAAATACTGCTCCAATAACTATAATCATAATTCAGTGTGCATAATAATTAGATGGTGCTGAACCAATTTTTAGACACAGAACTAAATAAGAAGAATAATAAAACTTTACACTAAAAATGTTTCCATAAACTTGAAGCAGTTCCAGTCACTGATCATGAACAGAGGTAGAATTAAATGGCTTTGCATTCCCCAGGCCCAAATTGTCTGCTTCCTAGAGTATATGGTTTTGTCAAGTCTGTCAAGGAGCATCTGAGTTCTTGGTTGCCAGGCTCTGTTCTAATCAGCACTCTTGGCTGTTGTTGGACAAACACAGTTCACAGCAGATCTAATCATGTACCTTCTTGGTTTTATCATGGAAGGCACTGTGCAAAATGTCTGCTGTAGTGTAATATTACAATATAATATTATGATACTGATTAAGTTAAGAATTGACAGAGGAGATGACCCAACAGATAATACAGGCGAAACAGGAAATAGAGATTATTTTTTGACTGAAAGTCCAGTGGTTTTCTAGAGAATTTCCCTGAAACTTTTTAAATCTCCTTAACATGTTTCACAGTGCGCTAATTCTTTAAGAATGTAATTGTCAGGGTTGGCACCTGTCCAAGCCTGCCCCTTTTGTGTTCCTGCCTATCTGGCCAGCAGGTGTTGCTGGCCATCCTGTCCTCTTCCCTTAGTCCCCTACTGTGTTGGCCTTGACTGCTGCATAGCTCAGTGGCCTGAGCATGTGGCTCTCTTGGGTCATGGGTTTGGCCAGCCTCATCTGTTATTTTGTATTTATTGTGTTTTTGTTCCCTAGTGTTTCTGTTTTTCCTTTTCAATTTTTTCAGTTCTAGGTTTTCCCTCCTTGTGTTATTGGTTGCTCTGTTCCATTTATTATTCTTAGTATTCTAGTGTTGGTTGGTTGCCTATGTCTGTTTCTCTAATCGGTCATTGAATTAGATCGTGCATTGTATCGTGTAGGTATATGCTCTATTTGGTTTTCTCTCTAGTCCTAGTTGTTTATTCATGGTTTCCTTAATTAATCTGTGTTTTCTTTTGGTTTTCTTGTGACCCTTCGTGGTCTTATTCTTTTGTAGTTTCCCCAGTTTTGTTCTGCTCCCAATAAACCCTTTTATTATACATGAGCCGCAAGTGAGTCGTTACCGTCATTTCCCCCCTTGCACCATGCCACGCTGTCGGATCAGTGACAGTAATGTTATTGGCTAAAAATTGTATTGATTGTTCGAATAATTGTATTAATTACTGTGATTATTCAGCCAAATGTATGCCTTATAATATACATTTTCTCACCAAAATGCTGAACGCATTTTGATACCATGTAATTAAAAATCCAGAGGGACCTCTCAGCTTCTTCCCTTACATGATCACATGTAAAGTGTGTTTTTGTATCACTTCAGTGAGCATAATGAGGACAAAATTCTGAACATATAATGACAGAAAATGGCTTTGTGATGCATCATGAGCATAATGAGGTAATAACACAGAGTACGATTACACAGAGGAACTACACAATAAATTAGCAATAATGCCGTTTGACCTACCCTATATAATGCATTTTAAAATAAACATGTATACCCCCCCAACATGGGAAGTGTTCACACTACATGAAATCTATGTTTAAGGGAAATTCTTTGCAGATGTCACTACAAACATGCTCTATGAATGTAATTAATGAAATTTCCAATGATCATTGTCACGGTTTAGCCAAGATCGACGACCCATGATGCAGGCGGTTTCGGAAAACAGGAGTTTATTCCCAAAGGAACACAGGATTTAGACACAGGAACAGCAACGGAGAACCGTAAACCGATGTAAGGTGATACACATCACAATTACATACAACAACCGACGACTAGGAACTAAACACGGGTAGACTAAATACACCAGACATCACGGATGGAACACAGGGCAGCTGGGAACAATCAAGAAAACAATCGGGTAACATATTCACGTGGGGAACAAGGGGCGTGGCACAACAGGAAGACATGGACAGACCGTGACAATCATGATTTTGCAACTATGCATTAAATGTAATTTTGTTTCCAATAACTGCTCAGACTTCATGGCAGGAACACAGTAATCTTCTCCTAGTAATTTTCTGTTCAAAGCACAAAATCCTGTGGTACATATTTCCAATTACATTTTATCTTTTCACATTTGCCTTTTTCCTCATGTGTGCTTTTAACAGCTGACAGTCCACCAGCCAGAAATTTAGGGAAATGTGAGCAATGGAACAAAATTTCCTCTTATTAGGTATTAGTATGTGTATATAACTTTTTCTTTGTTCGGTGTGCTCAGTTTATCAGCTACTATGGATATTTTCCAATTTTGGCTCTTTATATTTAAAGTTGTGTGGCAAGCTTAGCTTATTCTGAAGCTTCTCTGAGAGTATTGCAAACAGTGCCATTTCATAATCCTTTCAAATTTTGACATATTCTATAGTTCATAAATATTGCTAACTTACTGCTAAGGCAATAAGTGCCTTATAAATATATTGATAAAATATGAGCTTTTAAATATTAAGATGCTGAAATTTAGGTGGGTGACAGTTTGGTACTTATTATACTTATATTATACTTATCATTCTTATATATACTTATTATACTTATACTTATGTATTCTTGTCTTTGTAAAGCACGTTGAATTGCCTTGTGTCTGAATTGTACTATATAAATAAACTTGCCTTGCCTTGCCTAATTATGAGTTACCTGCTTTACTTTTTCAGTCAAGCTGTTTTGCTAAAGATTGTTTATAGCATAAGTCATGTTTTTCAGGTTAATTTTCATTCAAAGATGTGTCTAATATCTTTTATATAGATGACCACTGGATGAAGGACATGGGAGCAGAGGTTTGGGCAAACAAACCAGCGTTTTATTAAAAACAAACCAAAAACAAAAGGATCACAAAGGATCCAAACACTAGCAGGCAACTAACAGGGGAAGGATCAGGCAACAGGTAGGGCAGATGATATGACTTCAATGACTGGACTGGGGAGCACAGGACTGGAAGGCATTTCTAAGGATTACAACAAGAGGCAGCTGGAGTGAGTTAACATGAGGGCCCGAACGAGAGGTAAGACTAACACAGAACAGGTGTAGCTCGAGCCACACTAGGGAGAAAACGGGAGGGCATGACAGTACTCCACCCCTCGACCCTCCCAGACGCATGCACTGGACACAGGGCAGGTGGAGTCGACCTAGCTGGACAGAACAACAGGGCAGGAAACAGATGGCACCCAGGACCAATCTTATGGGCAACAAAACACATGGCAGAGTAAACAGCATTAGACAGGACAAGACAGAACATTGCCGGACATCAGACTGGGTCTCAGGACACAAAATACTACAGTAGAACAGTGGGGCACATTGGACAGGTGAACCTAACACAGGTGAACCTTGCGCATCGACATTCAGCGAGTACTGTGGAACAAAACCAGCAAGAACAGCAAAAAGGGCACACTCCCATACAGAGCAGACAGGTGGAGGGACAACAAAGGCAGCCAGAAACACAATTGAGGACCAAAGGGAACACAAGCCAGGGAAACTTAAAGGCAGGACAGGGCAAAAAGACAAAAACTGTGGTAAAACAGGAGAGAATTGGGTTATGCAGGGGGTTCTGGTGCAGCCTCCACACCAATGGGGCGATCCGCATGCCTACATCCTCCCCTGCTTCTTCCTCCTCCACTTCAGGTTCCTCTAGATCTCTGTCACTCAGGAGATCGATAAGAGGGTTCCCTACGAACCCCTGGGGTACAATAACAGAAGGATGGGGCAGAGACCATAGGCTGGCAACTGGGGAGAGGGAGCACACAGAAATAGAGCGCACGCTGGGCTCTCTAGACTTGTGGCTGCATCGCTTGCGGAGCCCAATCATTGTCACAATTCACGGGATGAAGGAGGCAGGAGCAGGGGTTAGGGAACACAGCAAGAGGTAAGACTAACACAGAACAGGTGTTGCTTGTTAGAGCCAAACAGAGGAGAGAACGGGAGGGGCAGGAAGGCAGGGTGTGACACCTGTTTTCCAGTATTAAGGTACTAGTAGGACTATCCAGACCAGACCATATTATTCCAGCCAAAGCCACATGTATCTTCCAATGTGTAACTTTATTACAACTTAAGCTATTAGTAATATGAAACTAATGATTGAAAATACAGCTTTACTCTTTTCATAGAAATGTCATCGGTTAACATGTCTTCCATTTCCTTTCAGTCATCGAACAGTTGGATTCCAGTCTATCTATTGAAAAATGTGGTTTTAACATTTTATATAAGGCTCTTAGTCTAATCTCTAAATACAGTATGTGGCATTATGCGATAGTTTAAAGGATTCGGAAATGCCAATTCCAACAGTCAGCAACTAAACTGAGCCTCCCCCTAGTGGTGACCACTGAAATACTGCCATGGAATAAAAGCTAATTATTATAGGCTCTATATAAGCTCTTACTAATAGTTATTAGTTCCTTTATTTAGCACAATAGAAAGACACTTGTAATAGATAACTATTGAATATCTTAATATGGTCTATTTTTTGGGGAATTTTCCCCCAGTTTTCCCTATTTGTTCATGTCTGCTTTAAAACAAACATTTTGTCCTCATTTGTTATCCCAAATGACTGTATGATAATAGCTTTACAAACCCATCTTCAGTCACACTAGACAAAGTGCCATAATATATCAGGAGAATCAAGATCACAATAGCGCAATAAGACTTAAAACTGCACACAGACAACCAGGGTGGTTGTAGCATGGGTTAAATCAGGCGGCATCTGCAAACAAAAGGGCAGCATGTTCCTCAATCTATCTATGAGCTTCTTCACCACATTGTGAACAGTCAGGCCACATGTGAATCAAAGTAGAACCCAGAACCCATATTTGGATGTGGGCACCAGCCTCTCCAAGTACTGGTTTTGTAACCAGTGTATGACTCGTTACTCTGGGCTCAGCTGTTTTCATTCTGAAACTAATTTGAAATGATAAAAACAATGCATTGAAACACAAAGTGCTCAGATCAGACTCTTAGTTCTGCATTTATGAGCGTCTAATTTCAAAAGACGTCTGTGTTTTATTAGCACCAAGTCATTCCACAGTATTGACAGACTTGTATGACAATCCATTGATCCTGTCTGAGATGTTTATGTCTGTAGTGCTCATTGTAGACTTTATTTTCTTTTATTGTGAAAGTAACAAAATCTTAGATGGCAATGAAACAATACTTATATGCTAACATTTTTGGAGGGAAAAAAACATCTGAAAGTAATCAAATATTAGAATTAAGATTTTACTACTTTTCAACAGTAATATGCTTTATATATTATTGCCTTCATTTCCAAACATCCAGTGTGATGTCTGGTTGGGAGATAATATTTGTTATAATTAGCCAGCGCTCAGCTCATTAACTGAAGAGAACTTCTGCCTCCAAGATATTCAAAGGGTGGTTAATTAACAGGCCCAATTATCTGAAAACAACTCTAGTCTGGACTCCAAGATGTCATCATGTGGAAGATGATCAAACAGACTGCATGGGTAGACTGAAATAAAGTAAATAAGTAAATACTACTTGCTTTAAATTTACTGGGACTTAAAACGTAACCGAGTATGGCTTCATCCTCATAATGACTGTGCAATTATCACATTGCCATTTTTTACACTGGTTTTTAACAGAATAGCAGAATTATATTGACTTACCCAGAAAGACAATGGGGTGGAGTAATAGTATGTTCAAGAGTCATTATGTTCCTGATCAGTAAGACAGACCCAATGAACTTCTGAAAATGTTTACTACTTTCAGCTGTGCATTAAATGCACGACAAAGAGTCAGTAAGTACTACTTGATATGTCATCAAGTTGTATTGTGACAGCTTCATTTAATGAAGCTTTTCTATAAGATTTTGATCAATGATCGATTATACGTATATTCATCTACTTCTTAACAGATCTTATAGTATAAAAAAAATCTATTTAATATGATAGTATTGAAGATGCCACAACCCAGAACTGCTGGGGGGTATTCCAGAAAGCTTGGTTAACTTACCATTTGGCAAATCATAACCTCTGGGTTGATTTACCCCAAACCTGCATACCATGAGTATGTCAGTTCCAAAACACCTGAGAAGAGTAAGTTTAATCAACCTCCTACTGGTTACCCAGAGTTAATGCGCGTGCATGGTGCATACATAAAGACGTTTCCAATGGACCGCCGATTTCACGAGTTGAAATGGAAAATCCAACTGAAAAAAAGAGAGAGGCATACTTCACGGAGGTGTAATCCTTCTGGAGCCAGAAGAACTTCGAGCCAAGTCAAAATGAAGCACAAAAACATTCTGCAAAAAGGTAATATTTGATTACACAATTACTGCACTTTATATTAAACACGATTTAGTATACTCTTTCTGTCATGTAGCTAATAGAAAGAAGGCTGAAGCCCGTCTAACTGGCGGGGGCCCACCACCACCTCCCCTCACC
>JAODKL010000001.1:36651386-36662895 GCA_026780765.1 Petrocephalus schoutedeni | reverse complement strand
TTTAACAACTCTGAGCTATTAGTTAAGTTCTCCCCAAACGAGCTTGATGGGCCGAATGGCCTCCTCTCGTTTGTAAAGTTCTTATGTTCTTCCCAATTAGAAGACTAAAATGAAACAACAATAATAATAATAATAACAATAATAATAATAATAATAATCATAATCATAATAATAATAAAGGTAGCACAGTGGTTACAGGTAGAGACTTCTAATTTGATAGTCACAGGCTCAGGTCTCCTGTTGTACTCCTTAGATAATTCAGGTAAAACATTGAGTGTTATGAATGGAAAGAATATGAATGCTTGCTATAGCAATGAGAGTAGCTGCTGGACTGGGATTTCCTCTTTAGTTTGCTTTGGCACTATCTTTTGTGGGTCCTTGCTGAGCCATCGGTTTTGTTCCAGTCGCATCCCACAGGTTTTCCATGGGATTTAGGTCTGGGGACTGGATGGCCATGGAAGAAGGTTGATTTTGTCTGGTGAACCATTTCTGTGTTGATTTGGCCATATGTTTTGGATCATTATCTGCTAAAAGACCCAATGATGGCCCATTTTCAGTTTTCTGACAGTAGCCATCAGAGTTTTATTTAAAATGTCCTGGTATTTGAAAGCGTTAATGATGCCATGCACTTTACCAAGGTTCCCAGGGCAATTGGAAGTGAAACTGGCACACAGCATCACAGCATCCACCATACTTAACAACAGGCATGAGTTGCTTTTCCACGTATTCATCCTTTGTTTTTTGCCAGACACATCTGGAATGTTCGTTGCCAAAAAGGTCAATCTTAGTCTGCGACCCCAAGATGCCACTCTTTACTGCAATTCTCTAGCAGTGAGCTTTGGAGATTATTTTACCTCCCTTACCATCCTCGTCACTGTGTGTGGTGGCAAAATGAACTTGGTCCTTATCCAACCTTGTCTGTCACAGTACCAGTTGATTTAAAATGATTGCTCTGACTGTAGATATGGGCAAGTTTAGGCAAGCAGCTATTTTCTTATAGACATTTCCTCACTTATGAAGATCAACACACCTCTGCGCATGTCCTCTTCTAGTTCCCATTTTGAAGAGTGGCTAAGAAGAGTGGGCCTCTGAGCCATGTCATATTTATACCCCAGGGAAACAGGAAGTCATGGATTACCAATTAAATGTCTCTAGACACTCTAATCAACTTAAAAAGTGAAGTATAAATTACAAAAATGCTCCAGTTACATTTAATTTATAGGACTTGTTAGGGGCACTAATTGTGGCATTGGTGCTTTTGTTATAAACTATTTCTTAATGTGGGATTTTTTTGTCCAATGAATAAATGTACTCAAATAAGGGGTTAGATTCTTCAAAGATTTTCAGTGTGAGAGTATACTACTGCAAAATGAATTTATTTTAAGGCTTTTTACACATCTTTTCCAGGGGTGCCAATAATTGTGGAGGGTGCTGTATCTCCCACAATTTTGCATAATGAGAAAAAGGTAAGATGGTGAAGATAAACAGCTAATTTAGAATTTGACATGAATGAAATACACAAAATGAGAGCACCTGTATGACAATTACTATTTTCATGTACAAGTATATAGATTACCCTTTCTTAGGATATTGAGGAACACACAAGATGCAAAACTCAACAATTTATGGCATTCAAAACCGAAGATACATAATAATTAATACAACGCAGTTAAAAATGTAATAATTTACAAGATGCAATTTAAACTTTATTAATGTTCTTCCAATTTAGTACAATTTACATGAAACATACATGTCAAGATAATCAGAAGTATTTACAATACAAAAGTATATTTTAAACATTAATATTGCATTGTTATTACTATATCAGCCAACTCAATCAAGTTAATTTGTGGTCTGTTTAATTCTAAGACCTTAAACTGCTAAACAGGGTCTTATGGAATGACACGAGAAGGGCTCAATAATAATAATAAACTTCACAAGACATGGCACAGTTTAAGAAAACCTTCCTTCTGGCAGAAAATGGTAAAATTCTCCTTCTGGGAGAATCCGGCTAATAATAATAAAGGAGAAATGTTATCCAATCAAACATACAACATCCAAGTTCTACAAAATTTCCAGAAGAGAATCTCCGATCCCCATCTACTGATGTCATACACAATAAAGTGTGAGAGATGAACCGACAAAAGCATCTGTTGTGTAAGTGGGAGTTCTGACACATCTCTGGTAACCCACCATGCTCTAGAGACACCCCTGGTGTGCATGCATACTACATTCTGCATGTGTCGAGTCAGTCCAAAATAAAAAGTGAGGGATGTACAGATCCATCCTAACACTCAACCGGCCACTAAATTTTCAAGTGATGGACAGCACCAGGGACAATTTGGGAAGAAATTAATCGTTGGAACTAGTCTACACGTCAGACATTCTGTACTGTGCATATTACACTACATATCAAAATCTGAAATTCAAATTAAGCTCCCTTTTGCAAAAAAAGGCAAAAATGCAAATATGATGATTAAGTACAAATTCCAGTTCATAAACAATTGGCAAAGCTGTACATTTACACACCACAATGTCAGAAGCCAGGTTAAAAGGAAAAGTTCCTGAATAGTGCATTGGTAATATAGGTTGGTTAATTAAGTTATGATACAACTCAGATTAAGGATAAAAAAGTGAATATTGTTTAAATATCAGATATACAGTCCAAAGTCCGCAAATTCCAAAATCTTGACTGAAAAACTAGTGGCAAATCTACATTGTGTAACTCATTCTAATGACTACATAACGTTCCTTGGTTTATCTGGGGTGGGGGGGTGGGGGTGCGTTTTTTAAAATACACTGCTAACATGCCAAATCCTGCTTTCAGGGACAAGGCATACTTACTTCCCCATGAGGAAAAAAGAAATACAATTGGTGAGGATTTTAAGAGGAAGTGTTAATGTGACCTCCCCATGTATTCGAATAGCAGATTTTGTTTTTGGTTCAGTGTCATTTCTTAGTGGTTCCAGTAGCGTTGAATGCAGCTTTCTTTTTTTTATTCAGTTATCATGAGGTTTTAACATTTAAGGGGCAGGGAAAATCTGATAGCCCAACCTTAAAAGAAAAAGATTACAATACAAAAGGAAGTTATTTTGTTTCATTCATGATGTTACACTTATCCAATACCAAGTCCTAAGAAAAGAAAAAACCAAAAAACGATTGACAAATCTAAAAATTCTACTCCATTATATACATTTAAAAGACCTTATTTAATGAGGGCCTTTAGTCATATAAGTTTCTTTACATTACATTTACATTTATTTATCAGACACTTTTGTTCAAAGCCATCAACCTTCTGATCACACAGCTGAAATTTAGTCATTTTTACTAATTCAAAATTAAAATAATCATCACAGTCATACTTTAACTCGTAATTGTAAGATTGAGATGTAAGATGTAAGACTGATGTAAAACATAATTAAAAAGAAGTAAACTAAGAAAAATACACATTTGGATCTAGGGTGACAACCTGCCTGATTACATACAGGACAGATTCCTTACCTTTAATAGGTAAAGAGGAAACGGATTCTGTGGGATGCTGCCATGCTTTCAGACATGTTACGCACTTTGAGATAGCTCACAAATCCCCTGAAGAACAGCAGCAGACCTTGAAAAATAAGATATAAAGGACATGAAAATGTCATTAAAAAACTGAAAATTAACTTAACTTGCATCACTGAAACTTGAGTCTGGAGGACAATCTTTGAGATGGTGGGTTTAAGATGTAAACATGACCCAATCAGCTGCATGTTTAGGATAAACAGACCACTCCTACTGCCAGAGAGAGATGTTCACTATACAAACTGCATGACTGGAGCTGAATTTTAAGTAGAACCCATAACGGGTACACTGACTAGAGACAATTTAATTGGTAGAGAACTTGAAAATGCAACTTTTTTTACAAACTTTGATTGAAGACCAGATTGAAGAGAGGTTGCCCTCCAGAGCCTTGCAGTGAGTGTTCATTTGATTGCTATGGGAAACATATCTGAAGGGAAATCTGTGTTGGGGTTGGAGGTTGGGGTGCAAGGAATGCAGCAGAGAGTTTAAAGGTAATCAGCTGGGAGAGACAAGCGTCCTGGGAGGGGGGAGGGGTTACATAGGCCACCGGATGTAGCCACAGTTAAATGAGCATAGATTTCAGGCATGGAAGAAAAATTCCAATAAAAAACATCTGCATTCAAACAAGAATCCTGCCTACAATACTTACATGTAACATTGTCTATGTTTTTGGCAAAGCATAGTTAAATGGAACATATTCTTAGACGAAAATGACTAGCACACTCCCCGTCTCTGGGCACAGAAAATAATGAGTTGTTTCAAGCCTGAGATGAAATAATAAATTGTTGAACTAAAAAAAGCACTCATGCAATCGAGGCAAATGAAGTTCACCCTTGTTGTACGCCAGTGTGGGTAAAAGCAGACACGAATGTTCCACATTGCATGTTTCCTGTCATGTCTTATGTTCCCTTAGGCAGGCTTTTAACTATGTGCTTGTAAATTGTTTATATATGAATAATACATTACTGGGAGGATGCTAGGGATGGGGACAAGACCCCCTATATCAAGACCTAAAAAAACAAGTCTATTTTCAAGACCATGAATTTAATTAGTCTTAACATCACCCTTTAGACCAGGGGTGGGCAATTCCGGTCCTGGAGGGCCGTGGTCCAGTACGTTTTGATGATTTCCCTGCTCAGAAACACCTGGTTCACCTCACCAGTTGAATTTCAGTTTTAAGTGAGCCCTGATAATTAACTGGTGAGGTGAACCAGGTGATTCTGAGCAGGGAAATCACCAAAACGTGCTGGACCACGGCCCTCCAGGACCGGAATTGCCCACTCCTGCTTTAGACAAATACAGTCTAAAGCAGAAAAAATCTGCACTTCTGCTCCCTGTCACCCATAAAATACAATCTAATTCAATTCAGAATTATTAAACATTCAGCACTATATCCCTGTTGTATGAATTAAACAAATGTTATATTATTTCTAGACTAGAGTTACATTACCATTAGTGAGCTTAATACAAAAAAAAATAATTATTTGGGATAAATATCTAATCGCAATTTTCCTGACAAATATTGCTAATTGATTTGCAATATAATTTTTTGAGGTTAGGCTTCAGTTCAATATTCAGTGTGTAATGGATTTAAAAAGTATGGCACTACATTACGACGAGATACCGTCAAAATATTAACTGGTCTATATTCTAATGCAAGGATGAGAACTTAAATATGTGATTTGCTTCCAACAAGTATTTATAATTTTTTTTGTTAAGTTATAAATAAAGAACACACATAAAACACTTACCACATTGTTAAGTTAAATAAAGTAATAATAATAATTACAGAAAGAAAAAAAACAATTTTGCAGCTAATGATGCAGCTAGTAATTACGCAGTGATTAATTATTAAGACAGAATTCTGTGGTTGTCTAAAATAGATTTGCATTCTTGAATTTAATCTCATACACCCATGCAGCAAAGTTTGTGTTTACAGTTGCGTTTTCAAATTAAGCAGGTTTACATTTGCACGTATTTTCAGAAGCCACATTACAACTATGAATCAGAATTACAAGTGCACAAATTCAATGCACATGAACTCAGTCTCAAGGTCTCCCTCTAAAGTTATGAGTCTAATCCATGCCACTCTAGTCCATGACCGAGTCAAGACTGAGTAGAAATGCTTTCGATTCCAAGATGTGACAGAGTAAGCAAAAACGTGGTCTCAAGACCAAGACCGGACTTCAGTTGTACAACACTAGTGAATACCACTGAATACTAAACTGAAGCACTTGGAGGGAGATCTCTTATTCAAATTAACAGTTTAAATCCTTATTATAAATCTTATGGAGAGCAATACTATTTATAAACCATGCAGTGATCCCATCTACTCTAAATGCAACTAGATGACCTACATCTACTTACCTAGAACAAGGAAAATCCACCAGAGCCAGTACTGCCCATTGAAGTATCCAGTAAAATAGTCTGAAAACTGAAATGAAACAACATCAACACCTCACATTCAATTAGCATACCAATCTTTACAAAGAACTCTCCCATCTAAATGCATCAGGAAAAAAAACTGAAACCCAATCTCCTATGCTCCAGGGTTACAAACAGGCCCATGTAACACAGCTACTCACAGCTGTCCTGCCACACCTACCCTCACAATGAGAATCCACTTGATCAAAGAAAGGCCAAACCCACAGATGGCGCCATATCTGCCTGCTATAGTGTTGGTCAGGCAGAATGACAAGCAAAACCCGATCCAGTTGAAAAGAAAAGCCACTGTTTCACAGAGAGAGAGAGAGAGTGTGTGTGTGTGAGAGAGAACACTGACATTTATGAACATTACCATAAACTAACATTAACATACGACGTACATCATTTATTCCATTGATGCAGGAATGGGGACATCACCTGACTATTACAATTTTCAGCCTGCTCTTATTAAGAATAAGTATAAATTTTATAAATTTAGAAACATATTATGCCTTTGTAAATTGGCAGAGTCTTTCACAAACCCTCCAACTATTCCAAAAGGACCTGACAGTCATTGTCTTGGCCATAATAAAAACATGATTTGCTTGATAACAAAACAAGTAACGTACTGCAAAAGGCCAACATGAAAACCCCATCGCTGCCAACTCTCATCTGATCAGCATCACTGAAATCCTCCCGGGGTGGAAATTCCTCCTCCTGTTTGAAGAGATTCCAAAAAAGAAATGCATTACTCCCAAGGAACAGACAGGAAGCAGAATTAAGGAGTACAGTCTTAAAACTGAAGCATGGACTAGGGACATTTTTTCGGCTTCTGTTAGCTCATTACCTGAATTTGGATTTAACATGCTGAAGACTATTCCCAAAAAAATAACTTCTATATATAAATAAAGATAAATCCTTTACTTGCCATCTGCACAAGTATTAGTACATGCACACTGGGATTCTTATCTTCATCTACCCCATTTAGCTCTCAGTAGCTTGGGGATCACAGCAAAGGGTGAGCCAACACACAGTGACCTGGGAGTTAAGGGCATTGCTCAAGGGCCCACAGGCACATTCAGCTAAGGCTCGAACTGGCGATCTTAGCCCGCTGAGCCACTCACTCATATATATGAGCATTTAGATTTTTTATATAAAAAATTTATAAAGTATGTAGATGTATTCAAGATGTTGGAAGAACATACATGTAAAAAATGCTGTGCAAAATCATTAACATCCATTTACCTGCCAAGAGTATTATTGAAACAGCACTGAAGATTGGCTGAATGTTTGCGCGAGTTGCCTGTTACGGTTGTTGCGGGATTTACGACCCATAATGCAGGCTGCGATCACAGGGGCGTTTATTCACAAGGAACAAGACGAGTAAGCACAGGTAACGGCAACAATGACCATGAACAAAGACAATAACCGACAACGGGAGCATGATGCAGACCGATTAAATAGGGGAGGACATCAAGGACTAAACACAAGGCAGGTGGGCATGATCGGGGAAGCGCACGTGGATAACAAGGGGGTGTGGCACACATGAGGATCAAACGAGCAGACCATGACATCGTCCAAGTACTTAACCAATCCACTATTCATGTTTAAGGACAGGGGAAGATATTTCATTAGTGCTTAACTGACCCTTTAAATATTTAGAACAGCACCAACCAGCATGGGTAGCTGCCCTTGAAATACCCTAACTGACCGTTTTTATTATTTATTTAATAAGGGCATCTTATTTTAGCACTCTTGGTGCAAACAAAAATCTTGTATGGGGCAAGAGGCTCTGTCATGCCTGTTTTCCACCTATTTCCCCTCCATCTCCGATCCCATGTAGCTAGGTCAAGCCAGCCCTGAACATTTACCTGCTGCACCACCTCCACAGCTGCTGCTGCCATGGCAGCTGCTTTGGCCTTCTCCGCCTCATCGTAGGTGGGGAGGGAGGTCGCCACACTGTACGGGGGAGGGACTGGGAAGTCCCCTTGAAAGCCAGCCTCTGTGGGACATTGGAGATCATCATCATAAGTGCGCCGGTCAATTATTTATTAAATGGTGAGCATAAACACGGTAGGGTTGAGGCATTTGTGAGCCATGTGCCCTTTGTCAGAGGACGAGTACTAAGAAAGGTCAAGTTTTCAGAGTCAGAAGAGTTATTTTGGAAGACATTGTTTGGTGGAAAGAGAGGACTAACGGTTTAAACTCATTTCTCTGCCACTTCTGTGTAGTTCAAGAAAAGTGGACTGCAGAGCTGTGTTACATGAAACAAAACTTAACCCAGAGAAAGGGCGCTTTTCTACCGCAGCAGGTACCGTAATTTTGGTACCTCAACAAAGTAGCAAAAGTACGGTACTTCTTTTGCGTTGGTTTTCCACTGGTGTAAATACTGGTACCAGTGCTGAATAAAAGCACAACATGAGGCGGGGTATTCTAAAAATGGCTGTAGTATACAGCTGGATGATGTACGTGCAATTCTTTATATTTTTGGCAGACTTTTTCTTACTTTCAGTTCTGTGCGGACATTATAGAGCAGGGGGTTAAAGTTTCACTAAAACATTCTTACTTTGGCATAGGGAAAAAACTTTGCTAACTTTGCAATTTAAATGATTATTCCTTTTACAGATTATCCAATATATGTTTTTTAAATCAGTTTAAAGTTTACCTCCGCTGCTTTTGCATGAGCTCTGCATGTGTTCTCTGCAACAATCAATAATTTTCTCTTGCTATTTAGATCACTCCTAAATGGGTTTGTGAGAAATTTGTGTTAACTCATTTTTACTTTATAAATACCCCAATATTTATTATAACAGAACCACATTGCTATATTTGGAAACTGTCCAATACCGTGATACCCTAGTAAATTAAATAAAATACTTCTTAAATTTCTTGTTATGCCATCCACATCTTGTTGTATCTGTTCTTCTGACTAGATGGCAACTTCGTTTAATGTTTAACTTTTCTGAGTTTGTAACTCCCCCAAGACAGCGGTTGTATTGCGTTTCAGAATCGTGATTTTTGCATACCCAGTTGTCAACAAAAGGGTTTCAAGTTCCGCCCCAAGGTACCCCAGAAGTACCCCACCTGGTTTGGCACTTTCGGTACTTGGACTTTTGGTACTGGTACTCAAATGAAAGTCAATGGAAAAGCAGAAATACTGTACCAAATGTACCATACTTGATGTGGTAGAAAAGCACCCAAAGTGTTTCTCTCCCCAGTTGGTGCCCTCTGAAGCCATGTGACCTGACATTTGTAAAACAAACAAACAAATATATAAAGAACCTGGGTAGAACTTGTACTGAAGTAGAAAACACAAAGCATCCTGATTGTGGGGGTGGTGCTAAACTAGTCCCCAGCAGAACTAAAAAGCTCAATCTGAGAGGTAGGATGTGTGTGTGTGTGGGGAACAATTATAGTGATTATCATCTTTCAATCTACTTAGGAAACTAAGGAAACTTTCGCACATACCAGAAGACTTCATTCCGCAATGTAAATGATGACATGTGGATCATCCACCCAACCATCTTCTGGAAGCACCATGGTGCAGCTTTCTAAATATAATGACCTACCTTGCTTAATAGGACAAGCCATTCTAAGCAAACGGGCCAGTGTTTGTAAGGTACACTCAATGGAAAGGTACTGCTTTGTGCTAACCCTTTTCCTGACTAGCAAACGTACTGCAAAAGATGTACGCTTGTACATGAAGTAAACTGCACAGGTGGTTACGCTGCTATGCATAGTTACCTTAACAAAATGCTTTAGGGTGTACAGTATAATTTACTAAGCGGTCTCGTGACACCAAAGTTCATATTAATTTCAATAATCTCCTAAAATTAAAACACAAAACAACACCGTTTTGTGAAAACTAAAGAAATAGTAATATTAGTATGCTGAAGGAATGTCTTTTCCTCCAAAAGACTTACATTTTTGCCTATTTATATGGTACAATAACCCTCAAGTCACACTACTGGACTACATTCTGGCCATAAATTTATAGCACAACCAGATTTGGGTTGTAGACTGCCCTAACATTATTTTACCTGGTGCTGCCGTTGCTCCGCTAGCAACGCTGGTATATGGAGGGGGTGGGGCCTCGACATCAACTGACAAAGTGGGTTCTGCCAGGGGGGGCTCATGACTGGATGCGGACGCCTCAGCTCTGGAGGAAGCTTCAGAGGGGTCGTCCTCATTATGCAACTGGACACATAGGAGGAAAAAAAAATTATTAATAACGCAACACTGCAAAGACAAGTAGGCAACCAGTATATAGGTACTGGCACAAATCATTTACATTACGCTAATGTATTTAGTTGAATCTTTCTTCCTAAGTGACATGCGGGTGAGGAATGCTTGGGCTCAATGACCATGATCAGCCAGTATCCCTGGAACAGCTGGGGCTAAGGGCCTTTCACAGGCACCCAACAATGGTATGATTACCCTGGACATGAAACCTTCCAAACATGGAAACGTACCCAACCGACTGAGCTACTCACCACCTTTTCAAAAGGGGTCATAAGTTTTACTGGGATTTGAACTGGAAACACAGTGTTAATAATCATTGATTCATAAATATCAATAAACTTCACAACCTTAAAAAAAACTGCTTAGACCAAAACATCAGAAAGGTAACAAAAACAGGCCTACGCGTTGCCCATAGATGCTTTCAAACCAGCACGCATATCTTCGTTTAGAATTCCAGACTAACGCCCGGTGACTAGCTTTCATGTGTCATTATTTATAAGCTCACGAGAGATTTGATATGATTCAACAGCACTGGCCCGTAGAATGTTTCTCTGAGATCAAGACAAATGTTAGCATCACTTTTGACAAAATAAAATCAGTTTTAAAAAAGATGGATTGGTTGCAACACCTAAAATACAAACAGGCCAGCAACTATAAAAGTTTCAGAAGTCAGGGCAATTACTAGGAAGCAGAATAATTTATATAACCTTGGTATCATAAATGTCATATGGATACCAAGCACACACCCCCATGCTATTAAGTTAAAGAGGATGTAATGCTTTCACGGATCCGTGGCTACGCAAAATGAATCACCAGAGCTGGACACATTGGCAAACCTGACCTCGTTAAAAGTGCCAGCTTAGTATTATCAAGTCTTTAACCAAGAACAGGTAAAGGGCCTTCAGGTAACAAATGGAGTTGGTCTACAGACCAGCGGGGTATTCGCCATACATTGGAGAATCAAGATCAGAAGCCTCATCTTGTATCAGCTAATGGCGGTGAAAATCGTCCGGTTAAGTTGGTTCCTTAAACACACCTCAGGAGTAGATTAGCTTAGCTGGATCCAATCATCCGAGATGATTGCACTGCTTGAAAAGCCTATATGAATCGAGTCTTGAAAACATGATCGGCAAGTCTCTCATTGGCTTCTACAAAATGACTAAAAAAACAGCAATTGTTCCTTTTTTACATCATAATGACAACATAAAATACCCAAATTACCCTGATCAAAAGTTTACATACCCTAGTTCTTAATACCTTGTATTGCCTCCTTTAGCATCAA
>JAODKL010000001.1:36624210-36647344 GCA_026780765.1 Petrocephalus schoutedeni | reverse complement strand
TGTGTTATCATTCATATTCTCTGAAAAATGGCCAAAACATCACAAATTCTGCCAGGGTATGTAAACTTTTGAGCACATATATATATATTTGTTGAGGGTTAATATTCCATCTTGACTGAAGTGGTATCTCTCGAAAAGAATATTATTGGGGGCAGAGTGTGACTTAGTGGGTTAAGCCTCTGTGCCTGTAATCAAAAGGTCACTGGTTCAAGCCCAGCCTCAGCACATCTGTGGGCCCTTGAGCAAGGCCCTTAACCCCCAGCACAAGGTGGCTGCCCTTCACGGCCAAGCTTGCGCTCATGGAGAGCAGGGTTGGGGGAGGTGAGAAGACAATTTCCCCACAGGGGTCAATAAAGGTATCTCAGAAAAATAAATAATCCAGAAACAATAAAGGATCTTTCCGATCGTGCAAAACCCTCTCGATTTGAAATTCTCTTTTTATTTGCACACCAATTGGAAACAGCTGCTAATCCATGTACGCCGAGGCCAAAACGGAATGGATTTCCATGCACGGACACTGACTAAGTGTGCTAGCTAATCCTTGTTCACACAGAACAAACCTGCTCCAAGCAGGTTTGAGAATTAGGATGTATTGCTATAACAATACATCCAGCAAGAGTTCTGAAGAGCCGACAGATCTAGGATCATGCCAAATCATCAACAACTTCATCTGGCCAAACGAGTAATCCACGTATGGAGAATACCCCCCAGCTGTGTTGCTTTCATTGTAGTATGTATCCCTTTGAGAGGGAAGGAAAATGAAATAAAAGACTAGAAAATGTTTAAGAGCTCCTAAGATGCTCTCTTGCTTCAGTCATTTCTTCTGATGATCAACATTGTTTTTATCTTTCTACCTGTACAGCTTTCAAAGGCCTATAAAGAATGTATGATTAAAAAGGATAATTCAGCAGATTCATATGCCATAAACTGCACCACTCTAGAACCACGAAATTTTGATTAACGTTGGAGAGTCCATCTTGATTAACTTTAATGCAACGGGGGGGGGGGGGGGGGGTTCTGTTCATATTTGGTGGGTTCTTCACCTTGTCCTTCATGTCAGTCATACTGCCATTCGCCATTTTAAAAAGCATCCGCCAATATACTGGCAGCAGTCATTTCACAGCATAAATGTCACTGTAATATATCATAGCAAATAAAATATTTATAAACAAGGCTTAAGATACACTTTATAGCATTTTTGCAAGATCAGTGGTGAATTTAATCCAGCAGGTTATCTACAGCTATGAGGCCCAGCCCTTCAGCACACCAATTATTTGGGAGTCAATTAACATACTTCCATTCCAAAGTTACTCCTAAAGCAGTATAAACGCAAACAAACAAAAATGGTAGAGTTCTTCAGTGTTATAAACAGCACTCTTCTTGTGGGAAAGAATGATACCAGTGTAAGATGAACTGCAGATGGGGTACAGAAAGCCAGATGATTCCTCCAGCTGCCACTGTCAGACTATCTGGTGGTTTGAAGATATATTTTTTACACTGGAGCTAGCAATACCAACTGAATCTAACAGTTTCATTAAAATCTTTTTCTGTAAGGATGTATAACAAAGGGTATTATGCATGTCCCATAAATGTATAAATCCTGTTAATTCCAAGCACAGTAATGTATGCAGGTGTTCTCATCTCCTTAACCAATCCATTTAAATATTCTTTTAAACATCATTAAATATTCATTTACAATAACCAAATAATTTCCCTGGAATTCCATAATTACTGAGATTTTTATTGAAACATGCTACTTATTTGTGCTCTTTGCTGCAGGGGATAGGCTCCAGGCCACCAGTTGGGATCGTGAACTAGATATACAGTTACTAGATAGATATTATATTAAGCACTAGGGCTGGGAAATGTCTTAAAAAAGTGTGATAATATAATTAAATTTTTGGGATAAATGATAATATGGAGTTGACACACGTACGCATACAGACACATGAAGTTACTAGATAGATATTATATTAAGCACTAGGGCTGGGAAATGTCTTAAAAAAAGTGTGATAATATAATTAAATTTTTGGGATAAATGATAATATGGAGTTGAGACACGTACGCATACAGACACATAAGAAGGTGTGTCGGGGGGGGGGGGGGGTGGCAGGCATAGAAGACTGAACTGAAAGCCTGATCGTATTTATTTCCTGTTGTTGTCTTGTTTTGTTTGTGATAATTGCCGGACTCACTATCAGATCCGGACACCAGAAATTGTTGTTAACAACAGGTCCAGTCCTGGAGGGCTGGAGCCCTGCACATTTTTCGGGTTAACCCTCATTTAACACACCTGACTCAACTATTTGAAACTCATTGTGCTAATTTCCACACAGCTCAATCATTTGTGGCGGAACAGGGCAAGACCTAAACTACACAGAGTACCGGCCCTCCAGGACTGGAGTTTGACACCACAGATTAATAATATCGCCATTTCACCTATTACAAACAAAAAGAACTTGGTTTCAAATTAGTTCATTATCAAAAAAAAAAAGGTTTCATTGCATTAAGATGCATTTTGAGTACAGAGCTTTCCTCAGTTTGTGATGATCATGTTATTATTGTACATATTTTCTATTCCATCCCTGGACAGAATGCCAGTCCATCATGTGTGTGTGTGTGTCAGAACACACAAACTCATATTCGCCATTACACACTGTAGGTAATCAACTGCCAGTTAATCAATTGCCAGTTAATTGAAAAGGTATTATGCATGATCTGAATGTCACAGCAAGCTTTCAGTTTTCTTTTCATTACATCAGTGTCTTCAGAGCACAATCACACATTTGAGTGGTTAGGTCATCCTGGCTTAACTGAATGAAATTTCCAGATGCCAAGAGCTTGACAATCTGAAGCTCAATAAAGTCCTTATAACAAAAACACAATTCTGATTTTTTTTTACCTTGTAAAGGGAACCAAGAACTTTCAAATGACACAATGAAAGTGACAATATTCTTCCTACCCCTTGAGATTCTGGGCCTGTAGCAAGACTATGATACTTGGTGACATGCAGTGCATATCTCTTGACAGATTACAGAAAAATATCAAGTGCAGTTGTAGTGTATGGAGCAATGAATATATGCCAAAAGGTTTGGTGATCGAACTTACAATACTGACAGAGATAAAGCATTTGGAATACTGATCAAAAGTGAATAGGGACACGTTTAGATTTTTTTCATCTTAAGTTGGATACATGCTGTAAGCTACATAAATACATATTTGGAATTAGGCCAGAGACTTGTTTATACACAATTTTGTCAGGTGCCTTTCAGGTGTTATGCTGCGTTCCAGTTACCTCGGAGGTCGAAACACGGAACTGGTAATGACGTCACACCTGAATTAACTGCGTTCCGGTCGGGGACTACAGTACCTAAAATCTGACAGGTTATCTGGCTAAGCGAGAAATCCCAATATCGCAGTATTTTGTGCATAAAAACACACTAGCAACATGTCCACAGGTAGTGGTTGGACAATATGGTGTGTACAACCGATTGAACGAGCCACAAAAGATGCAAGCGCTAATAAGTAGTATAAAACTACAGCAACTTCTGTTGATTAAAGGGCGCAGGCATCTTGAATTCTGAAGTTGAGGTTGTGTCGATTCCTCAGAGTTCACGACTTGTAATTTTGACTTCGGGGGGGCGTTCCAGTTGCAACTTCCAGCCGGGAACTCGTAATTTACGAGTTACGAGTACAACTGGAACGCGGCATTACCCTTGCAAAGATACAGGCACTTGAAAATAGCCGCCCAAACATTTTTTGCTGATGAAGGAAAATATTAAATGAATTTCAAGTCAATGTAATTATTAAACTATATGAGCTAGACCCAAGAAATGTCATATTAACGAGGCTGAAGTTGGCTCCTTATTCGCAGCTCCTTATTCGGATTTTCCGGTCCACCTTAAATGCCGCGCAACCAGTTGAAATTCTGCTCTTACGCCTCTAGGAGGGCTTATTTACCGAGGCTTATATTCAGAATTTCAGTATTTTGATTTGCAATAACTTATTAAATGCTTTGAGCAGAGGAAAGCACACTTCAGAAAAACATAATATGATGTCTACAAGTGATTTCACTTGTTGCCAGTCTGACATAGCTCACATACACATTGCTTGTTATATGATGATTTCCAGACAGGTTTTTAAGGGGTTAAAGGCTTTGAGCAAGGGAAAACTCACTTCAGTCAGACAATATATAATGTCTCCAAGTGAAATCACTTGTTACCTGCCTGGCTCAAGGTTGATTTGACCTTCAAATCCACCTGGGAACATAGCCCACATATGCATATTATGTGCACCTTAGATTCAAGGTCTGTCTTTGGCTTCAATCATGCCATGTTATGAGATTAAAAACATTATTTTGTACTCCAGTATTCCTTTCTACTATGTCATGAAACAGAGACCATTAATTTTTGCAGTGGATGAACCATTTTATACTTAGCAAAAGAACAATGTAAATGTCAGTTGATAGTTCCCAGGTGTACTTGAAGGTGAAGAATATATTGACCCAGGCAACTAACAAGTGATTTGAGTTTCCAGCATTACAGCCTTTCAGGTTCAGCTGTCTTTTCACTAGCTCAAAGTGTTTAACCCCTTGAGCTCCTGCCTGAAAATCATCACATAATATGCACGTGAGCTATGTTCCCTGGTGGATTTGAAGGTGAAACCAACTTTGATCCAGGCCGTTAACAAGTGATTTCACTTGCAGCCATCATATACTGTCTGACTGAAGAGAGTGTTCCCTAGCTCAAAGCCTTTAACCCCTTAAATACCTGTCTGGAAAATATCACATGACAAGCAATGTGTATGTGAGCTATGTTCCCAAGTGGATTTGAACGTGAACACAACTTTGAGCCTGGCAGTTAACAAGTCATATACCTAGCAAACATCATATACTGTCTTTCTGCAGTGAGTTTTCCCTGGCTCAAAGTATTTAACCCCTTTATCACCTGTCTGGAAATCTTCACATAATGACAAGCAATGTGTATATGAGCTATGTCAGGCTGGCAACAAGAGCTACAAGAGCAGAATTGCAATTGGTTGCGTAGCATTTAAGGTGGACCGGAAAATCCGAATAAGGAGCTGTGAATAAGGAGCCAACCTCGTGTCATATTGGACCAGCAGCAAACAAAATGCCACTGGTCAATTAAATTCAAACAAAATGGTTCAATTCTAGGATGATTAAGCATGGGCCATTTACTGAATGGTTGGTTTTCTCATCATGCGTCAATCTCCACCATCATGCAGAGATCAAAATGCCTCCATAAATACCTATATTGAACACTGACAAGACAGGATCTAAAATACCATAGAGGCTCATCAATACGTGGTATATATAACACTTCAAACTGAAAATTGACTACACTGAATTAACACGGCCAGGTCGAGTAAACGTCAGAATCAGAATCCGGTTTATTTGCCAAGTATGCCGTTACATACAGGGAATTTGTTTGCATAACATGTCATATAACACATAATGCAAGCGTGCCTTAACATATCAACAACGACTTTCCATCTGTGATTAAAACTAGTTTGGTCACTCCCTTATGTTTGTTTACAACGAAATACAGACAAAAATGAAAGGACGTCCGAACCCATATACTGCAGCTCGTACACGGCCCGATGAGTAACACACAAGCGCCTTTCCCACGCACCACGCCCGGCCACACCATAAAAAAACCGTGGTCACGCAATGCATTTATCGCCACGTCTGAACAATTTCTGAGAAGAAAGTAAACTTCTCATATCTACACAAACAACACATATTTCGTTAAAGGGTTACGTCTCATCGAAATGAAGGGCAAGTGATTAGCGATGTCAAGCCCACGTACGCCCACACGGCTAGTTAGCTTACAAGCTAAAAATGCGGAAGTGTGGATGATATCGATGTTCAGGTACTTATTACATTCTCAGTACGCTTATATTATAAACCACGTGTTCAGCTGCATTTAACTAATATTAACTGGCCGAGTCATTATTTCGAGCAGTATTGGGGGTCGATTTGTTTCCTTACCACTCGGTATCGGCTCGCCGCTTGGTGATGGTCCATCGCGTCAGCTAAGTTAGCTGGCTAGCGGCAATCGAGTTCAAATGCTGCTATTCCAATGCACCACCTCTACAGATGCGGTTGGGGGCCAACGCTGTTCGGGTCAGGCTGTTTAGACTGCGAAAACGGTGCCTACACGACTTTCTACACCAAAGAACATAGTATAAGGCACTCAGAACCACAGAGTTGTCAGATGAATAAATAAAAGTAAGGAAAAAATCAACTGGAGGCTCCGTGACGTCCACGCTGACTACGTCAGCGCCCTCCCGACTCGGCCTCACTCGGCTCGGCTCGGCTCGGCTCAGTAGTAGTGATGGTCCGACGAAGGTTCATGAAGCTTGCGAGACGGTCCCCATATCGTGCCGTGCTCAGCCAAGTTGTGCTGTCAGTGTGGTTCGTCAGAACGCCGGAACGTGTCTTGAGTTTTCGAACATAGTGAGACCCCTAGTCACATAGCTGGTTTCGGCAAGACTTTCAATAATCTGAGAATGAAGTCTCTGCGTTTACATTGAATGAATAATCTTGCTGGTATGACAGCACGGTCTGATTGTGTTATGCCAATTAAAATCTTTAAAAATACAATGTCTTTCATTCAGTTTACTTATAGGTATTTTCAGTCGTTATGTCATTGCAACAAAATATTGCGATGTGCCACGTGCCCGTAGCTTCCGGAGTAGGCTCCGCCCACCCCGTGATCCTGAACAGGACTAAGGGGTAGAGAAAATGGAATGGATGGATGGATGGATGGATGGATGGGTGGGTGTATAAGTTATTACTATAGGACAGATGTTTGGAGCAATGCAGACCTGACACGTACAATAAGGATAAATAATACAAATATTGATCACTTCCATTTATTAATTTGACAAATGTTTTTTTAAATCCACGACGCCCAAAGGTTGCATATGGCTTTTAAAAAAGTTTCGAACAACCGACAGAATTCGAAACATTTTGACACATCAGAACGAGTCAGACGTCATCAGTCACATGATATTGCATAAATGAAGCAATATTCGAGTCGCTGAGCCGATCGAAACCTTGTTATCAGGGCCATCACTAGTAATTAGTACTGTGGTCAAGCTATCCGCGCTTCGCCGATACTCGGTCAAATCATCCGCGCTTAAATTGTGAGGTGCACGCATAGACATAACATTACGGTATCAGCTCGCGATTAGGAAAATGACAGACTCGATCACGCACAAGAACGTAGGAAGTACAGTATGTACTTACATATAATTAATTTCTTACTTTCCCATAATGTATAAACAACTCATATAGGATCTGAAAATTAAGGTCCAAGACAATTAAGGCAGACAAAACAAGAAAAGGCACTTTGAAATCCGATATTCTATGTATGTCCGAAGATCATACACATTTGTTTATAGGAGCATATTTGACAGGTAATTTCTCAGAATTTTCCAATAAGGTATAAAAAAATCTTACACCACCTGAAAGGGATGGTCATAGGCTATTACGAAACAATATTTGGTCAATTTTTACTGTACCATTTTTAGAAAAAAGCACATGAAAATCTATGCTGTCATAAGCATTTCTGTATATGAGCCATGTTTGACAGGTAATTTCTCAGAATTTTCCAATAAGGCATAAAAAATCTTAGACCATCTGGAAGGCACCGTCCCAGGCTATTAGTCACCTAAATTTGGTCAACTTTTACTGTACTATTTTTGAGAAAAGGCACTTTGAAATCCATGCTGTCATGTGCATTTGTTTACATCAGCCATATGTTTGATTTGTCATTTTTCAGAATTATCCAATAAGGTATAAACGAATCTTATAACGACTGAAAGGCACAGTCCTCAACTATTAGGTAATCAAATTTAGTCAACATTTACTGTACTATTTTTGAGATAAGGCACTTTGAAATCCATGCTGTCATGCGCATTTGTTTATATCAGCCATATGTTTGATAGGTCATTTCTCAGAATTTTCCAATAAGTTATAAAAAATCTTATAACATCTGAAAGGAACGGTCCCAGGCTATTAGATAACCAAATTTGGTCAACTTTTACTGTACTATTTTTGAGAAAAGGCACTTTGAAATCCATGCTGTTATGCGCATTTGTTTATATCAGCCATATGTTTGAAAGTTCATTTCTCATAAATTTCCAATAAGGTATAAACAAATCTTATACCATCTGGAAGGCACGGTCCCACATTATTAGTTAACCAACTTTGGTCAACTTTTACTGTACTTTTTTTAAGAAAAGGCACTTTGAATTCCATGGTTTTAGATGCGTTTGCATATGAGGCAAGTTTGACAGGTCGTTTCAGGTTTGACAGACATTTTCAATAAGGTATAAACAACTCTTATTCCTTCTGAAAGGCAAGGTCCTATGCTATTGGTACACAAAGTTTGGTCAACTTTTACTGTACCATTTTTAAGCGTTTATTTCAGCCAGAAACACGTGTGGAGGAAACATGTTATTCCGTTGAGGGAACAAGCACTTTAACAAGGCCAGATGGTCAAAACTGAACCGATTCAAATTGCCAGACCAAATGCAGGGTCAAACAACAATAGTCATGGTCATGATACCAGAATAAAAAAGAAGAGTACAAGGAGTCAAAAACCAGGAAACCTGCATGAACAGCAGGAGAACCCTGAAGCAAAGATGCACAGGGTCACATCAGCTTTACTCAGCTTTTATTTCGCATATATACATATCACAAGTCTACTCTTCGGCACTGCAAATTTCACAGTGCCATTGCTCCTCGGTGTGCAGAACACTTTGAGGGACTTCAGCACAAGTGGGATGGTACCACTTCATGCAACCTGAGCACTGCACCATAACTTCTCCATTATATGCAGTTCTGCACAGGCAGTGAACCTCAACTTTTGCAAAGATTTGGTCCTTTTTCTTCTCTTGGTTTTTCTCTTGGCTCTATGTAAAATTTGGTGACTTTATTAGTTAAAGATGAGTATAGTTGTGCTCTTATTCCATTTGCCGAAAAGTAACAGTACTCTGGCTTTAATCCCCTGCATATTGCATCCGCAAATGCAAGTGCAAAAAAGCCACATGCATTACCATGTTGTTGTTGCACCTCTGGTTGTAGCACCAGAAAATGTGAGTTTCTTGTTCGTAGCATCCATGACAATGCCTGCTTTGTACTGTTGTCAGGTACATGCATTTGGTTGTCATAGATGCAAACCTCGTTTTTTATGCAGAACGCATTGCTGGCAGTGACCCAATGATTTCCTCCAATGTTTAATACTTGAGAAAATAAAAAAAGAGCCATATGCTGGCTACTTGCAATATTCTTTAATATCCTGTACATCTCTGCTTATAATGCCTCTGTCACCTGGATGACACTGAATCCATACTGGAATAAAGGAAAGCCCCCAGGGAGTTGCCAAAAACTTGGCAAGGAATTGGTAAAACCTCAAATCCAGAGGATACAACACACTTGCAATGCTCACAGAGTAAAACTCAGCTCTTCACATGGTGAGAATATGCTTAAAATTTGTTCATCTGGGCTCATTATATCATTTCAATATAACACTGTACATAGACTTCAAATTTTCCTCTTTTCAATTTGTTTGATTAAAAAGACACCAATACCTCTGAAAACCTTGTTTTATTTCTATCTGATTGTTTTATTTTATACATTATGGGAGAAATCTGAGAAATGGCCTGTCATACTTGGCTTGTCTAAGCATGTAAAAGCGTAGATGTGCCTTTGCTTAGAAATGGTACAGTAAAAGTTGACCAAATTTTGTCTAATAATAGCCTAGGACCATGGCTTTCAGAAACTTTAAGAATTGTTTATAGCTTATTGGAAATTTCGGAGAAACGACCTGTCAATCTTGGCTCATAACATACTATAATGTGGATTTCAAAGTGCATTTTCTTGAAAATGGTAGAGTAAAAGTTGACCAAATTTTCTCTAATAATAGCGTAGGACCATGGCTTTCAGAAAGTTTAAGAATTGTTTATACCTTATTGGAAATTTTGGAGAAATTACCTGTCAAACATGGCTCATATAAATAAATGCGTATGATAGCATGGATTTTCAAGTGCTTTTTCTTAAAAATGGTACAGTAAAATTTAACCAAATTTTGTGTAGAAATAGCCTATGACCGTGCCTTTCAGACAGTATAAGAATTGTTTATACCTTATGGGAAAATTCTGAGAAATGCCCTGTCAATCTTTGATCATAACATAGAATAACGGATTTCAAAGTGCCTTTTCTTGAAAGTGGTACAGTAAAGGTTGAACATATTGTGTCTACTAATAGCCTACGACCATCCCATTCAGGTGATATAAGACTTGTTTATATCTTATTGGAAAATTTTGAGAAATGACCTGTCAAGCATGCTAATATAAACAAATGCGTACAATAGAATGGATTTTCAAGTGCTTTTTCTTAAAAATGGTGTAGTAAAAGTTGACCAAATTTTGTGCAGAAATAGCCTAGGACTGTGCCTTTCAGACAGCATAAGAATTGTTTATATCTTATGGGAAAATTCTGAGAAATGCCCTGTCAATATTCGGTCATAACATAGAATAACGGATTTTTTTATTTTAAGATTTTTATTACTGGGCGAAGTAATTATTATATAGTCATAAGTAGGACTTATTAGTATGTATCATATTCGACGCAAATTTAATTACGTTATGCACACCCCATCTCATACACATAACGAGAAGAACTAAACTAAGTGTCCAGTAAATTATATAACAGCTCCCGGTGCAATTTTTTTGTTGAATGCAGGAAACCCGCATATCCAAGGGTCCTTTCTGGATAAGACTGCCCACCCCTGCAAGGGCTCAAACGCTGAACGGGCTGAAAAGCAAAGCAACACGGAAAACCAAAAGCAATACGTAAATCAATGAAGAAAAAAACATTTGGTTTATTTGTATTTATTTTACTTTCTTACTCATTACTTATTTCTTTATCTTTTACAGATTTATTTTTTATTGGCAGTCCGATTACTTCGTACTGTAGTTGACCTCATTCACATAAACACAGCTGGCACATTGCGGGTCGAAGCGCGTAGCACGTATGTGACGTAGGACACGCTCGAGGGAGGCGTACATTATCTCGCGATGTTTCTCGCGGGAGTCACCAGTCGCCATGTTTACGGAGCGGGGTTGAGGGCGGCGAAAACTGCTGAAAAAGATTCTGATATATTTGCACGTTCAGCTAGCTGTATGCTTCTAACCGATACCGAGACACTCGCTTATGTGCTGGCGAATGTCCCCCTTTCCCCTTAGAAATAGGACGAGCAAGTTGGGTGAAACGGCGTACTTTGTCACAGTTAAGCACGCCTTTGGTTCCGTGGGGCCTTTGAGCCAGCAGCGGTAGCTAACGCTACCTGCGCGTCGCGTGTGCTGTTGCTTTAGGCTTATTTAGTCTCATTTCCCTTGGAAGGGTCAAACCCTACTGTATCTGGGAAGGTAAACCGTTTTCTGAAAAATGATTATAGAAAACCTTGATGCCTTGAAGTCCTGGCTCTCAAAAACCCTTGAACCCATGTAAGTAGCACATTGAGTGAAATCAGGCAGCTAGCTATTTAATTTGCTAACCTCTAACTATTATCCTCAGTCGGTTTTCTGGCTAGACGTCTTTGCATTGACTAAACTTCTATAAACTTGTATATATCTACACACCCTGTATTTCTACGTAATCAAAGTTAATTTGTGCATTATGGATGGGATCTTGTAATACTTAACCTGGAAACTCTAAGCTAATTCCTACTAGACTTAGTTGTTCAATTAAGATTTGTATCAAGTTGATCTGTTTAGTATCCGCTGATCTCGTTGCTAAACCATAGTTAATACAACGGGATTTTGCTTGGCACGCTAAATGTTAATGTGCAACTTTGGCAAACCATTAGCGCTGTTGGTGCAACGTTTAGCTGTTCGTATGGTAATGTAAAGCGAACGTGAATTAGTTTCTTCACTTTACACGATCAGTCAGCCCTTTAGAATATTGCCTTCCTAGTTTGAACACATGCATACATGTTTTGATTTGTATTCTTGCAGCACTTCAATTGCACGACTAAGTTTAAACATGTCTCTATATTTTGAAAGATGTGCTGCGAACGTACCATATGTTTTTGTCTGGTTCTGTTTTACATTTTATGCATTTTTGTAAAACAAAGCTTTTTTTTACCTGCTTATTTTTTTTACGCAGGATTAATTGCTAAGGAACGAAACCGAATCCGTGGCTGATTAATCACATGCATATCATCAGTTTGGGCTAGTGTATGAGCAGTTTAGTACTTGTAGTCATTTGGAAGAATTGAGTATGAGACTTTTTCATAAGTAAACTTGTGGAGTTTGTTGTTGATCATTTACATAGTTTAGGTTTGTGTTCCATTGCTGTTAAGCACTTGTGGTTTTTGTTTCATTACTCGTATCATAGTGAAGTACATTTTGTTTTGTATGTGTGTTTGGTCATGTCAAGTGTGATGATTTTTTATTTTTTAGATGTGACGCTGACCCTTCAGCTCTGGCTAAATATGTTGTCGCATTGGTGAAAAAAGATAAATCAGAGAAAGATCTGAAAGCACTTTGCATTGACCAGTTGGATGTATTTCTCCAGAAAGGTAGGTTCATGCATGACCATATTGGACCTTGGCTCCTTTTCAAGGATGTCACAAATGTAATTCCTAAAATGTAGACCAGATGTTGTGTACAGCTGACCTGCAGAGGTTTGAAAATCACTAATCCTGTTAAACAGCTACATGGTTATGTGATGGCCAGCTTTATGTGCAGCAGTTTGCTATAGAAGTTTAGCTGATCTTTGATCACTGCTTTATTGTGATGCATGAGATGTCACCGTAATTTTATTTCTCAGAATGTGTGTTCGCCATGAAAGACTTCACTATATCTGTAATCTTAGTTTCTGGTAGAGAGAAGTTTAACTGTTGTTCACGATGGACATATTATATATTAATTGCTATTATATCATTTCTATATTAATTGCTTTGTTTAATTGTGAATTATTCTGAAATTTAAAGGTACTGGTACTCCAGTCTCGGAATATGACTCAAGTCTATTTTATGCCCATAGAAACGCAGATTTTTGTAGATAAACTTTTTGAAGCTGTAAACACAAAGAGTTATCTACCTCAGTTTGAGCAGTCTTCGACGGTCAAGACAGAAGCTTACCAGCGGCAAGAAAAAGATGATCAGAAGAAAGAAGAGGTAAACTTTGTGTTAAACATAGTATTACACTGATCTATTAGTATATCTGACTGCATTTTTAAATTAGTTCTGCTTCGAAAGCAGCTGCGGTATCCTGATTGCTGACTGTCACCCAGATTTCCCAACCTAGTCAAAGTGTGGGATGAAATGTATTTTTTTTTTAACACAATGTATCCACTGGTCATATTCTAGTCTTGTTTTCCAGCCCAACAAAGAAGACGACAGGGAGAAAAAATTCTCACGTAGGGTGACACACAGTCCTCCCCAGTCCACTTCACGGTACAGAGACAGCAGGTGAGTGCATAGCAGTGTAATCTTTCTGCTCATATCTATTTTTGTGGCATGTGTCTATAACCATGACCCGTTGATGTTGAGAGGCATACAGGTATATTAAACCTATTAAACCAGCCAATCTTTTTTTGTATTTATTCTGCCTTATTAATTTGACATACTGCCTCATTTTGGAAATTAGTTCCCTCCGAAACTATTGGAACAGCGAGATCATTTCCTATTTTTCCTGCACACTGAAGAAAATTGGGTTTGTGATCAAAAGATGAATTTGGTATGAAAGTTCAGCTTTCTACTTTTTATTTCCTGGTATGTATGTACATCTATATGTGTTAGGTAAGGAAGAACATAGCTCCTTTTGTATCAGACCACTCAATTTTTAGGTGAGCAGAAGTATAGGAATTAAAGTAAATAACGTTTAATATTTGGTAGCATATCTCTTGCATGCAATAACTGTATCAAGCCTGCAACTCACTGACATTACCATTTTGCTGGTTTCTTCTTTTGTATTGCTTTTACTGCAGCCTCCTTTTACTAGTTTGTTTGTTTCAGGGGGTTTCTCCTTTTAGTATCCTCTTCAGGAGGTGCAGTGCATGCTCAGCTGGGCTACAGTCTGTTGACTGGTTTGACCAGTTTAAATCCTTCCACGTTTTCCCCTAGATGAAGTCTTTTGTTCAGCTGCTAGTGTGTTTTCAACCATTGTCTTGCTGCATGAGTTTGGATGTAACGGTTTTTCTTCACCAACCCGTTGGATGTCTGATGCTCATTACACCAGTGGTCTGTCTTTTTCCAAATTGTTGTACTAGCTATGCCCCAAATTTGTGCTATCCCTCTGATTTCTTTCCCCTCTTCTCTCAGCTTCAAAATGGCTTTCCTTTTTCACACAGATAGCTCTTTGGTCTTCCTTTTGGTTTATCCTAATAGTCGTTACAGTGAAACCTAAGACTAAAGCCTAAAGTAGACATTGCAAGCTATGTATTGTTTAAACAGTCAATCGAGTAGGACTTACCTGGGTAACAAACACCTGTCAGTCATGTTCCAATATTTTTGCTTGCTTAAAATCTGGGTGGTCTGCTGCAAAAGATGCCATTTTATTTAATACATTTTGATGTAAATATTGGGAAATTGTTGAAATTCTGATCTCTGGTGTCACTAATCTTTTGATCTCAAACTTGCATGTCTCCAGTGGATAGCAAAAAATGAATTGGACTGTACGTGTCATTATGGACAGTCGCCTATCAGTATTAGCTGCTGAGGGCGTTTGGACAGCTGTGTAATATCTGACCGTAAATCAACAGCTTGTGTATTATTGGAACAGTGTTATACAGATTTATATTATATTCCAGTATTTTCCAATCCTGGCATAAAGTGTCCACTGTTTGGCACAGACAGATAATTAGAGTTCTCTGAAAATAACCAGCTGAACCCCCACTGTCTTTGTGTGACTTGGTTTATGAAACTTCCTTGATTGTTTTTTTGGGTGTTATTCTCCAGTGGGAAAGGCACATTTTTATATTTGTGTTGGTTAAAATTAAGTTTAGATTTGGATAGCAGGTTTTCAAACTTAATTGATGTTTATGAAGTTTTTTATATTCATCTGTTGCACACAGAAGGAGTGATGATCGCAAAAAGGATGACCGCTCCCGAAAGCGTGACTACGACCGCATGCCCCCCAGGAGGGACTCCTACAGGGATCGCTATAACCGGAGACGGGGCCGCAGTCGGAGCTATAGCCGCAGCAGGAGCAAGGACCGCCCTCGCGACCGAGAGCGGGATCGCGATCGTGACCGGGAGAGAGATCGAGACAGGGATCGGGATCGGGATAGGAGTAGGAGCAGGTCCAGAAGCAGAAGTCGTTCCAGGAGCCAGAGCAGGACTAGAAGTCCAGGTCAACCACAAGCCTTATGTTAAGATGCTGCTCTTACTAATGAAATGTAGTATGTTGAGCAGCCACCTTTAGACTTAATGTTTAATGTAAGGTTTAATCTGCCTTTTAATCACAGAAAGGGACGCAGTCAAATCAAAGTACGACCACGACCGCACAGAGAGGCTTGACCCCCCAGAGAGCTACACACCTGCGCCACTGGTGTCCGGCATTTCTTCCGGGCATTTTCCCGTGCCGACTCTCAGCAGCACCATCACTGTCATTGCTCCCACACATCACGGCAACAGCACCACGGAAAGTTGGTCGGAATACCATGAGGACCACACGCTGGACCACGGCTCCTTTGGCCAGGGGGCCCCACAGAGGAAACGTTGCAGGGACTATGATGGTAATGTGTTCGAGAAGCAGTATGCATGTTTTTTATTTTTAAGACTTTTTATATTCAGCATGATGTACAGTAATGTGCAAAACTCTTTAACGGCCAAAGAGAAAATTTAAATGATCATGTTGGTCTAAAACTATATGTTAATTTAGAAAAATCTCCTTAAGTCACCCCAGTATTGGCAGTAACCATCCAGTACACCTGCACATTTTCACTCAACTACTAGTAGACCTTGTCTGACAAATCAGTACCTCATTGACTTTTATTTAACTAATGAAATAAATATGACCAGATTACTTAAACACATGGAAAGTCTGGGGCGTGCCTAAGGTTTGGGAACTGAAGAGGTTGTTATTGTTAAATACTTTTTTTTTTTTTTTTACACTTACCCAGATAAATAGCTTTAAACATTTACTTTGACTGCCCAGAATGTTTACATGGTACTGTACAATTTTTTTTTACTTGATACTGCATTTTAAACTGGATATGAGAAATACCTTTCTCTTCCTCCTTTTAATTAACTCTGCCAGTTTGTTCAGAATTGCACTTTGCTCTAAGCTGATTGGCTGGAGTGCTTGCACTGATGACTGTCTTCTCCATTCCAGAGAAAGGTTTCTGCATGCGTGGTGACATGTGTCCATTTGACCACGGCAGCGACCCGGTGGTTGTGGAGGACGTGAACCTACCCAGCATTCTTCCATTTCAAGCACAGCCCCTTCCTGTGGTGGAGGCAGCGCCTCCCCCTGGTCTCCCACCACCTCCACCTCTCATGACGCCGCCACCTGTGAACCTGCGGCCGCAAGTGCCACCACCCGGGGCCCTGCCACCCAGCCTCCCTCCTATAGCAGGTACAGGTAACCATAAGCATAGTACTAAATCAGTAACTCCAAAAGAAAAAGTCACAAGGGAACAAATAGTCTTTGTAATAGGAGCTTCTGAGCATAATCTCCTTCATGTAGGTCCACCGCCACCACTGCCCCCTCTTCAGCCCTCAGGAATGGATGCCCCCCCAAACTCCATCACCAGCTCTGTGCCCACCATTGTCACAGCAGGGATCCGCCTCCCCCTACCACAGGCCCCGACACCTCTTTTTACATCAGGTATGGCCTCCAAGGAGCTGCTCTGTGCAGAGGTAACACTGTCACTGGTGGGAGATTTTGCTGCTAAAGATTTAACATTAATTTTGAACGTTTAATGAAAAACATTGATTGATTCAGTATTCATTTCTTTGTTTTGTTGCCATTGAATAATTAAGAACTAAATAAGTAAAGACTGCAGTATGCTAATGTATGACTTAAGTAACAGTAACGGTGCAAAGTAGAAAATTACTGACTGAATTCATATGCCATTTAGCCTTCATTTCATGGTTGAATCCTTTGAATATAAATGAAGAGCTTGTTACTTCCGGTTGCTGTTCATCACCAGTGGTGCCTATAGGCAGGTTTATGGTATTGTTGTATCACGTATTAGTCCTCAATCAGGCGGTGACTTATTCAGACCAGCTCTTACTTGACAAAGCTTTGTATTTTCCATGCTCCCTTGGACACTCAGACACCTATGAGACAGACGTGTACAATCCTGAGGCTCCCAGTATCACCAACTCTTCCAGACCCATGTATAGACACAGAGTGCACGCGCAGAGACCAAACCTCATCGGCTTGACTATGGGGGAGGTGGACCTGCCCCCACGGGGTACGCTTATCTTAGCCTACTGGGAAATTGTCGCTTCTGCCTCTATGCATATGTTGCTTTGAATTAGTGAGCTAAGCCAAAAATGTTGACATTGAGTTTCCATTGTCACTGCAGAAAAACTTTCAAACAGCAATAGCGTCAGGATCGTTGTTGAGTCGGACTCCAGAAAACGATCAGTTGGCCCGAGCGATGGAATTCCAGCAAAGAAGCCATGGTTTGACCAGTAAGTAAGATTTCGTCTTTTTTGGTGTTTTTGTGTAACAGTCCTTAATTTACAACATTTATATTGTTTGCTTGCAACTGCATGTTTTTTTTCCCTGTCATGTTGGGCCTGCTGCTTATGGATGTCAGAACAGCATATAGAATTGCAGAAATACTGTCACAGCATGTGTTCAGTGGTTTTGGAAACGTGTTTTCAAAAACGGTTGCTTCCGTCAATTTTTGGCACGCTGTAGTTGCAAATGTAAAATTCAAGTTGCAAGTGGAAGTAATGTACAAAAGAAGCATGTGGGTAAACGGGAATTAAAATGTATGATGTCTTCTCTTCTGTATATAGTGAAGTGATTACTTTGTATAAACTATATACGCTTGTCTTTTTTTAAGCAGGCACAGTTTTAACAAACCTAATCAAGGGTTTCACAAGATGTCATTTGGCTCACCAAATGCAAAGCTGGATGTCAGGCAAATTCCCAAGGAGCTTAACAACATCAGCAAACTCAATGAACACTTCAGTAAGTTTGGGACCATTGTTAACCTGCAGGTAAGGCTGGGTTTCTTTAACTTTCATTCCTATTGGTAATATTTTATAGTTGATTTGTTGTGATCACTTTAATCATACGTTGAAACTAGCTAGTTTTAAACCAGTGCCGTGTTTTTTGTTGGTTGCACCACTGCTGCTTGAGTTATATTGTAGTTAGTAGCTACTAAATAAACTGCCGCAGAGTGATCTTTTCAGCATGGACAACCACTTAACATCATTCTGATGTTATTGTAACCAATTTACTGTTCCACATGCTCCTTGAGTTTAGGGCTGTCACTATCGATTTTGTCAATGGAGTAATCTACTGATTTTGATCTGACAATTCATCGAATAACCATTTATAACATATAATATAATGTAATATTACTACATACTTTGCATTTGGTGCAAGGCAGGAACCAATCAGCCATTGCAAGAACACGCATATGGTCAGTTTTTAAGCATTCTGGACCATGGATGGAAACTGAAGACTACCAAAAAGCCACGGGGTCAGGAGTGTGACATTTCGCCTTATAAAGTGATTCTGTAGTTGCGCTGTATGCAGTTTCTTTCATAGACTATTGCTGTTATACTTACAGTATATAAAGTGAAATTTCTTTCCATTTTAATGTTATTCATCTTCACTAACATGGTAGTTAAAATGCGTTGTCACTCAATTTACAGGAAGTATTAAAATCATGCACAATTTGCAAGATACCGCCACAAATATCAGGCCATTTATTGCGGAATAAAGATGTCAGTTCTGGGTTCACCATAGTTCTCTCACTCTCCTGCACCCTGTCTCTCTCACAAAAGCATTCTAATTTTCTGGAACTAGAGGATCTAGAGACCCGTAGCCAGTACTGCGTGAACTAAATGATTCTGAGCTTCTGGTAACTGAGTAACATACTTGCTTACTTAAAAGATCTGGTTTGTTTTTTGACGGGCTTCTTATTCATTCTTATGCTCTCACTGGGAAGACAGTAAAATGATAATTGTGACTGACACGAGCGCTATTTACAGAATTCTGACTTTATATCTGACCATTGGAACTTTATATTGAGGTTTGGTAAGTCGTGCCTTGGTTTGAGTTATTCTGTTATTCTTATGTCAGTGTTTGCCTAGGACTTCTAGTAGACAAAAGACAAAATTAATTGAAAGACACATTGTGCAATGTCATGATTGTTAGGGTCTGTAACAGCCAATGTAATAACTACCATTACTGTAATAACTGCCAATGGCATAATATTCTGTTTTTTGTGTAATAAGTCTATAATGTAATAACGTGATGTTTTTGAATCAGAAATGTTTAGTAACCCTCACAATTCTTACTTTATTTCTTGTACATCAGAGTTTTTTTCTAACAACCAGCCCTTAGCCGGAACCGTCACTTCTGCTCCCACTTTAATGGCTCAATGCAATGCGCCTACCAGAGAGGAGCGAAGGCTACAAAAATATAGGCCAAATAGTCTCTTATTGATTCAAAACCAGTCACAGCATTTTATTGCAAAATATGATACAAATGGCTAATCTACGTTGAAGAGGTCTCAAAATATAGCCCTGTGATAGTTTAATACAGCCCTCAACACGTTTATTAATTCTGCCCAACCCATTAATAGTTCTGTGTAAGATGACACAGGCAGAGCAGTTTCATGTTCAATTATGGAGATAAAATTTTCCAAGGCAGAAATATTGAGATGCATGCAAAAAATGGTATTCATTGGTACATTTCATGTAATTGTGCGAATTATTTTTATCCAGTTTATTGCTTTAAGTCCCATCTCAGTAATTCCTGGTCGACTGAAAAGTAATCCAGAGTAGGAACTAAAAGGGTTCAGGAATTACCCCCCAGGAACTACAATCAGGCCGAATTCCTGTGGTGGAACCGCAGAGCATTACTCTGGTTCTCAAAGTTCCAGATTCCTGTGCTAAACAAATTCTATGAAGGGAAGGTAGCTGATTTATTTATTTGTTTATTTTTTCTGTATGGTTTTTATGTTGCCTTTAGGTAAAATTTGAGGCCATTCTCTCTCTCCCCTTTAGGTTGCCTACCAGAACGACCCTGAAGGGGCGCTCATTCAGTTCGCAACACACGAAGAGGCCAAACGAGCTATCATGAGCACAGAGGCTGTGTTGAACAACCGCTTTATCAAAGTGTTTTGGCATCGTGAAAACGCTGGTCCCCAGCTTCAACCACAATCACAAATGGTCAGCACCCTGACAGTCAACATATTAATGCTTTTTTGAGAACTTCAGTTAGAGCCTGAGTTACTTACCTATAACTGTACGGTTCTCTCATTGAATTGGGCTATGCAGGCTGCTCAGCAACCCCTGGTGATGGCCCTCAAGCAGTCTGTCAAAGATCGTCTGGGCCCTCTTCCGACTGGGAACTCAGAGCCCCCCCGGGAGTTGGGCATGGCCACTCAGGGGGGTTTCGGCTTCCCCCCCCCCCCCCCCCCCTTCAGTGTTTTATAGTCTTTTCATAGTTTCGTTGTTACTGTGTTCATTTGCCTTTTCCAACAGAATGCAGCCAAAGTTCCAGTAAAGGATCGGTTGGGATTTTCCACAAAACCAGCTGCTGTTGGAGGAAAGGTAGGTTCTGTCCATTAGTTAATATCAAAATGGAATAATCCAGGTTGTGGTCAGTTTTAATGTCCTTCTAAAGGTTCCAGGAATTTTCAGAAGCCTAACTGTTCATCCATAACCTGCAGGTCCTTTCGATTTCAACGGGGTTGACCAAAACAGTGTACAATCCAGCAGCATTAAAAGCTTCCCAGAAGGCTTTACCCTTCCTGAGCCCTGGTGCCTCCTCAGAGGCTCTAAAGAAGAAGCAGGTACAGCAGTCTCCAACGAAAGGCTGCCATTTGACGCATGAGTCAAAATGTGCCGTCCCTTCCCTGGGATTGACCATGATGTGTGTGTGTGTGTGTGTGTGTGTGTGTGTGTGTGGGGGGGGTAATTCTTACAGGAAGCTCTTAAGCTTCAGCAAGATGTCCGGAAGAAGAAACAGGAGATCCTGGAGAAGCATATTGAAACACAAAAGGTAATTTGGTTTGATTTCTTTCTAATTACTTCCCATTTCTTTTTCAGATTACCTGTTTTTTTTTTTAAAAAAAACCTTTATTGATGTTATCTTTTTCCTAACATAGAAATGTGATTTTTATTTTTTAAAGCTGTTGATATCCAAGTTGGAGAAAAATAAATCCATTAAGCCAGAGGACAAAGCTCAGATCATGGAGACGCTGACCACACTCACTAAAAACATCACCAAGCTGCAAGCTGAAATCAAAGCCATTTCAAATGGCAATCCTATGAAGGCTGCTAAAAGCAAAGCTCAGGTGAGTTTTGAGGATGTTTTCCATCTCTAGATTTGCATATATCTGGGTATTCTTGCAAAATCTGAGACCCATTTGATTTACTATGTTTGGTACCATGATGTGCTTTATAATTGGGTTACAGGCACAGAAGGAGTTGTTAGACACTGAATTGGATTTATATAAGAAGATGCAAGCTGGGGAAGACACTGCACAGCTGAGGAAGAAATACACGCAATTACAGCTAGAGGTAACTCCATCAAGAGGGACTTTCTGACCTCAGCATTCTTGTTTCTGTAGCATATATCTCACACCACAAGGGGGCTTCTTGCACCATTGGTGTGCAATAAAGGACACCAATATATGACATCAAGCATTTGAAGTGGAAGACTAGTGTTGTTCAAAGTAACATGTAGTTGCAGATACTGTTTTTCCAAGAGCTTATTCAGACATAGTCACTTTCTAAACATTTCTACATGGTGAGACTCACATTTCTGGTGCAGGGATTACTGCTGAAGAATCATCAAATCTGTTTTATTTTTTCCCCTCTACAGGCTGCCAAAAGAGGTATCTTAGCCTCAGGCCGTGGCCGAGGCACCCATATCCGGGGTCAAGGGGCCCTGCGGAGTAGGGGACGTGGGATTAGAGGCCGGGGTAGGGGGGCCTTGATCCATGCTGTAGTAGACCATCGCCCACGAGCCTTGGAGATTTCAGGGTTTACAGAACAGGATAGGGTGGACCTCCTCCCCCATTTTGCAGTAAGTCAAACACTCCCTGTATTTCAGCTATTTTTAAAAAATGGTTCTTACTGAACAATCTAGATTTAAGTAATTTTCTGAAAGGTACTGGAAGTCTTTTGCAATTGTTACTATTAACATGAAATCCAACTGTGAATAAATTGCTGAAAGTTAAGCTAGATTTTTGCCTGAAATTTTAATGATAATTCATGGGTGTTTTGCCAAGCAATTTGGTGAAATTGAAGATTGCCAGATCAACGAGACTGCTCAGAGTGTCGTAATCACCTACAAGACAAGGGCAGAGGCTGAGATGGTAAGAATCATGTGTTAAGCTTTTTAAACTGACAATTTAGGGTCCTAGAGTGTGTGCAAGTAGATACTGTACTCTTGTTGCACGTCGTCATAGACTCAGTAGTATCTATGGTACATGCATATCTGTTGGGTTCTTCAATTGTAACCCATTTAATCACATGGGCAACATATGGTCAGAACGCGGAGTGGTTTTTTTTATTAAGGCTGGAGCGGTCGCTCTGTCTCGCTCAAATTTCGCTCTAATACCACTCATATCACGAGTCTGAGGCGTGCCCAAATCTACCCAGAATTCATCTGTACACAAAGGCCGAGATGGAGTTTGCAAAATATTTCACAGAGGTTTAACCCTTTGGGGTCGAGTGCATCGTCGGCGATGCAGCATACTTCTCGTGTCTATTTCAGTTTATTACTCGCTGAAATCTTCATGTAGAATCACGAAAAAAACGCTGCCTATCATCCGTCTTCTTTTCAAAACGTCCATTGTCGGAACTATTAGTTTTTTAAATTAGGTAAAATGGGCAAAAAAGTAAACCATGTCAACTTCCTTTGTTTTTCCTGCATCGGGGGCGTG
>JAODKL010000001.1:36551148-36565452 GCA_026780765.1 Petrocephalus schoutedeni | reverse complement strand
CAAGTCCGCGGGCGACTGAGATGAAGCCAACGGGCGACCGGGTGCCCGCGGGCATAGGGTTGGTGACCCCTGTACTAAACTGTATGTGGATTGGTTCTGCCTCACCAGTTACTCGATGCGTCACCTTCTCCTGTTGATATTGACTTGTGCAGTTGCTACGCAATCACGATTTTTGGGTAGCATTGGGTGCGTTTTGCTTCATGCAGCCCCTTACAGCACTGGCTTAAAGCGATGCATTCTGGTCTTTTTTCAGTTTTTGGCCAATAAGAAATGACCAGAATGCATCGCTTTAAGCCAGCGCAGCGGCTGCATGAAGTCGAACGCACTCATTGTCAGACAAAGCGGTGGTTGGCACAGCTTTTTCATTTTTCATTCACTTCTGTGCGAGACGCATTTCAATTATGGCGCAGAGTGTTCAAAATGTTACTGTATCTTTAACTTTGCCGATATCGTGCCAAATCTGTCTCGGAAAGGTAAATCGATTTAGCATCGCTTTGTATACAGCTCATTTGTGGTAGCATTCTGGCAACATTGTTTTGTAGTCATGTTTCATAGCCTGTATATCTTCATAACTTAGCGCTGCTTGTTTATATTTTGTCACATATTGTGTTTCGCGTTTTAAGTTCTTAGCCCTATAACCTTTTTCTATCATGCCGGACAAACACCATTATACAAAGATGCTGTAAATATCACCTACATCCCACGAAATGGGGAAGTGCTCGTATAACTTCGGTCAATATATCAGGAAGTCTTGAACTACTTAGTTATATATGTTTTTCCTCCTAGGTTCGAAAGCCTGTTATTTGTGGCAATTACCATGTGTTCTGTTCCGCTTGTATTGAACTGTGGCTGACAAAGTCGAACTACTGTCCAACCTGCCGAATCTCCATCACCCCTGCAAACCCGTGTCGAGAGATCATAGGTATAGTAATACTAATAACATGGGCGTTAATAGGGGGCGGTGGTTGTAACCCCCCCGCCCAATAAGTAAAAACTGGCTAATACAACCCCCCCCCCCCATATGTTCAAACCAGTGTTCACTAATAGTAGTATAATAATAATAATAATATAATAATACCTAGCCATATAAGAGTCTGACGGTTGAGGGTTTTAAGGATTTCTGTTGTTTATTGCAAAATTAAAATGTGCTTATTATAAATTTCATAACAATCCAGGTGCAGCCAATGAAGCTGAATGTAATGACAGTGCTTCAGTGAAAAGGAAATTAAGAAAGACCAGATTTGAGTTACTACTGAGGGATTATGAGGTAATGTTAATCAAATGTTAGTTGTTTTTTTTTTCCGTATGACTTTCCAATTTTAATATTATTTTTAACCAAAGGTGCTTAATGGAACAACTAGCATAGTTTGTGCTCTTTCAATTTAGGAGGAAATCAAGGCTCTGAATAAAGAAAATGAAGAACTCAGAAAGAAAAACATGAGAGCAGAAGCACAGCTTCAGCAGGCCTCTACCATCACTGCTTCAGATTCAAGTAAAGAGAGGATTGACTCTGATGTTCTACAGGAATGGGAAAAAAAGCTTGCAGCTGCCACCGCGACTTATGAGAAGATACAGCTGGATGCCGAGAAAATAAAAGAGGTAATATATTTTTATTGTATTCCCAAAATGGAGAATATATATAGTTTTGGGACCGGGCATCCACAGACACTTATCTCATTAGCACGCTAACTCAAAAATTTTACAGATCTTTTTCAAGCTTTGCAGACACATTGTATGGGTCAAGATCTGGAAAAAATCAATCAGTGTCACATAGTGGTAGCAGCGAAGGATAATGACAGAGCCAGTTTATTAGTGTGATGCAATAGTGTGAAATTTAGAAAATATTTGTCTGATTGTTTTTTTCTCCAAACAACACAGGAACATTGTATAGGAGGAGGTCTGAAACCATTTTAAGTCACACCAAAACTGAAGCATTTTCACATAGTGGGTCCAGATCTCATTAATCTGATTAAATTCACACAAAGTCCAACATTCCAATGGCACCTAGGATGATGAAAGTTGGTGCAGTATAAATGTTGGATTGAGCTATTTACAACAGCGTTTCTCAAACCAGTCCTTGGGGACCCCCAGACAGCCCACTTTTTTCCCTCCCAACTCTGTGGAGATTGGGAGATAGCAAAACGTGGACTGTCTGGGGGTGCCCAAAGACTGGTTTGAGAAACACTGATTTATAATGTTTCTCAAATGTTTATAGGCAAACCGGACCCTGCATGCTCAAAATATTGATCTCGTTCGAGAAAACTTGCGGCTAAGAGCTGAAGTGGACAGTAGGTCGCCTCAGAAGTATGTATGCTTCTAAGATTTGTACCGGTGTTTGTCAAAGTTGTGCAAAAATTATACAAATGCTTTCTATTCCTTGAAGAAATGATTCAAAGTTCCTACCAAGTGTTCATCTGAGGTCAACCAGATTAATAATTTTCAGATTTAAATATAGAGATGGACTGTAAAACAATGAAATCTGTCACAGTTTGATTTTGGTTCTTTGTCTCATTAGGTTTGGCAGATACACTGTGGCTGCACTGGAGGCAAAGATCAGCCAGTATGAGCGGGATGTGGATCATTTGAGAAAAGCTCTGGAGCGCAGTGATAAATATATTGAAGAGCTAGAATCCCGGGTCTCTGAAAATGAGAACAAGTATGACAAGAGGGTAGCCATTAAGAGCATTGATGATACATGTCACCAGAGCATGACTGATGTTCTGGCTGACAAGGGGAGAGTCGACCAAGCTTGCTGTGTGAGGGGTGGACATACACGGATTGTAACAACGAGAAGAAGCCAAAGTGAAATGGGAAATTCTATAGTCTGCACAAAACCTGTCAGCAAGATGGCTGATGGGTCAGGTCCTTGTGGATTTCTCTTGACAACTTCTGTAAAACAAACTGCACCCAAAACATTTAACAAAGATCAGATTTTTACTTCAGAAAAACAAAAGGATATTTTTAATGTGGATCATTCTGTTTCTCCAGACCCTTCCACGTCTATGAGTTGCCTAAGTCTAAAGAGTCCAAATGTTCATAGTGAAAAAAGGACTCAGTTTAAGCCCATGTCCTACCTGAGAAAACTCAGCTTTGATGATTGCTGCAGTAGCACATTTCCGTCAGCAAACAAACATTCAGACATATCCAACCTCAGTCATCAAGCATCTATTAATCATAAAGCTAACCTGACATCCTCCAGCCCAGTGCTCTGGGGAACATGTAGCCTAAACCCAGATTCTTCTATGGCAACTTCTCTAACTAAAGCCGATGAGGAACAGAAAGACTCTGAAGAAGAGTATGCCAAGGCCAGCACTTTTCCATGTATGACTGACTGCAAACTAGATGGTCTTAAAATGTCAAGTGAGGCCTCCATGGATACTGCATACTTTGACAAAGTTTCTGAACTGCATTCAATGATATCAGAGTGTGAAAACTATAATGGCCGTCATTACACTCTTGACTCCACACAGTCCACTGACTTTGATATTTCATTGATGCAAGAGCTTGATGCCAGCACAAATCTTACAAGACCAATGAAGTTTAATGCATCACCTATCATTGACCTCTGTGGTATAAGGGCACAAACTAGTGGGACTCTCTTGAAACCCAGCATGGAAGAGGTATCTTGTAATGGAATTGAAGATACCACTGTCACCGAACCGCTGATTGAAAATAACGTATCCTCAACAAGCAAAACATTTCTCAATTTGGCATTTCATCATCATGAAGGGTTTGCGACAAAGACCACACTCTCACTTCTGTCCAGTCAATCCAGTTTCCACCTTGCCCAGGTTGACGGTCACAATTTTGTGGAGTATGAAAATAAAGCAGAAGATAAAGTACAAGACTTTCAGTCATCTAAAAGAAAAACTGATGAATGTCATGGTGTGTCAAGTCCCTCTAAAGTTTCAAAGTTGCTTTGAGGCCAATATCTTGTATTAGATTATACTTTTCTGCTTTTAGATGATTCTTAATCTTAGGTAATGCAGGCGTGCACTGTGTATCCTAAAATTTTGCCTTTACATCCTTGACCCCACCTACCCATCAAATCAGAAATGGTTATAACATGGGAGTGTTAAGAAGATTAATATTGGTTATTAAACCTTGTTCTTGTGCAAATGCTTGTTTTTTTATCAGTAACAAAATAAAATGATTTTTAGTAAATGCATCATTTGTGTTTAATGGATTATGCAGATGTTTTAAGTAAAATATATAAATAATTTGATGTATATTTAGCCTGTCTTAGTAAAACTACATTTATATTTTAAGAATGTATTAAAATAACCTAAAAGGGGGGGAAATGGTGTTTGGCCTTTATGAAATGTACCCTTTATTCTTCCTAAATGTGCTTACTTTGTCTCGCAAATGTTATAGTGAAAAGAAAAGTCTAATTCATTGTGACAGTATGCTACTGTTTTAAATAATGAGGAACTTAGGTCTAAATATGCCTAACCCTAATTTTGTCAAGAGTTATGAAAATGCTACATGGTACATTCCTCATTGAAATATTTTAACTGGTTGATTAAATTCGCTCCTGTCACAGCATTAAAACTGTCTTCACCAGAGCAGTGCTAAACAAATTAATGTAATATCCACCATAACCTTGTACACAGACCTAAATTAATTAATCCCAATGATCCCGATGTTGTATTTCGGTGTCTTGTACGTTAATTAATTAATAATGAATTATATGTATGAGTGATTTTATTAAAATTCTGCCTTCGAGTTTTGAAAAATATGCAACGAAATACACATCTTTTTAAACTTAATTAACAAGAAGTGTACAGGTGTTAAATACATGCTTTGCTGCCTCCAACAACACCCTGTAAGATTGCTGTTTTTGGAGTGTTGATTTATAAACACGAGGGGCTCCTGACGCGTTTATTTGTCAAACTGTGCTGTTTAACGTCTCGCGAGAAAGGCCGCACATACTCGACGAGATCTGAATGGCTCAGGTGTAAGAGCTCCTCTCATCCCAGCAGTAAAGAAGAGTGAACAGATAAGTGCGACCGAGAGGCTGCAGGCACCACTGTATGATCTTCAAGCTCTAACCTGAACTCAGTAATGCAAACTATTACATAACTATACCACAACGAGATTTGTAGGGTTCTTATAGGGTTTGTTTCGGTTTTTTTTTTTGTTGACTTAGTTTTTAAAAAGCTGCAAATATGATGTCGATGAACAGCAAACAACCACACTTTGCCATGCATCCTGCTCTACCTGAACACAAGTACACCTCACTGCATTCCAGCTCAGAAGCAATAAGAAGAGCATGCCTACAAACTCCACAGGTAAATAAACTAGACTTTTCGGATTTATTTTTTTACACCAGGGCATATGTCTATGTACAACAACAACAACAACTATAATAATAACAGGACTGAATTATAATATGCTTTGCATCGCGCACCCTGTGTGGTCACGACTTGTCATGTATACCGCTGTATAATGCTGGAAACTTTTTGAAAATAAATTATATAAACAATATAAATCATATATATATATATATATATATATATATATATATATTGCATACCCCCTGACATTCTTCCTCGGCATTTCCTTATTACAGAATTCAGAATTACTATTATTTGTGTGTTTTGCGTTTTGACATGTTAACAGCTGAGTGTATCAAGTGTAACATATCCATTTCCCTCTGTTTTTATATTTTACTCGCTTTCTGAACACAGCTACAGAGCAATATATTCGCTAGCTTGGATGAAACTATTCTGGCCCGCGCTGAAGCTCTGGCGGCTGTAGATATTGCAGTGTCTCAGGGCAAGACCCATCCGTTCAAGCCCGATGCGACCTACCATACCATGAACAGCGTGCCATGCTCGTCGACTTCCACCGTGCCACTTGCACACCATCACCACCACCATCATCACCTCCATCACCAGAACCTCGAACCCCCGGATCTTATGGACCATATCAGTACTCCTTCGTTGGCCCTCATGACTGGAGGACACGATGGGGCAGGGGGCGGTGGAGGTGGCGGCGGAGGTCTAATATCCACCGCTGCGCACCCTCACTCACACATGCACGGCTTAAGCCACCTTTCCCACCAGGCTGCTTTGAACATGAATTCACCACTTACCCATCACGGACTTTTACCGGGACACCACGGAAGCGCTCAAGGAGCGTCGGGACCGACAAATAACGGGCTTCCCTCTATAAATGATTCGGACACCGATCCAAGGGAGTTAGAGGCTTTCGCAGAGCGTTTCAAACAGCGAAGAATCAAGCTTGGGGTAACCCAAGCGGATGTTGGTGTAGCCCTGGCAAATCTTAAAATTCCTGGAGTGGGTTATCTTAGTCAAAGTACAATTTGTCGATTCGAGTCGTTAACGCTCTCGCACAACAATATGATAGCACTGAAGCCTATCCTTCAGGCGTGGTTGGAAGAGGCCGAGGGTGCCCATAGAGAGAAAATGAACAAACCTGAAATTTTCAATGGGGGAGAAAAAAAACGCAAGAGGACCTCCATAGCGGCTCCGGAAAAAAGATCTCTGGAAGCATACTTTGCTGTACAGCCTCGACCTTCATCAGAGAAAATAGCTGCAATAGCAGAAAAACTGGACCTCAAAAAGAACGTGGTACGAGTGTGGTTTTGTAACCAAAGACAAAAACAAAAACGGCTGAAATTTTCTGCAACGCATTAATTAGACCTAAGTGTAGCTACATTTTTTACCACCCCTAGGGACCAAGTAATACGCACATCGTTTCAGTCGTCCCTTCTTGCCGAAGGCTTTGTGTGCGATGTTTAGAGATGATTAAAATAATCGGTTTGTGAGGCGTCACATCTGTCTTATTTATTTTCACGTTATCTGTGAATGTGAAGTATGCAAATAACGGGTAATCCACTTTATTTTCTTTCTCTGTTAGTTATATGGAAAAACACAACTTATGTCCATGTTGCCTTTTAAACACCCCTGCCAAACGAGGAAACCAGATAACACTGTTATGTTGTAAACGAGAGAATTTGTTAATCGCAGTGAAGATAACTATGAAGTGATAAGAGATTTGAAAGGTATACCTCCTTGTCTATGACCGGTAGCGAGTATGCATTATTATAATGATGATTAGGCTATTATTATTACTGCTGCACTACTACTAAGAACTATTGTTTTTCCATGTTACATTTTAAATATTTATTTTTTTATCCATAAATGTATGTGTTCATACAATGTACATCATTTGAATCATTGCCTTATGTTGTAAAAAGTCTGCATGATTAAAAAATGAAATGATGAAAACTGAAATAAGGATTTTACCATATGGGTGTAATGTAGAGCCGGCTATCAGATTTTAATTTAAAATTTGCACTAAAATCTACGGTTATTTAGATGTACGTTAATTAGATTCACAGAAATGGGTTCCTGCATATATATATATATATATATATATATATATATATATATATAATAAATGACAAAATCAGTCACTTCTTTGGCTTATCCAAATGAAATTTTACATTCGCATGATTCCAGTTGGTCCTGGTATAACTGGCAAGTCTGTGCAACGCCTTGCTGAGCAGACACACTATGCATTACATAGGCTACATGAATAAAAATCAAGCACTACACATAGTATCTACAGATAAATCTTTTTGGTTAATGAAAGTCACTGTTTACTCCCCGTTTCCACTTATAACAACTTTTTGAGGTCGACCGTTTAAAAAAATATTAAGTAATATTTTATTTGGTGCACTTTATGTTTAAGCCGTGCTTGCTTGTTAATCATGCAGTGCCTATCAACTACCACTGTGTATCTATTTATTTATTTATCTATTTATTTATTTATTCGTTTATCTATTTGGCTGTTTATTTATTCATTATTGTTTTTCGGGTATCTCCATTTGTTGATTTCCTTCTTTTACTTTATATTACATTAGTTCTGTAAGCCAAATCTAGTGACAGGGATACGTGTCCCGGAAACGTTGCAAATAAAAAAATACAAAAACGTAGTTGCTTTGTGTGAAATCTTTGAGTTGTCAAGCAGACGTTAACTGCCAAAAAAGTGTATTATTCATCATTATTATTGCTGTTGTTCGAAAATACGCATACCCTTTAAACTAAATAACATTAAATACTGATATTCACTCATCTTACACTGTGGTTGCGCATGGGTAAGTACTGCAAGTGTTCGTAAGTCTTTAAAAAGTTAGCGCAGAAAGTGTCTCAAAACAATTGTTAAATTCTGGTGCACATAATAATAATAATAATAATCATTATCATTATTTTTGTTGTTGTTGGTGATAAGAAATGTAAGTATCAACAAATGAACTGTAAGAGTCTAATCACGTTTATAAAAAAAACAATGTTTTGAAGCAGATTGTATGTCATTTTTTGTGGTAGCCTGCGGAATTATTGTGAGCAGCAGCAGTAGTAATACGCCTCTATAAGTAAGGTATTACTATTAGAAGGTGTATTTTTATTTATTTGTTTGTTTATTTATTAGTTATTCGTCGTCATTATTATTATTATTATTATTAATAATAATAATAATGTTGATGATAATAAGAGGAATAATAATAATAATAAGCTCAGCCAAACGGCAATAAAGAACTGACGAATTTACCCTTAACCGTCCCCACAAGTTAAAATATTTCAAGTAATCTCTTAATCTCAGAAATAGAATAGCAAAAAGCACAACTGGATTTGTGTTTAGACTAGACATGACACTTTGCTTTTGTGATCATTCTTTAGACGAATTAGACGGCACTTCTGGGGATCGCTTCAATTTTTCTCATTTTACAATGAAATGGTAAATGCGGGCGATGCAATATTAATCGGTCATTGCTGATATAAAATGCAATATTTTCAGACAGCTAAAAGGCTTTTGACAGAATCGCCCGATGAAAGTGGTTACAGCTGTACACTGGAGAAAAGCTACGCATTTATTGCTTTTGTTTGGCTTTTGGCTACGGAGAAGCTAACGTTATGTGAGTAAGGACATTTACTTTTTCAGGGGAGCCTTTTAAATCGTACACATTAGATTTTTTTTCCGTATATAGGCTTTAACGAAGTTGCTTACTTATTATGTAAAGTAATCCTGTTTCACTCGTGTAAAAGCTCTTTTTCTACTTTGGCATTTTACTACTGTTTTTTGTTTGTTTGTTTGTATTCTTTAATCTAAGTAGGCTATGGTTTAAAGTGTTCCATCAATTATGACATTTTCCCTTTATTTAGTTTCTGCATTTCTTATGGTTACACTTTTATAATTTTCCTGTTGTTTTGAAAGCCTACTCGTGGAACCCTTTTCTTTCTGCTGTACTTCACAACACACTTCAATAGAACACCACAATCCGGTAATATTTCAGAACCATGAACAGCTCCCTTGCAAATTGAAGAGTGATGCATTATTGAAAGCCTATATCAAACAGCTCTGGGGTGCTGTCTTTCTGTGCCTCAAGATGAAGTCCGACTGTCTGACTGCACTAAAGCCTCTAATATGTTAATGGCCGTAGGGGATGCCTTAGGTACCAGTCCCAGCTGCCTCGTGCACCATATGTCACATGTTTGCCACATGGATCTATTAATCAAGAAAGTTTTCATCAGCAGAACTCCACAATATCTCACCCTCAAAATTCATCCAGCAAAAGTAGAAATAAATCCTTTGTAAAGGGAATGCGGTTCCTGATGTTGAGGCAATTTGGTGATCAGTAGCCTACCTTGGAAAGTTAAAGAAACTGTTCCCTATATATCAAAATGTGCCGTATTGCAATTTAGAAACTGTTTTGTCTGGACAATCTTGTTCGAATTTGGTTGTATTGTTTTGTTTCGTGCAAAATAACATGTTTCTGTCTTACTATGCCCGCAATAATATAATTTAGTATATGTTTAAATAAATGAACTTAATTGCAGCACAAACTACAAACAAACAAATCAATCAGGTTGTTGACAAAGGATTCAGGAACTCCTAAACATGGCCTACTGTAGATGTTGGATAAAATGAAGATCACGAAAGCAGTAGCTGATATAATTAAAATAATAGTTTCAAACTCAATGCACTTTATTCGGGAAATGAACTGTAATAAATCTGTTGCAGGACCCTCGAGTCTGTTAATTCCATGAGAAATCTTTAGCATAGATTTAAAAATCTAAAAAATCTATTATGATTATTATTAGGCTACCAATCAGGAAGTAATTGACATGACATAAATTGCATGTATTTTTCTATCATGGGCACAGCGATGTGTTAAGGGTCTTGTTAGTTCACACACTCATGATTCATGATTCATGATTCAAGGAAAATAAAAGAAAAAATGCTTATTAATAGTGAATATGAACGATCTTTTAAAAGAAATGCTTTAAAATATTTGCACGTTAAAAATAGGTATAGATACTAGAAAGTATCATACAAATGTTTAAATATATACACATGCCAATAGTTTTAAATTGCATTAAACTCATTTGGATAGACTTGAAGGGCTCCATTCCCTTCATAGGACTATAATGTTAATAATAAAAATGACCACAGAGAATGATCTTTGAATAGAAATGTCATCACTAGGACAAAGGTGTAGATTTTTTAAATCTGTATTCATTTCAGCCCTCTATTTTCTTTGTAGCCAAGCAGGACCAATGAGCCTTCAGTTTTTAAACAGTGTTTACACAGCTACCAAATTCAGTTGAAGGAATTGTAGAATCAGATGGACAGCATATTTATAATTTAAGAAGAAAAATAGTTGAAGGACCATACATCACCCATTGTTCCATGCATTATGAGGCATTTCGAAATATGGAATGACATCATAATCTCTTTGTTTGTAAAAATGAGACATTCACGAACTTTCCATTTTCTGGACGTTTTTTTTTCAGCATGTACCAGACAACAATACAGGTGTGTTTCAAGTGATGAAATAAGTCACAAATCAATAGAACAGAAGTGCCAACTGTGGTACCAACTCAGCCCATCATGAGAATTATCACTTGGAAGGCCATCAATACACGTTACATGCTTCATGCACCAATAATCTTTTAAGTGACAGTAACTCTTTAATGAGTCTTAGAGATTTTTCTGCCTGGCATTTATCCCTCTAATACTGGGTAACTTGAACAACTTTGACAAATAATCGTCTTGATATTAAAGTATATGTATATATATTGCATATGTGTTACATACTACTGGACCACAATGGTGCTAGTGTGCTTTAGCATTGCAGTTCTAAAGTTTCCATGACATCATGTGGAAAGGAAAAAAATGATTCCATGGAGAACTAGGCTGGTCATTCAGAAGCACATTAAATATTTTATGAAGAGACAGAGAAGATAGGAAAGAAAATGGTCTGAAAGGTTAGTTCAACTCAATTTGTGGAGCTCAGGAATGCTTTTGCTAGCCAGAGGGTGGGAGGAAAAAATGTTGAAAACCACCTCTACCAGCAGCAACTTTACATTCCTCACAGCTTCACCTTAATTTGCTATTCTTCTATATGGATATTACAAAACAATATTGTATTTATAATATATTTGTACAACTGTGGAAGAAAAATATCCCCAGATTAACTGGCATAACACTTCAAAAATCAATATTATTTTCCGGCCATAGAATATTTCTATTTTATTGTAAAAATGTATGTTACTTATTTCTGTCCATTCATATATTTGGAGGAAGAGTCTTTCAGTAATAAACCATTAAAGCCTCATTTTATATGTGAATGGACATTAATGTGCTATTTTGGCCACTTTGGACTTGATAACTGATTTCCTTATTTTTGACCCACAAATAGACCCATCTATTTGTCAATTATAATGCACACTTGAAACAATCATTTTAAGCCTCTGGCATAATAATGACATGTTAAAAATTAATTTGGTGTCATAAGATATGTGAAACACACCATGGTGGACTGTAGGACATTAGGGACAAATTCCATTGAGCTACACTGTCACAATCAGAAACTAGGGGAGTGGACAGCAGGTATTGGAAAATAAAAAGAAAATGAAAGCAGGGAAACAAAGCAGGACACGAGGGGTCAAAATGGACAATCTAGCACAAGAAAGATCTCAGGCATACAAAGGGGATTATGTTGATGACAGGACTGGGTAGCACAGGACTGGGAGATACTTTTGAACCTGGCTACATTAGACAGTAAAATAGAGGCAGCTGGAGTGGAAATAGCTTGTTCCTGCCCGTGTGTAAGCCAAATTATTAACATGTGTGACTCATTAGCCATGCTAGGGAGGAAATGGGGGGGGGGGGGCTCAGATGGGCAGAGCATGATAGGAAAACCACCACCCACCCCCCCAAGTTAAAGGCCAAAGTGACCAAACAGGGCTGGAGACAGATGGGATTCCAGACTAGACAGGGGACAACAGGACCAACATGCACAGCAAGGACGGACTCTGCTGTACAGGACAGAGCAGAACACAAAACATCAGGGAGCACCTGATGGACAATAATCTGAGATATGACAGATACATGACACAACTAGGGACACAGGACAGGTCTAGGCAGGACTAGGGACAGGAAGGGGAGCAGCAATAACAGGCACACCATGACAAGACAGACAGGTGATAGAATAACCAGGACAGACCCATTATAGAGGACCACAGAGGACCACAGGGGACAAAGGTCAAGGCAACAAACTGAGGCATAAGAGAACAAGGTCTGGCAGGGGGTGCTTACTGATACCGGGATGCTCGTCCCTCGGGCACTGATCCAGGGATACGGACCTTTCCCAGCTTCGAAGGGCCAGTGGGACAGGGTGATGCAGAGGGGCGCAGAGGACATGGAACCTGAGCAGGAGGGCTCCAAGGGTCCTACAGGACAGGAACCTGAGCAGGAGGCCACAGTGGTTCCCCTCCTCAAGGCAGGGGCAGAAAGTTCCGGGTGGACAGTTCAAGCAGACAAGGGTCTGGGCAGTAGGCCTGGATGGTATGTCCTTGTCTCCCCCACCTGAAAATAGAGATTTAGCTCATCTCTCTTTTTTATATCAACGACTACTCTGGGACTTACAACTGGGGTGGTGAGCATGTAAGGTCCAGGTGGGAGCCCCCAGAGCAGAACTTAAGGCCAGGCTGAGAGCGTCCCATTCCAGGTCCTCCAGCTCAACCATGTCTGGTGTCATATCCACTATGTTGGCAGAGGCCGGAGAGATGGACGTTGGGCTGGCTACAACCTGCAGGGGACAAGAACACCAGGGTGACAGGAGACGAAGTGGGCACTGACAAGGCGGGTACCTGGGTGATGACAGAAGACAAGGTGGTTATTGGTGGGTCAAAAGGAGAAGACGTGGGCACCGGCAGGGAGCCAGGAGACTTTAAGGCCTTGAGGGATGAAGCAGGATCTCATGGGACTTCTGGGAACATTGAGATGTGCAGCTTCTGGACAGCAGGGGACAGGGCTGGACCTCCAGATACATGCACCTCCAAAGAGACTCAGAAACAACCTTCTCTGGGCCATGCACTGGGGACAGGGTCACAGGGGGCTTTGGGGACACCATATAGACAAAGCCAGGGTTTACAGGCATAGCGGGGTTCTCACCAGTTTCAGACACTGCCTCTCCTAGGTCAGGCATGGCAGCAGCCTTTCCTGGACTGGTTGCCTGAGACTCAGGTGGAACAGACCTCTCTGTGCCGAGAACCAGGATAGCAGATAGAGCACCACTCTGGGTTGGGAGCCAGTACATCAGTAGCAACATGTATGGGCTCTACCAGTATGGCAGTGGTCTCACTGAGGTTGGATGCAAATGGCATGGAGACAGCACTTGAGTTAGACTTCATGGCATTGGGCAGAGCAGGCTCAACCTCACCTGGGCTGGGAGCGGCAGTGACCTGAGCCAGATTCTGACCGCACCATGTCCAGTGTGGCAGGCTTGGGTGTGGGGGGTCTGCCCCCACCACTTTTGTTTTAGCTGGGGACAGTAAATGGACTGGCAGGTAGCTGTGGGAAGCCAGAAGAGAAATTAAACCTACACCTGCAGCCAACGTGGCCCCTGTGGCACTGGCACCCTTTTCGGCTCCCAAAACCAAGGTGCTCTGGGTATCCTGTCCATTGAGTAAAGGGAAGCCTGGAAGCTGGAGCTAACCATGTAGTATGTGTGAAACTTCATGGCCAGAGTCTTGTCATTTTGTCACGATCAGAAATGAAGGTGAGTTGAGAGCATGCTTCAGGGAGAACAAAAGAGGCTTATTTAAACTTAAACGGGAACAGAGAAACAAAACAAACTAGCACAGGGAAGATCTTGGGCATGCAAAGGAGATGACGTTAATGACAGGACTGAGGCTTCCACTCCCTCCTCTCAGAAGCAGATACGGGTGTGACGATATTTTTGACAGTGTTCCTGTTGGTCTGCTTAGG
>JAODKL010000001.1:36515025-36535528 GCA_026780765.1 Petrocephalus schoutedeni | reverse complement strand
GTGCATTTGGACTTGGTGTTTTCTGTACATGTCTGTTAGGTGCGTAAGGAGTGACTGCCTTTTTGTTTTTTGCGGACATGGTGTTTACTGTTGTTTTGGTTAGGGAGTTAGTCTTTGTGATTTTGTTTTCGTTACCTTTAGAGTTAGCTTAGTTTGGGACGTGTTCGTTAGCTGTTTTGGTTGTTGTTTTGCCCTTGGTCACTCCCGAAGTTTGTTGCACCTCGTGTTTGTAACTGTGCCTGTGAATAAATATAAAAAACCAAAAAAAGAACCCTTTGTTTCCTGTGTTCCCCTTTCCTGTTCCCTGGTTGTCTCGTGTTTCCCTCTCCCTTTCCCTTACCTTTCTGGCGATCCCCAACCCTAGACTGGGGATCGTAACAATGCACAAACAAGAAGCTAATGAGACTGTTGATGCTTTTGTCACTGCTTTACATGCGTTAGCAGAGCACTGCAATTATGGGCTGCTGCATGACGAACTGATAAGGGACAGGATCATTATGGGGCTTGCTGACGCAAGACTTTCTGAACACATGCAGATGTAAAAAGACTTGGATTTGGTGAAAGCGATCAATATGGCAAGACAGTCTGAAGAGATTAAAAAACAACAGAATACACTAAGAACTGAAGCGGATGGACGTGAGTTCCATAGACAGACTGGTCAAGAGCAGGCAGAAAACTGACAAGCTCACATTTACCAAGCAAAAAAGCAGTGGCGAAAGGGCATGCCTGCATGCTCAAAATAAAACCAAGGACACTCACTTCCTTCAGTGCTACAAATGTGGAGGGCTCTTTCACCCCAAACAGGAATGTCCTGCCAATGCTGCTAAGTGTCCTATGGAAAAAAAGGTAATTTCCAGCGTGTCTGTCGGAACAAGACTGCCGTAGAATGCATTGAAGAAAAAGAGGAGGATAATTTCTTTCTAGGGATGATATCATGTGACAATAGCATGTGGACCGCCAAGGTAGAGATAAAGCAGAAAACGTTAACATTTAAGCTTGATACAGGAGCAGATGTAACTGCTATATCTGAAAAGAACATTAATGACATATTTAAGAGGCCACAAAAGCCTGTCCTCCAAAAGCCAGAGAGACCCTTATTGGGTCTAGGGAAAATCCTGTTACAGGTGTTAGGCTTCACTAGACTGCAGCTGGGGTGTATCCAAACAGACTCAGGAGAAAGTCTATGTTGTCAAAAACCTGAGCACACCCTTGCTTGGACTACCAGCCATTACAGCCCTTGGCCTACTCATGAGAGTCGACAGCATTACACTGGACAGTTTAAAGGTGACCTACTGCAAGCTATGCAGTGGACTGGGTGATATTCAACAAGAGTATCACATAAAGTTGAAACCAAATGCTGTGCCATCCTCTTTAAAGGCACCCAGGAGAATCCCGCTGCCCCTAATGGGCAAAGTCAAAGAGGAGCTTTAACGAATGCCGGGTGTGGGAGCCAACAGAGTGGTGTGCCTGCATTGTGGTCGTACCAAAGAAAAACAGCCAAAGACTGCGTCTGTGTGTGGACTTCACTGACCTGAACAAGTATGTATGCCGGGAGAAATATGTTCTGCCATCAGTCGAACAGAGTCTGGGACTGCTAGCTGGAGCTAGAGTGTTCAGTAAATTGGATGCTAACATGGGGTTTTGGCAGATCCCTCAAGCAGAGGAATCAGCTAAGTATACTACCTTCATAACACCCTTTGGGCAGTTTTATTTTAACCGTCTTCCATTCTGTATTAATTCCGCTCCTGAGCATATCCGTCTACATGCTGTGCTACAAAAATTGGAAAAAGCAGGGGTAACCTTAAATGTGGACAAGTGTGAGCTCTCCAAGAGCGAAGTGGTCCTCCTCAGTCATGTAATTACAGCTTTGGGCATCAAGCCAGATCCAGAGAAGACAAGAGCTGTTACAGAAATTAAAGAGCCTGAGAATGTAAGTGAGGTATGAAGTTTCCTTGGCATGGTAAACCAGGTGGGCAAATTCATTCCCCAGTTGACTGAGAAGGACAAAGCTCTTTGTGACCTTCTTTCAAAGAAGAATTGTTGGTTTTGGGGTGCAGATCAGGGGAAAGCATTCAGAGTGCTGAAAGATGCATTGTCCTCTCCCCCCGTTGTCAGCTATGTACGATCCGGGCAGAGAGACAAAAGTATTGGCAGATGCTTCCTCGTATGGATTGGGAGGCGTGCTCCTTCAGAAATGGGAGAAGGAATGGCGACCTGTAGCTTACGCATCCCGTCTGTTGTCTCCAACTGAACAACGCTATGCCCAAGTAAAGAAGGAGGCCTTGGGCCTAACATGGGCGTGTGAACGCTTTCGGGACTTTTCGTTAAGAAAACATTTTTGTTTGGAGTCTGATCATAAACCGCTTCTTTCCTTACTTGGTACACAAGTGCTTGACTTGTTACCACCAAGAATACAGCGTTCCAGAATGAGGCTCATGCGCTACTCCTATTCAATTGTGCATGTTCCGGGAAGTCGCTCTGGAAGGCTAACACATTGTCACGTGCACCTGTACATGCACACATGACACAAAATGACTCAGACCTAATGGACAACACCAACATATATGTAGACTGTGTCATCAATAATCTACCTGTCGGTTCGTCATTCATGGAAACACTTAAAGAACAGTTGGTGGCCGACAGTGTTTGCTCTCATGTCATGAAATTGTGTGCAGAGGGATGGCCAGAGCATGCAAAGCTGGAATGATTGCTAAAACACTTTTGGTGAGAACGAGCCACACTCACTGTGATGGATGTACTGTTGCTGAAAGGCACTCACCTGGGGGTGAACATTGCAGAATGATGTGCTAGCCAAACCTCATGAGGGCCATCAAGGCATTGTGAAATGTAAAGCATGTGCCCGCCAGCCTGTGTGGTGGCCTGGTCTCAGCCAACAAGTGAGTGAAATGGTATTGAAATGCAGAACATGCCTGCAGGAGCGTCACAATTACAGCAAGCCACTAATTCCCTCAGACTCCCCTGCATGCCCATGGCAAAAGATAGGGGCAGATCTCTTCGAATTGGGAGGAAAAACATACTTACTTGCCACTGACTACCTTTCAAGGTATGTAGAAATTGTACTCCTATCTCATACAAGATCCAATGATGTCGTTACACACCTAAAATCAATTTTCACGCTCCATGGCATCCCGGAGGTCTTGATGTTGGATATCGGACCTCAGTTTTCGGGGCAAGCTTTTGCTTTTTTTGCTGCTTTGTATGGATTCAAACACATTACAAGCAGTCCCAAGTTCCCTCAGAGTAATGGGGAAGCTGAGCGCGCTGTGCAGACTGTGAAAAATCTGCTAAAAAAAGCTGCTGACCCATACATGGCTTTACTTGCATACAGGGCCACACCTCTTCAGAATGGGTACATGCAAGAAGGAAATATATTTAAAGAATGCCTGATCTGCAGTCTACATAAGCTGCCAGTTGTACGGTTTTTTACCATCATAAAACTATATTCTTAAATTCAGATGAATTCTACTGGTTCATACAGTAGCTTCCAAAGCCAAAAGAGACATATGCATATAATTGAGAACAATTAAAACCTTAAATTTATATCGTCATTACCTCTAAACTTGACCGTCTTAACCTCTTCTTTTTCACAGAAGGCCAGTTTGGCCTCCCCTTTGAAGGGCAGAGTGAGTTTCCTCAAAATCCACAGAGTCTCACGTGAGTAATGCTGAGCAGCCTGCCTGACTGATTCGATGAAGAACTAATTATGCATTAATCGCAAAGATCAAACACAAATCATTAGGTGGAGCAATCAGATGTGATTTACAGAAGTATCATGACAGACATGATAATATCTTGCCCTCTTGTTGTGGTCATGTCATGCTCAACAATTTAATGTTCCTGGTCTAACTGGACCATTCCATTAAGACTCTTCATAAAAATTGTAGTAATATATAAATTATCACTACTTGTTGTGTTAGATTTTTTTTTTTATCAACTTAAATTCTTGTGAAGATTACAGAAAACTTACAAAAGATTTTGAACTTCTCTGTTATTTTTGGCCTGTATGCCTCTTTGATTTGAGCTTATACATCTTGAATTTGAGTTCTAAAAAACTTAATTTCTGGATTATTTTTACTATAATAAGTAATCAGATGAAACATAGCACACTGTTTATCACAGAGTACTTTGGTTGAAGTTACCAAGGACATTTGTTATGAAACCATTTTAAATTTTTATGCAGTCACAGAGACTCCCACCTGCTGTGTTCCGGTCAAAAGTGACCAGGAATATTTTATTTGTGTACAAGGGAAATAGTGACATCTGGACAAGGGTTATAGATGAGTGGAGTTTACAATTCAAATTGGTCATGTTCACCACTATGGTTTTGATGGACTCAGTTAGGAACAGTTCAAAGCAGGATTTGATGTCATCAATCCAGGATATGGAATATTTTATAGGTCCTGGGGTCATCCTGATGACGTTTTCAGCAGAAAGCCTACAGTGAGCCTCAGGTGGGTGGTACAGTAGTTAGCAATGATGCCGCACACCTCTGGTACCGGGGTTTGAATCGCGCACTGGTTGCATGTGTATGGGGTTTGCATGTTCTCTCCATGTTGTTGTGGGGTTTCCACCGGGTTACTTTGGTTTTCCCCCATGGTCCAAAAAAATGCTGAGGTTGATTGGATTTACTAGGTTGCCCATAGGTGTGCATGCCCAGTGGTGGGCTGCCCCCCCTGTCCTGGGTTGTCCCCTGCCTCGTGCCCGTAGCTTCTGTAGGCTCCGGACCCCCTGCGACCCGGAAAGGATCAGTGGGTTGGAAAATGGATGGATTCTCAAGTGGTGAAGACCAGGATAAGTTCCCATTCTTCGACTTGAGTGTGACTGCAGCCTCAGCATGGCCTCTACATCACTGGATTCTTCCTCATCAGTAAATATCTTGGTCTGGATTATATTGTGTGTCATCTTCAGGTTCTGACACTTCCTCCTCCAATCCATCCTCACTGTAGGTTTCCTGGCCTCTCTCCTCCTCACCACTGTGGTGATCAAATATGTAATCAATAGCCTCACTTGCAGTATATTGACCTGCCATGGTACTGCCACACAATGAACTGTGAGCAAGGCCTCAAAAGGCCTTATATACCAAAGCTGCAAGAAAAAAAATGTGCAGCTTTCTGAGAGATCTGCCAACAGGTGTTGTTCCCATGGGGGAGAGATTCTGCTGGGCAAAGGTTCCAGTAGTGGTTGCCATGGAAACCCAGGTGTGTATATGAATGTGGTTGTGTGTGTGTGAACATCTGACAAATGAGGATGTACCTGAGCTCAGTTTTTTATACTAATTGTTGTCTCCCCCATTCATTTCTCTTGACTGCCCAGTTTAGACCGGTTCACAAAGAATGCGCAAAAGTTGAATAAAACACAAAATTGCATGCAAGTCAATACAATTTATTTATTGTTGAAATACTCTTTGTGGACAAAGTCATGGAATCTTAGGTCAATCTTTTCAAATTAACTGCATTTTTCAGAGATAAAACTCTTAAAACGGTCAGCTTCGACCGGTTCACAATGAGAGGGCTAGATTAAAATGTGAGTCTAATGTGTATGGTGTCCAGACAGGAAAGCTAGATTGTAATTTCCCATAAGAATGCCCAGGATGATGATATGGAAGTTGTGGAATTCTTGTGAATTTTCAAAAAAGATTAAATAAATAAATATCAATGTTAACGTAATTTTTGTTATATATGCTTTAAACATCCACCCAGCAATCTTCCGTAGCTGTTTACCTTATAAAGGGTCAAGTGGAGTATTTAACTTTTAATCTTTTAATTAATCTTTTAATTGTTATGCCTTGTGTGTCGTTCCTGGAATAAATGTGGTTTTATATGATAATATTCCAGAGGAAGTTGAATGGCAAGTACAGAAGATAAAATATGACAATATTTCTAGAAGCAGCCAAATACCTGTTTATTATGTTAATGAAGAATGAAGGACTGCCAAATCAGCCATAATCCTGATGGATTAACATGCTTTGTAGGATATTATGACACATATATGAAGCCTATGTGACCATGGTTTCAAACATGCGTCGTCAGACATGTGACAGGCAGTGTACATGCAGATATATACCAATATGTAAGTTCAGTTCATAGACACATACAATCTGATATGGAGCAGTATTATTAATTTTTTCAAAACATTACACGTACAATTCATTTTAGAAACTGCTGACGAAACATTCACACAGAATTAAATGTTAAAGAAGAATGTAAAATTATTAGGTAATGCTTAAGGTGACAAAAAATTTAGTAGTAACTCATTTACTACTGACGTGCAAATAATGAACAAATATATTTGCTACTTAAGATGAAAGGTGTGTCATATTTAATTCATGATTAGTGACAAAATTACATCAGTATTTCACTTGTTACTCAGTATTTGTTCCCTCTGTAGATCCTTAGTAGTTCCTTCAGTAATTCACTGAGATGTGAATTATTAAATGGGGACGCGGGGACTTCTCAGAAACAGAGTATTCTCGTTCCTAAGAGGTGAACCCCTGAACAAAGGAAAGGCTTGATTCTTAAATATTTCTGTAACTCCCCTAAAGGGAAATCTTCTAACCCATTGGTTAAGATGCACCTCCATATTCCTCTAGGCTAGTGCTGCCCAACCTGTGGCAAGCGGCCCGCCACGGCAAAAGTAACAAACAATTTTAAGTATTAATATTTTTTAAATACAGTACTAAACTGCATACCTGTAAAGTGTACTGCATGTACCGGTACTGCTTCATGCAGGAAAGGCACAACAGACATACCGGTAATCTGAGTTGCTTATTCAAATTTTTGCTTCTTTACATGCGTGGTTTGTACATATTCTTTGACAGCTTGTTTACCAGAGAATGTTTATATTTTGACTTAATTTTTAAAGTTCGTTTATTTTCGACTGAAGCAGCAATGTCTGTTGTAGACAGCAATACTGACTGCAAAAAACAGAAGGTTTCGGAAGAAAACCAGCAGTTTAATTGTGCTTGGGAACTGGATTATTTTTTTGTAATGAACAAGGACAAACCAACTTGCCTGGTTTGCCTCAATAGTGTCACTGTTGCAACAAAAGCGAATTTACAAAGGCATTACACTACTATGCATGGCGAATTCGAAAAGAATTACCCACCAGGTTCCAAGATTAGGGTGGATAAGTTTAATTCTTTGAAAAAAAGTCTACAGAGTCAAAAAAATGCGTTTCACAGAACAAGGAAAGCAAGTCACTGCGTCACTGAAGCGTCATTACAAGTAAGCTGGGTTTTAGCAAAGAAACAGAAACCGTTTTCTGATGGCGAGACAGTAAAGGAGTGTTTTGAAGAATGCGCTGAATCACATTTCGTGGATTTTCACAACAAGGCGGAAATAAAAAAGCAGATATGAAGCCTGTCGCTGTCTCACCAGACAGTTGCAAGACGAGTTGAAATGTTGTCGGGTGATGTCGTATCACAGTTACGTAGTGATTTCAAAAGTGCAGCTGGATTCAGCCTGACAGTTGATGAGTCGGCTGATATTTCGGATGTTGAGCAGCTGATTGTGTACGTCAGATTTGATGCAAATGATGAATTTGATGCAAATGAAGAACACAGGGAGAAGACATTTACAACGCAGTTAAAGAGTGCTTGACCAAGAATGACATTGATTTAAAGAACCTGGTGTCTGTTACCATGGATGGCGCACCTGCAATGGTGGTAAGAAAAGCAGGATTGATTGGGCATATGATGGCAGACAGTGATTTTCCGCAGTTCCTTGCATATCATTGCATCATCCACCAGCAGAGTGATGAAAGTTGTTGTGAAGATGAAAGTTGTTGTGAATTGTGTGCGAGCCAATGCATTGTATCACCGGCAGTTCCAGTCACTGCTTTCGGAATATGAAAGCAATTAAAGAGATTTGGTTCTTCAAACTGACGTGTGTTGGCTCAGCAGAAGGAAAGTATTGGTCAGAGTCACTGTGATCGTCGAAGAATTCAAAGTCTTTCTGCGACAGAAGGGCAAAGACGAATTGCTAATTCATCTCGAAACTCCTGTATTTCTTGCGAGACTTGCATTTTTAACTGACATCACCGATCACTTGAAAATGCTCAATTTGAAGCTTATGGGAAAATATAAAATTCTTCCCACGATGATGGATGAAATTGACGCGTTCAAGGCCAAGTTAGAACTCTTTGTCAGCCAGTTGCGGTGGTCAGACTTCATTCAGTTTCCGGAACTGATGAAAGCTGCTAAGCAACACCCAGACATCGTTTGAAGCACAGTTCCCATCATACATGGAGAACTTGAAAGCAGATTTTACTAATCGTTTTCATGACGTTCGCCCTCTGGTCCCATTGCTTTCCTTCATGACCAATCCATTTGGACGTGGCATTGAAATAACATCCAATGCTATGACTTAACTAGGATGGAAATCATCGATTTGTAGAGCAATTCTGCACTGCATAGTAAACAGTGAATGCAGTCCCTCAGACTTTTGGATGCAGTTCGTTAGTGAGGAACAGTTCCCGACGGTGAGAAAATACTACAAGAAAGTTCTCACGATGTTTGGCAGTACATATGTTTGTGAGGCTGGGTTCTCTGCTGTGACTAACATTAAGTCAAAAAAACACAACGCTTTAACGGATGCACACCTTGAAGACTTGCTGTCACTGAGTATCACCCACAGATGAAACAGGTTATTGCTTGAATCCAGAGTCAATCGTTGCACTAACTTATCATACGGTTCTGCATTTTTTTCATACTTTGTATTGTTCAGTATTAATTTTTGACTTGTAGTTAGTGCCAGTCTGTTACTTGTCACTACTAAATTTTATGTATTTTGCGAGAAGAATGCTCACGAAATGTGGACGTCTAATTCACCAAAAAATCTTAAGTCTTGATTTACTCAAGTTAAAATTCACCTAAGATTCATGGTGTCACGGTCTGTCCCTGTGTTCCTGTTGTGCCACGCCCCTTGTTCCCCATGTGCGTATGTCCTGATTGTTCCCAGCTGCCCCGCGTTTGATCCGTGATGTTTTCCCTATTTAGTCTACCTGCGTTCAGTGTCGATGGTCGATTGTTGTATGTACATGTGATGTTTTTCGCTGTACATCGTTCATGGTTTTCGCTGTTTGTGCTCATTCGAGTCCTGTTTATTAGAATAAACGTCTTGTTTCCACTGCCGCCTGCATCATGGGTCGTCGTTCGCGCTCGAACCGTGACACATGGCCTCAGTGTTCTACAGGAAGAGTATAATTTGTATAATGATAATAGAAAACTTGGATGGACAGACTATGCAGTTATGTCGTTGTTTCAAGGCCAAACAAGTATTTTCTCTTCCATGTAATACAACTTGTGGTAAGGTTTCACATTTAGAAAATGAATTAAGATTGATTCTAAATTTGGAATGGGTTACAGGCCTAAAAAGTAAGTGCTGTAGTTTCAACACCAAGATATCACTTCAACCTCTCAGCAAAGAGCATGGTGGGTGATTGAATAACCCCCAAGCAAATGTAAGCCTAAAACAATTACATGACGTCTGCCTTGTGCCACTTAATAGACTAAACTGGAAATTAATAGCCACTATGTAATATCTGATATAGTACTAAAACTAATAACATTTAGCAATTTCCACAAAGTGCTCTTAAATGAAATTATTTCTCTCTTAAGACCTTAATGAAGTGCAACAAAACAATATATTTAATATATGATCGATCAGTGATAATCTGCCTGTCAATAATCTGACTTCAAACTGTGCAGTTTGGCACATCCAAAATGAAATGAAATACTGTAAAGACTCAGGTCAGGTTGGGGAGCGTGCACTGGTACACCACATTGCTGTGCCCACAATACTACGAAACACCTCAGAATTCCGACTGGCAACCCTTCCAAGCTGACACCCAGTCCAGTCTCCCACCCTGCGCAAATGTTGTCTGTCTGCCACAGCCAGGTGTTACATGGGTCTTGTTACCAATGATGATCCTACGAGCCGTATCACCCACAGGCAAACACAACCCATGGCTAGTACTAAAACTGAAGCTCCCTCACAATGCAAGTAATGTGCCTCATTCAAGACTCCCTGAGAAACCACTTGTTAGACACGAGGGCAAGCAGTACCCAAGGATTCTCCAAAGAGATGCAGTACTCAGGCAGTGCAGTCTTTGTTTCATTAAATAGCATCCATTAAATAGCATTAAATAGCATTAAATAGCATTAAATAGCATCCATGTCTCACAGCCATACTGGAAAACAGGGAGCACCAGGACTCTAAAGGTTCGTCCTCTTACAAAGATATCAGGAGCACCACACACCCATTTCCAGCAACCTCAAAACCCCCCATGCACTCCCAATTCGTCTACTGAGGAAGAGTCACCTGTGGCATGAAGGTCGCTGCTGAGGCAAGGCAAGGAAAGTTTATTCATATAGTTCAATTCAGATGGAAGGCAATTCAAAGTGTTTTACAAAGATAGAAGAATACATTCAAATGAAGACATTAAAATCAAATTAAAAAGACAAGGAAAAAAATTAAAAACCTAAAACAAACAAAGAAATGGCTGACTGAAAATAAATTACATTGTAGCGACAGCGTATGGCTAAACTGATTTAATTTGCTGAAAGGCTGCAGGAAACAGTAATGTTTAAAGCCCTGATTTAAATAAGCTGAGGTAAGTGAATATCTCAATGTGGCTGATATTTTCTCCAGACAGACACACTGCTGATGGCTGTGCCAAAGAGGTCATTAAAGGCCTGGATCTTGGTTCTGCCGCCACTCTGGTGACAACGAATAGCACCAGTCTACAGACTAACCATGATGCCCAGCAACTTCGAGGGTTTCCACGAAGTCTCAAGATGTCTCATAGAGTAGCACAATGAACTGCGTTGAACGCTGTACGAAAATCAACAAAGGCTGCAAAGAAACTGCCAATATTCCCAATTGCACATGGTGAGAATCCTCAGTGCCAGAATGCGGTCAATGGTAGACTGCTTAGGTGTAAAACCAGATGGTTCCTGTTGCTGGTAGGCGAGCAAATGATCACCGATTCTGTTGAGGATGACCTTAGCAAGCACCTTGTCTGGCACTGAGAGTAATGTTATGCCCCTGAAGTTGCAGCAATCCAGGCAATCACCCTTCCCTTTCCAAAGTGGGACAACAAGTCCCACTTTCCGCTCACTTAGGATGATGCTCATCTTCTAAATGGAATCAAGGATTGTTTGCAAGTCCAGGAGGACAGCCTTACTACCAGTCTGGAGAAGTTCACCCCAGATACCACAGATCTCTGTGACCTTTCCTACCTCCAGCTGGTTCACCACCTGGGCAATGTCAGTGAGATTGGGTGGTTCACATTTATTGGAGGTAATCAGAGGGTCAGCCTCAAGAACTGTGGACCCAGAGATCCAACATCCTAGTCAGTGGATCAGCTGCTCAGAGGCCTGCCCAGTGGGGCGCAACTGCAGTGTCATCTGTAACCTGACTGTGACTCTCCAAGGAAAAATTTTGATATGCATAATGCTTTAATTAATCTGTATACAGGACATGGGTTGCTAGACCATAGATAGTAACTCACTTGCTCACAGATTCCTCTATGAAATGCTTTATTATCTGCCTTCAGAGCCATTGCAGGTGTCCTTCTCAGTTCCCAGTACAGACTGGCATTGCAATCAAGCCATGTGCTGCAACTCCTCTCGATAATATCCAGGGTGCCTTGCGAGATGACACACCTCCTTCTGGAAACGTCAGCAGCATGGGTGTCTACAGCTATTGAAAAGATCAGGGGCTAAAACAAGTTCACCTGGGGCTTGTCTTTTTTCAGTAAATATAGTAAAAGGTAGTATAATTTATTGTCAGACTATCATTTCACTAAAATAAATAATTATTCACATCCCACCCTTAATGATACAAATTTCTTTCCAAAATCCCAGATAATATTCCATTTCACAAGATGAATCTGACATCCTGCGTTATTCCCTGCCTTGTGTTTATAGCCTCCGGAATAGGTTGCACACCCCCACAACCCTGAATAGAATAAGCGGGTAGACAAAATGGATAGATGCATACAGTATCTTATCACAGAAATATCTCTTTCAAATTTCCCTCTCTCTCACACACATAAACACTCTCACACACACAGACATATATATATACCATTTACTCCAGTGGATCCTGGCTCAGCTGACTGCAGCAGTTCATCACAACCATCACTGCCTGCACTGGCTGTGCTGTTGGTTGTCTCTGGCCAACACAAATTTATGTTGATATTAAGGATACATGAGTGACAAAAGAGAAAACATTTTTTTCTTTCTAATCCATATATACCATATATGTATGTGTTTTGTTCCTCAAATATGCTTTAGCAATACAGCTTCTTATGGTCATATCAATGGGTTCTTTCACACCACAGGAACGTATTTAAGGAACCAGCACCTTTTTTCAGAACCAGGAACTTATGCTGCGTTCACACCTCAGGAACTTGTCCTAAATGTAGTTTCTTGGAGGCAGTTCCATAACTGTTTTGTAGTACCTAATCCAGACTAGGAATGTGTCCAAATTCAGGGGCTGCATCCTTCAAAGGCTGCATTTGAAGACAATGCATCACAGTGGTAAACATGATTGTACAATTTTGAAGGGACCTACAAATGATCTGATAGGCTCTCTCAGTTTTGACTGTCAGGGATGAAGCTCCTGGGGGCTTTCCCCTATACCCTTCATGATGTATGCAGCCTTCCTGCTAAATGCCATTCACTTTTCTCCTTTTTTGTATATGCAACCAAATGAATCCTCTTCGGATTTCATTTGGTTAGAGAAAACAGGTACTAATGTAGGATTTTTTGTAAAAGCGAAGTGGTGTAAAGTGGACACTCCACTAGCTGTCCAATCTTTCTGTGTTTCTTCACAGCCTTGGCTCTTTAAGTTGGAAAAGAAGGATGTACAAGGATGGACTGGTGATGTGGAAATGAGAAGAAGGGACACCTGAAGCGAGGGGGTGGGTTTGTGTTGTGTAGCTTAGTCCGAGCCACTTTTTTTTCCTATTTACCGAGCTGGGGCTTCATGACACTGGGTCTTTTTCAGCTTACACACAAATCATACAGCTAGTGGACTATGAGGAGTAATTTTCTGAATTTTACAAATAGTGCACTGGATTAAAATCACTTATCCTACCTTTAAAATGTACAAAAGTATGTTAACAAAAGTGTTAAACAGTCATAATAGCATGGGGTAGCTTGTTACACGTTACTTTTTTATCTCTCATTCTGGAAAAGGTTGAAGTCTACAGTCCTCACTGTGGACCTGTTTTCAAACAGACAATAAGTGAAAATTGCATTAAAATATGCATTAAAGAACATAAGTCAGGTAGCATGTTATTTTTACCTGCAACTACAGGTGTCATTTGGAGCTAGCCATGTTAACGCAGTATTCAGTTATTAAAAACATATGTAAACACCTTAGGTTTTTTCATGTGAACGTAGTCAACTAACAAACAGCATGGTTCAAATGAAGCAGCCATGCTATAAAGTGTTTCATGCCACTATGTTCACCAACCCTTTTTTATGCAGTTTATGATACTGCTCTCCAAAAACAAAATGAAATTTCTTTGTTCATAAACAATCTAAATCTAAAATGTATTTTGCAAATGGCTCTTAAAACAGAAGCCTGATAACCATTGAAAGTATTGTGCTTAAAATCTAGCAAGTTCGCATTTTAATGTATTAGCAGTGAACAAAATAAAACAAACATTGCAAATTGCAATATTTTTAATATGTGAGCATTTGGCAGTGATTAAAAATGAAATTAACCAAATAACAATGATTCAATAAGAAAAACACCCGAAAAACAACATTGCCAGTGAAAATGCATATAGGAAATTTAGACAAACAAATGATTTTTTTTGTGAGAAATATATTTCTGTTTGCAGAATTTAAATGTTACCTGCCGTAAGAAAGTATTACTGTAAAAAATCAAAAGGGTTTTTCTATCAGTGATGTTGGCTACCATGATCCATCCTGAGACTCCAAACTCCAAAAAGTCGAGAGAAGCATGGTAAGTTGCCCTACAATTGTATCAGAAGGGGTTTCATGTTACAGCTGAGTGCCAAAAAGGATGATGGCCTCACAGTCCAGTGACGCAGCTGAGCTTCCAGCCCCTAAAATCAGGCAAAACTGGTAAATGACAGCTTTACTCATGGGAAAATATCAGAAGAATCATCCAATGCATGAATAAATCTCTCACCAGTTTCCTATGAAGAGTGATCTTATTTATTTGTTTGTTTCATCTTATACTCCACACAAGTGAGTTATTACAATGGGTCCATTTGTCAAAATTACTACAAAAACGAGTTTCCTCATTTTGACGCTTGCTAATTCTAGACGAACATGGCTATTTGAAGAGAGGGGAGGAATGCTGGTGGTTTCAGATAATCTGTGAATAATGTCATGGGGGAGACTGCTGGGTGCTCATGTATTTTTTATTTACCACTCAGACAAATGAAATATGAGCCACCCAGAATAGGGGGATCTTTTGACAGTTCAAAGGAACCCCCTATGGGTGATTCTCTCTTGAAGCCAAACAGAATCAGCCCCCATCCCTCACCATCTCCCCAGTGGAGGCTGAAAAGGGCTCATCAACCCCTAAACAGACCTGGCACTGACCTCAACTTGTGGCTCTAATTATGCTGCTCTATCCTGTAATCCACAAATGTTATGGGATCAGCTTAAGGTTGTTGTTTCTGATTGAATATTTCAGGCATTTGCTTAACTGGATGCCAAATAGGAACTCTTGTGTTAATTAACATGTAGGGACCACCCAAATGTGTGTCCTCTGATGGTGTCATTACATCACTAGAGGAGAGAGATACATTCCTTAAACAGTGAAAATATTTTAATAAATGTAGCTGCAAATTTGGATTATATGGTCTAATAATGAGAGCCTCTGCTGCTCCTAATTCCTCTGAAAATAATTTATGTTATCCATTACTTGCAAATGGGAATTACTTAAACAAGACAATTGTAGTATGTCTGTATCTGTAAAATATTAATTGGAGTTTATGTTAAAACTGCACTGCACAGTTGGACACAACAATTAATAAAGGTGTGCACATGCAATTTCTTTGGGATAAAATTGGTTAACTCTATATTTCATACTGATGTCTGGTACATCTTTGATTGAACTATAGCTTAGAGCTTCCACTGGGACTCTATCTAAAGCTTCCATCTTGAGGCGATCAGCAAGCACTCCCAGTTAATTTATTAACCTGCTGATTTACATCAAACAGCTGACAAATGCTTGTATTTTTGTTATAATCCTCACCCAAGGCAAAACTACCACCTGTGTAGCATAGACACATGACAAAGCATTGGGCAAAACATATGTTCTACCTGTTTGTCCCTTTTGTATTGCAGAAGTTATTTTTTGACACTGTAACTTGATTATAGTTTTTTTTCTATTCAGTACATATCAAATGGTGCAACTGGTGTTGTTGCCAGAAAAACTGAAATTTGATAGGATGAACAGTGTCTGCATTCAGTCAACACATTTGTCGGACCTCATTCTCTTCTGTCACTATGGGTAGCATATCAAACTTGTTTCTGTATAGAAATGTATAAACTCTTATGACAAAATTATTATATATTCATTTTTTTTAATAATAATATTATTACATATTCATATTATTTAAAGCTAATGTAATTTAAATTCCTTGTGTTATGTATTTTTCTGTCATATGGCAGTTGATGCTGGCAGTGTGAGTAACTGTAATAAGCATGACGGATTACGTAACCCTGGTAAAATAAGATAACGTCCTTTAGTTGAACTCCCAAAAGGCAACTTTTGAAGTAATCAGTACGTGTGGAAATCAAGTTTATCTATATTTCTGTAGGAAATAACAGCTCAAATGGTGGTGTGTTTCCACCGATGTTTAGGGAAATTTATTATTGATAAACTATTAATTAATTAATTGGTAATTAATTATGAAATATTATGTCTGAGTCATTGTTCCAATATAAAAGTCTATTATAGGAGTCCCAATCAGTCAATTGATGGACGATTTAGGTCCAGACTATGAATGGAATTCACTCATACAGTATCCCTAGTTAGTCTGAGATAGGCTGTTCGTCCAGTGAACAGTTTCACTCTGTAACCTAGCGACTCTACTCTCGGCCGAAGACAGAGTCTCGCGATACTTGAGGACGAGATTAGGACTTAAAAGTCTAGTAGCAGTTTTGCACCAATAAAGTGACCTATTGTGAGCACTTCAAAGAGAGGGAGATTTAAAGGGGTGAAAAAGCATGTGCTTATTGCTAATACTATAACTAAAACAGGACAGACATTACACATAACATGATACATACAGACACAAACTGAAATTAAGCAAAATGCATGGGAAATAGAAGCAGTGATCAGATTTAACTGCAAATACTGTTCTGCAAAAGCAAGCCTAGGACTTAAACAGGCAACCCAAACTACAAAACAGATTACTTGGAACCAGCTAAAGGAGTGAAGAATTGATGATGGGTTTATGTAGTTGCAGCGGTGATGAGGGAGGAAGCGCTAATATGGGAGCAGTTCTTTCATGATGAGACTTCTCTTGTCCCTTCTCTTGTGAGGAGGCTTCAGAGATCTAAATAGCACATTTTTCTTCCTCACACATAGCTGCTTCTTTGATTTCTTTTGGCTTGGCTCCTCCCGTAGTTTCTTTTTTCGGCTGGGCTTCTCCCTCGGACTTTCTGAGTGCGGGTTTTTTATGGTCCAAGGTCCATGAATATGGATGACCCAGAATTCGACACTTGGGCCAATAGTTTGGCACCTCAGCCCAAGGGACCGGTTGCAGGATATGTGAGTGGAACAAGGGATTTACGGCCTAAGACTAACTTTAGAGCTGATTCTGATTAAATGAATTTAACTTCCAATTGTGTAATAATCCATCTGTCATGATCAACCTCGCCCTGTGTGTCTTTTGCCCTGTGTTTCCCTCAGGTGTGGCTTAATTAGCCACACCTGAGTCTTGTTTAGTTTTGCCTTGTGTTCCAATCCCCTTGTTAACCAAGCACATCTGCCTTATGTTTGTTCCTTGATTCCCTTCCCTTTATTAGTCTGTCTGAGCCCTGTGATCCCTATCGGTTTTTGTAAATGCTACCCATTGTTTTTGGCTCCCAGTTTCCCCCTGTCCCATCAATACACCCCCCCAGGAGGGGTTTCACCACCGCAGCCTGCATCATGGGACGTTCCTCCCTCCTGCAACGTGACAGCATCACCACATTCACATTCAGATGGATTTTACCCTCAGTTTGATACCAAACATGGCATCCCATTTTAGGTTCAAACCTCATATAATTTACATAAATTAATTCATGCTTTAATTTATACTGCACATTCATTATTAACATCAACACATAGAATGCATGATTATGTTGCACATCTCAAAGTTATGACACTTTTAGGTGTATTTTACTTAAGTTATTTTCCATTTCATACAGCATATCTCAACTGGGGTTGATTTGACAGTTGTTATTACTCCATTAAAAGAACAGTGTTGATTAAACATTGACAAATTATAAAATGTGGTAAACTTGGCTGTTACAGGGGTTTAGTCCACAAGTTTAACATACATTGCTTGGTTTCTTTCGAGACAAAGAAACTGAGGGAAAAACGGTGCAAATGGCAAAAGAAACAACTAATGAAATACAAAAGAAATAACTAATGCTCCAAAATACCTCTAACACTTGGTTACACTACTTAAACTCATTCCCAATTTTTCTGAGAGAGATATGAGCATGTGGCTGGGTAACCAGAGTGTATACCTATCTATGTATATAATTGGTAATTGGTAATTGATAAAAGTGGGGAAGATATAATGGGACCTTTATAAGAATAATACATAACCATCACGATTGTCTAAAGACACATACAGTGTTTAAATACTGATCCTGAATAATACTGCAAAGAAACGTAAATGCAAATACGTATATGGCATGTATTTTGAAATGGCTCTTTGTTCTAATTCACAGATTGTGGTTGAATGTGAGGAGGGGGGGTTCATTCAGGAAACTGCAGGGCTCCCCCCCGCACCTTATCTGTCTTCCCCCAGCATGCTGGGTCCCTAACTTCTTCCTGGACCTCTGCATCCAAGAGTCATAAAACTTGGAATGCTGGTCTACCCTGGGCTCCAGGCGTGGATTCAAACCCTAGTTTCCCTTTGTAATATTGCTGACTTATGCCTCCAGAGGCCATAAAACTTGGAAAGTTGGTCTTCCTTGAAGGCATTATCTGGGTGCCCGTGCTGTATGTGTGTGTGATCCTACATTACCATCCATCCATTTTTCTGCCTGTTTGTCATATGCAGGGTCCAGAGCTGAGTTTCGTAGGACAACTCTCAGAATGTGGCAAATGCTCCCACTTCAATGAAATGATTGGATGTCCATGACTGTCCATAACATGGATTCAATAAGTGACTAAAATGTTGTAAAAAAATGTTAAAATACAAATAAAAAAAATGTTGTCTTTGACATAAATCTGTTTTTCTATAAATAAATCTTAAATCTTTCCTGTACTATGTAGTAATATTTTTCTAATTCTGTAATCTGTGTACTGCCTGGGATTGGCATCTGGCCTAAACTGAGTACGCGGTTGGATATTGGATGGGTTGGCCTAATTTAGGCATATGTCCATTAAGGGCATCTACAGCACTGCTGGGATAAAGAGATGAGGATGCCATGGAATTCCAAGTACTAATGGTTCTCTATAGAAATATATCTAACTGATAACCTGAGATTAAAGATATTTATTCCACAATCCCTTTCTAACTCTGGCTACCAATTAAAGTCCCAATATGAATCTGCTGGCATACCCAGGCAGATAAGCTAAATGTTTCCCAAAATGTGTTATAACAGGGTACTATATGACAAATACAATGCAATCACTAGGTGTTGTAGCACAGAGCAGGGACATAGGGGTCTAAATAAACTGAATTGAAAAATGAATACACTTAGTTTTTTTTTTTGGCCCAGAAAACCCAGACCAATGATAGGAATAATATATCCTATGTGTTTGTGAAATATCTGTTAGTGATCTACCAACCTATTGATTAGCTACCAAGTTATGCAGTACACTTTATGAGTAATTTATAAGCATACCACAGGCAGACAATAGAAATCATTGTAAATTACTGGTTTTATCTGAGAGTCATTATTTATGGTTTTCTCTTTTTTTTAATAGACATAGAAGGAAGGATCAGAGAACAATAAAATAAATGCACACCACCCACACAGAAGCCACAATGATGAGGAAAAAAAATTGACAAAATAGGCATCATGAAGCAAATATGTTGTAATGGAAATAACTGCCACACACATAAAGATTCATGCTTCCACATAAACCCAATGTTTGAATTTTTAATTGGGGATGCTAATTACAGCCATCAGTTAGTGGCTTCTGAAGGCTTTCCATTTTGCAGCACTGAAGAGAAACCCTGAGCCTGGTGTATTTTTCCACTTCATTAATATTTTATGAAAACTGCCCCAGCTGCATCAGCTGTGCACCAGCAACGAGGGTGTAGTCCGCATTATGCTTTTTGCTGCTTCACAGCCTCCAACATTAGCAAGATGACAAAATACAAGAAAAGTCATCCGTGTCCACCTGTCGGCCAATTGATTCCACTGAATACTTTAAAAACAACTGGCAGTTGGGTGTGATCTATAACTGAACACACACTAACAAAGAACCTAGATGCTGACTAGGGACCATAGGCAAAAAAACGAAAGTCTATCACTCTATATATCCGGCCATCTTTTTCAACAAAAAGCATATATAAGCATGTGCATATGTATGTCTGTGTGCATGGCTTATGTATATATTACATTGTGGGGACAATATGATAAAAATCTGTTATTTTGGTTTTGTGGGTTTTTCTGGTCTCCACAGCTAAAGTTTGTGACTGCAATAAAAAAACTTAAAATATCAAAAGTCTTGTATTTTGTTTGATTGCTTATGGCATGGCTTAACTTGTGGTTAATGTTAGGTGTTAAGGTCGTCATTGCTGAGATTAGGGTTATTCCCATAGAAATTATGGGAACAAGGTCCTCACAAAGATATGAATACAAATGTGTGTGTGTGTGTGTGTGTGGCTTTGTAATTATCATAGTGTAGGGACCCAACGTTCCCACAATGTGATAAAAACCCACTACTTTTTACCTTTTTACCCACAAGGATAACCTCAATTTTATAAAAATCTGTGTCTGCAATCAAAAAACTAAAACTGCCAAAAATTTCATATTTTATTCGGTTACTTATGGTTAAGGTTAGGGCTGGGTAGGGGTTAAGGGTGTCGTAGTTGGAATTAGGGTTATGCCCATAGGAATTAATGGAATGTCCTCATAATGATAGGAATACACACTGTGTGTGTGTGTGTGTGTGTGTGTTGGTTTTGAAGGTTTGTGGAGACATTTCACCTGAATATGTGCTGACACTATTAGGACATTTGGGATTATGAGGACAGGAGCCATGTCCTCATAATTCTGACAGTGTAGATGCATTTCTATGACTGCCAG
>JAODKL010000001.1:36411378-36422397 GCA_026780765.1 Petrocephalus schoutedeni | reverse complement strand
TGTTCCCTCCTGGTCCCTCCGTGTCCCCTGTTTTCTTGCCTCTGTGTCTCCTTGCCCTACCCGTCGTCTGTCAGCTCCTGTCGGTCCTGTTGCCTGTGTGCCTGTTCTGTGTCTCCGTCCTGTTCCCGGTCCCTCGTTGAGTCCTTGGTCTGGTCCTGTGTCCCCGGTCCTGTCTCGTTGCCCCCTCTTGCGCCCGGAGTGCGCGCCTTTGGGGGGGGTAATGTCACGATTCGTCCAGGTGTTCCTATTGTGCCACGCCCCTTGTCCCCCACGTGAGTATGTTCCCGATTGTTTCCTGATTGTTTCCAGCTGCCCCGTGTTCCGTCAGTGATGTCTGGTGTATTTAGTCCGCCCGTGTTCAGTCTGAGTTGTCAGTGGTTGTATGTATTTGTGCTACTTGGCACCATACATCAGTTCACAGTATCTGTTAGCTGTTCCTGTATTCGAAATCCTGTGTATTCTTTGGAATAAACGTCTTGTTTACCGTGACAGTTGTTGTTATTATTGTTATTATTATTGATTTAGAGAACTGACAGGAGAAACAAAAGTTAATTCTATGATACAACAAGAAATACAACATGTTTCATACGTACAATTCATTATTAAGAAGGGTTGTGAGAATTCGTGCGGGGCTGCAGCAGCAGACTGAGCGGCAGGCTGTTGAAACAAAAACATTATAGCATATGGTGTGTGGAGCGCGGGCGGGGGCCAGCCGCCGTCGCCTTTTGTGGTTCGTTTTGAATGCACTTATGGCTCGATCTAACAGTGAACGATACCCCAGTACGACTCACACAGGCCTCAGAACTAGGTAGGCTAGATATGAGTACCAGGTGTCAGGCACAACACTTTAAACATCATATTTCAGATGGGGGGAAGTATGCTGCTTCTGCTTAACCCCCCCTTCATCTTGGGGTTGAGATCGCTATCAGTCATACCTCCTTCTTCTTAGGAACTTGCAATTGTTACTCAAATTAATTATAGCTGGTTTGTCAACCACAATTTCCTATTAACATCTCAAGGTTAACAGTCAGCACTTAATTTTTAAACATTTAACTTTTTAGCATTTAACATCCAGGCTTACAGCATTTAGACATTTAACATACAGTCAAAATGTAACACTCCTTCAACAGCATTGTAACAGACATGTAATGCCAGATTAACAATGACATCATTTTTAAATAGATCACCTTAATGGAATGGAATCCACAGTTGCAGGTTGTGGATCCACAGAAGAGGGTGGTCTGGCCACGGGCCTGCATGGGGCACTTCTCAGCCTGAAACCAATCAGAACTGTTATTGAGCCTGGACTGAGTTAATCTGTGTTTACGCCGTATATTAATGACCATAATAAGTAAGAGGTACTCATTGTGCTATACTTTACCTTCTGATACAGGTTGTGCCACCGCTGCCTTGGGGCTCGTCTATTTCCCGCTCCAGGAGGTCAAACCCCGGAACTGGCAAACACCCTCAGTCTGACCATTCACTCTCCATTTCCCTTGGCCTTGTGGCTTTTGAGCTTACTGCTCATCTAAAGATGACACAGAAATAATAACAATAGTTATAACCATGTCACAACATATGCAGTACCATCATATACTAGGTGTGCATACTAATGAGTACAATCCTACACTGTCAGTTAAACAAACCATCTAGCTGATTATAGACAGATAACTAGTTAATATTTACAGTAAAATAGTAGGTGCCCACAACAGCCCATGCCCACAAGCAAAAACTTAATGTGAACACGCATTGAACAATATACTGTGACCCTGCAGCCCAGAGGTGCGCAGTCATGCACCTGACCACGTAACTTTTTTGCGGTGACTGCTTGCTACGTAACGTTTTAAACTCTAAGATGCAAAGTTTAATAATCGCCGCACGTGGCATTAGTTCCCAATACGTACTCATCATTTATCCTGTACGCGTGACCACCCGAGAACCGCGGAATCTGGCACCTGACATCAAAGTCATAATACGACAGGCGAAGCCCGTGACAGCAACCAACTGACATGAAATCGAATGACATTTTATCTGCGACTTACTCTGAAAACTTCTCTCTAGCAACCACAGAAGAGTCGCGCCGGCAACTCCTATTCAGTCCGAAGGCGGCGGCCGAGGTTATCGCGCGGCGCGATTGGCGAGTGCACATTGGAATTTGGTGACGCGATTGGCCAGGAGATTGGAAGATTGGACAGACAAATGTGAGTCAGTTAGGCCTTTCTCGGCCAAGCTTGCACAAGGTTGGGGGATGTGAGAAGACAATTTCCCCAAAGGGATAAGTAATGTATAAAAGAAACTTACAAAGAATTCCAGTTTAATGAAGAGTAACACAATTTGCCAGTATGGACATTTTATTTAAATTTAAAACATTGGGGAAGTAAATGTAGGCCTATTATATCCTGGACAGAAAATGAAGGACATAAATAAAATAATTGATGCCAAAGTTGCCTTTATTGTCACTGTACAAATGCATAGTAAAATACATAGCAAATTCATTGTAAAATAATCAAAAATAAAACTCAGATATATAAAAACCAGTAAAATAAGAAACATAAGGAATATAATAAACTGTGGGATAATAAACAGTAACATAATGTCATGCTCAGCCCCGCCCTGCATGTCTTTTCCCTTGTTTTGCCTTCAGGCGTCCCTTGTTTAGCCTTGCCTTGTGTTTTATTCCCCTTGTTAATCTCGCACACCTGCCTTGTGTTTATTCCTTGATGTCCTGCCCTATTTAATCAGGCTGCGTCCTGTTCCCCTTGTCGGTTGTTGTCGATACCTTCTGTGATCGCTGTCAGTATTGCTTTCGTGTTTTCCCCCGAATCCCTGAATAAACGCCCCTTGGAGGGGTATAATCCCGACAGCCTGCAATGTGGGTCGTTCATCCCGCCGCAATCGTGACACACAAGATAATTAGACAAATAGTGAGATAAACTCACACACTAAACCTAAATTCAACCACTCGCGCGCTTTGGCTCGTGTTACAGGGAAAGGAAAATAGACACATTTTTTTGCATTTTCTTTTAATTTTCTGCCTTGATTGTTATGGTGTGTTTATTTCACCAAAATCCCTCCCTTGTTCTGTCACTTTAAAGTTAGCTTGGGTATTGGGAGTTTTTTTTTTTGTGTAATATCGCCCTCTGCAGGCCAGTGGGGCCTGTAATACGTTATCCATGTTTTCTCGCCAGTCTGTGTTTTATTTGACTGAGAGATGTTTGGTCCTATGGCGAAACTTTAATCTTCGGATGTGCTCTCATTATTTAATAAAGTATTCAAAAAAGTGGAAGTCGTTGGCCGTGCTTTCCACTCCACCCCTCAGAAGTCTCGTACAGGAACACAATGCAGTGTTGCCGGGGCAGCAGTGCTAACTGGTTACAATGGTAACGTGACCCGGATTGCTTCGCTTTCAGATCATTGCCAGAGTGATCGCCAGCGGTTGCTGCCAGCGGTTGCTGTTAGAGACTCTTCACCACCATAAGTACAAATATCATTGCAAATTCCATTTGCAGTTACTGCCTCTAGTTCAGTTTAATTTCATCTTGAGTTTTTTTTTTCTTTGCACATTTGTGTTACGTGTTTATTCGCCTTTTACTGGCACTAGTTAAGGTATTACAATTCTATCTAAAATGGCAGAGGGTAAGGATGTAAAAATGCCTCTTAACTTTGATGAGGGTGCTGACGTAGTGTGTGTGGGCTGGGCAAGCTATTGGGAGAGATGGGATCAACCGCAGTTGGGGGTGCTTGCGCAATAGGCAACCCTGTATTGTCCTCTACTTACATGCTCACTGATTTACCTACCCCCAGACAACGTATGCTGAGGGATTTTTCAGGGGTGTTAGTGCAGTAGGTCACCCTGTATCCTCTTTCACTCATATGCACACTGATGAACCTTCAAGCCCTGGGGTGAATACTTCAGACCTAAGGCAACTCATAACACAGTTGGCTCACGAAATAGGCAGGAATATTGCAAGATTGCAAGATCTGTCGGTAGTCAGGATAGCCAGCCCACTCCCACACATAGTCTGAACATGGGCCAGGGACATTCTGACTCAAACATGAATGGAGTGAAGTTAGTGATGAAAGCAGATGTCAAGGAGCCACCACACTTCAGGGGTGATGGGACTGACAAGTATACGGTGCATGAGTGGGAGGAAATCATGGATGTCTACCTGAAAAAGAGGGGCGTCCCACCACCAGAGCACTCTAAAGAAGTAATATCCAGACTGATGGGAAAGACTAGAGACACTGTCAAAGTAACCCTGCGCAGTATTCCATCTTTACGGCCAGCTGAGGATCCCAAGCTTGTATTTGATATACTCAAGCAGCATTTCGGTGAGGTAACATACTCCTCAATGCCCTTTGCAGATTTTTATAACACGCTCCCACTGATTGGAGAAAACCCAATGGACTACTGGATCCGCTTGAATAAAGCTGTGGATGTTGCAGATGAGTGTCTGAGGAGGCAGGGGTGGAACATTGGAGATCCCTCTCAAGGAAGTCACAATGATGATGGTAAAACACTGTCCTGACCCTGCTCTCGCAAGTGTCCTAAAGTATAAAGCAGCAGAGAAGTGGACAGCAAAAGACAGCAAAAGAGACAGAAAGAAGCTAGAACAAAGTCTCAGGTCAGATCGTTTCGGCCAAAACAGTTCGGGGTCCATGCCCAGACATTCACGGTGGAGGCCATCCCTACTGGTGACTCCAGAGTGCTCACCTGCTACCAGGCTGCAATGGGGCCACCGTTCTCTTCTCAGACAGAGGGTGTTAGTATTCAGTCTCTCATTAGTCTGTTGGATCGCGTGCTGGAGGAAAAGTTCCAGACAGCAGCAATTGCACCATCAAACAAGGGGCCAGCATACATCACTTAAAGGAAATGTAGGGTTTGTCAGTCTGTTGAACATTCAACCACGATGCACTGCAGCCAGGAGAATCTTTGTATGGGCTGTTTTAAGCCTGGTCACTGGAAGAGAGACTGTCAACAGTGCAGGTCAAGAATCAATGCCATGCCACAGCAAGTCCAAGCACAGCCCCAAGATGAGCAAAGCAGGACAGGTTTAAACCAGATGGCCCACATTTGGCGAGGCGATGTGTGGGCATTAAAACATCATCCCTCGAAGGAAACGAAGAATTAAAGGAGATGTATGTGAATGTCTGTAAAGTAATGCCAGACAATTGCAAAGTAATTCACACTGTTGAGCCAATCTGTGTATTATTCCATGCCCCAGTGACGATCAGTGGTTCCGCCCAGCTGCAGGGGTTGCTCAATACAGGATCAATGGCCTGCACGATCAGTGAAGAAGCAGAGCAGAGACTCTTCTCAGAGAATGCGCTGCCTCAGCGGCAGGAGCCAACAAAGCACATCATCCTTGTAGGCTGTGGAGGAGCACAGGTGTGACAAGTTCTCACTGAGATGGAAGAACAGGGAATTATACAGAAGTCTGTGAGCGAATATGCTTCCCTACTTGTGTGATGGTCTGAAAGAACCATTGGGCCTGCCCGAATACAATAGAATGCCACAGGGGCTTTGCAACAGTCCGGCGTCTTTTATGAGAATGATGTTGAGCATCTTTGGTGATTTAAACTTCAGTAGTTTGCTGTGCTATCTTGATGACCTCCTGGTCTTTGCGCCATCCGAACAGGAGGCCCTCAACAGACTGGAGGTTGTTTTCCAGAGACTGCAAGAGCACAACCTGAAGTTGAGTCCCAAAAAGTGCTGGTACGGAGATCTGTGAAGTTCCTTGGCCATATTGTTGATGGTGACGGTGTACCTGTTGACCCTGAGAAAGTGGAAGCCATCGTCAAGATGTCACAGAGGGACTTGATGAAAGATGATGGCTGTACTCCCTCGGTACGCAGAGTTAAGTCATTCCTGGGCATGGTATTTTATTACCAACACTTTATAGCCAACTGTTCTTCTATAGCTAAGCCATTGTTTGCTCTCACCACTGGGCAGAAATGGAGAGGGAAGACTGCCAAAATGAATCAGAATCCTGGTGTTTTCAGAAACCCCGCAGATTGGACTGATGACTGTGACTCCGCCTTCCTCAGCCTCAAGGAGAAGCTTCTTAACTGTGTAGTCCTCACGCATCCAGACTTCTCTAAGCCACTGATCTTGTCCATTGATGCCTCTCTTGATGGCCTTGGGGCAGTTCTGTCCCAGATACCAGAAGTGCATGGGAACTAAAGTGCGTCCAATTGCGTTTGCAAGCAAGACCCTCTCCAGTTCACAAAAGAGATACCCTGCCCACCGCCTAGAATTTTTAGAACTCAAGTGGAATGTTTGTGAGAAATTCAGCCATTGGTTGAAAGGTTACTCCTTTACAGTGTGGACCGACAATAATCCTTTGACCTATATTATGACAAAACCAAAACTTGACGCCTGTGAACAGCAGTGGATTGCAAAGCTGTCCTCATACACATTCAGTCTTAAGCACATCCCTGGGCAAAGAACATTGTGGCAGACGCCTTAAGTAGAGATCCTTTTGTGAGGTCAGTCAGTCAGAGGCTGATCAGCGAGCCATATGAGAGTCTGTTGGCAGAGGCTGAAGGAACAAAAAAAGGGAAAGTTCAGGACATTTTCCAGTGCAAGGTCCAGTGTCTCCAGACAAACTGTGTGACTATGGACACTTCACGGGATAATCCATCTGGCTGTCAACATCCCTCTGATGTAAAGTCCACCTGCGAAACTCACATTGAGTGGGAGGGTGGTGTGGAGTTAAGAGCAATGCAGTTTGTTAAGGCTCTTCCCCAGGAAGCGCTCTCAGAGCAAGATGCACCTCCAGCCTTTTCCACTGATGAACTGCGACACAGCCAGGGGATGGATCCAGTCATTGGAAGTGTTCTGCCATTTGTGCTGGGAGGCCAGCCACCTTCTAGGTGGCAGAGAAACAAGTTAGCTCCAACTGCATGGACATTATGCAAGCAGTGGCACAAATTAAAGGTTCAGGATGGCCTCCTCTATCGGGTCATGAAAGACCCCTCAACCAGGCAGAAAAGGTACCAGTTTGTCCTACCCACCAGCTTGAAAGTGAAGGCCCTCTCTGGTGTGCATGATCTTGCTGGGCACCAAGGGCAAGCTAGGACTGTGCACCTTGCCAGACAGTGTTTTTTTGGCCGCAAATGGAGAGAGACATCAAAGAGTATGTGAAGTGTTGCCAAAGATGTATCTTAGCAAAGACCCTTGAACCAGCAGCCCGGGCTCCCTTAGAGAGCATACGCACCTCTGCGCCCATGGAGTTGGTGTATATTGATTTCTGGAGTGCTGAGGACAGTAAGCAAAGGTCTGTGGATGTTCTGGTCATAAAAGACTACTTCACAAAGTTGGCTCACGCATTCCCTTGTGTTAACCAAACTGCAAAGCAAGTTGCAAAGAAATTATGGGATAATGTGTTCTGCGTATATGGTTTCCCAGAGCGAGTACATTCCGATCAGGGAGCCAATTTTGAGAGTTAACTCATATCTGAGCTCCTCAGCCTCACAGGGATTACAAAGACACACACGACTGCATACCATCCCATGGGAAATGGGCAAACCGAAAGGTTCAATAGGACAGTATGTTGCGTGCTCTGCCATTAGCAGATACGCAACACTGAGCTCAACAGATACAAACTTTGACCTTTGCTTATAATGCCACTATCCACGAAACAACTGGATATGCCCCGTTCTATCTGATGTATGGTCGAGTCCCCAGACTCCCGGTGGATATGGTCTTCAAACAGGTCCTGAAAGACCCAATTGTGACTGACTATAAGACCTATGCAGACAAATTGATGGCAAGCCTCCATGTGGCTGCTGGCATTGCTTGTCAGCATGCAAGGAAAGAACAACAGCATCAAGCCGATGGTTATAACAGAAGAGTCCATGGCGTTCACATCAATGTTGGCGACTGGGATTTGCTGGCGAATAAAGCAGAGCGAGGAAAGCGGAAGTTAGCAGATAAGTGGGATCCCATCATTTATACTGTCACAGACCGGAATCCCCAGACTGAGATTTACAAATCTCTATCAGAGATGAGAGCGGGAGGATCAAAGTTGCCCATCGTAACTTGATGTGGGATGTGAGCTTCTTGCCTATCATGGAGCCGACCAGTGAAGAGTTGGAAGCAGGTGCCTTGGATGTGGTCAGGGAGTCCCGGCCTCGTCCCGTGGATGCTTTGAGTGGTCTCACAGTGGATGTCCCCGAGGACCGTACTTGCTTGTGGGTAAGCACGATGTCTGATGCCAGCTCTAACTCTGGGGAAACCACTGCTGATTTAGGGATGGAGAATGAAATGCCGTGCTCCCCACCCTGTTGCTCTGTTCAGCTGCCGAGCACACTGTCTGTGAGAGATGTGCCTGTGACGGCGATGGAGTGACCACACAGGGAAGCCCTCCGGGGGGAGACTGTTTTACACACGATGCACACACAGACTTTCGTGCAAGCACCTACATGGACATTAATTGTGCTTGGGTAGGGGCGCAAACCTGGGTGCAAAAGGGGTATGTGTGCATGAAGGGATTACCATTTTTGCAATGATTGTTGTTTTAGTCTTCGGTTTGGCAGCATCTGGCCAGCAGCTAAAGGGTGCCAGGTGGAAACGAAGCATCATTTATTTGGTTCTAATTGGTCCAGGGGTCTCCAACACGTCGCACGCGAGCTACCAGTAGCTCGCAACCCCTCTCCAAGTAGCTCGCCGAAGGGTTAACAAATCTACATTCATTTGACAACCATAGCTAGAAGGGAACACGGGACACAAAGGGAGTCTATAGTTTTTTATATATAGTTTTTCACAGACACTTCACAAACACTAGGCGTAACGAACGTCAGGAGTGACAAAGGCCAAAGAAACAAACGAAACACATCTACCGAATATAACCCCAAGCTAAGCTAATCCTAAATGAACACAAAATGGGTGAAACGAAACGACAATGCCTAAGCCTATCTCCCTAACCAAACAAACAGTAATCTCCACTTTTACGAAGAACAAAAAGGGCAGACACTCCTTGCACACACCTAGTGGAACACACAAACACACAGCCGAAGTGAAGGTATCCAGGTATCTCCCTTACGGCACATACTTTCCCCAGACCTACGGCACGTAATAATCATTATTTGCCCATTAGTTGTCAATGAAACAGTTGCGCTGCTGTTAAGCTTGATGAGTCAGGGGTGGTGATGTGAGATGGGCAGCAACCATGACCGTGGCAGGTAGCCATACCAAAAAGAGGCAGAAAACGTATTATTTTCATGAAGAGGGGGAAACAGAGTTTTGTTTCACAAATGTAAACGACTAGTGTGTATGTCTGATCTGTGGTGCACGCGTGTCAGTCGGTAAAAGATGTAACGTGGAGCGCCATTTCACCCAGGTCCACAGCAACTTTTCACGGGACTTTCCTGAAGGTAGCAATCTACGAAAGGAGAAGATAAAGGAGCTGAAAGCAACACTTAAAAGACAACAATCTCTGTTCAACAAACCTACGAAGAAGGCCAATGCAGCAACGGAGGCCTCGTTTGAAGTGGCGCACATCTTAATGAAGCACAAAAAGCCCTTCACCGATGGCGGTATTGTAAAGGAGGCTATGAGCGCGGTGGCTGACACGTTATTCAGGGACCATAAAAGTAAGAGAAATTTTGTCTGCTATTGCCGATGTACAACTTGGTGCAAATACTGTAGCAAGGAGAGTGTCTGTGCTGTCTGCGGATGCGGTAAAACAGCTGGAATCGGACATGAACAGGTGCAATTGGTTTTCAATTCAGTGCGATGAGTCTGTTGATTCCAGTGATACAGCCCAGCTTGCTGTGTTCATTCGGATGGTGTTTGATGACTTTTCCACCAAAGTTTTTGACCTTACTTCCACTGAAAACTACAACCAAGGGAGTTGATATTTATAACGCAGTAAAAGACTACTTTGTAGAAAAAAAAATTCCTGTTGAAAAGCTGGTGTCTGTGACAACTGACAACTGACAACTGCTATGACGGGTCGCCACTCAGGATTTACTGCGCACTGCAAAGCGGACCCGGACTTTCCCAAGTTTCTGAACTATCATTGCATCATTCATCAACAGGCTATATGCGCAAAAGTTATGGGATTTGATCATGTCATGGGGCCTGTTGTTAAGATAATCAACTCCATTTGAGGAAAGGTAAAGCAACACCGGAGCTTCAAGCTGTTCCTGGAGGAATACTCTGCAGAGTACGGGGATCTCCTCCTCCACACTGAAGTCAGATGGCTCAGTCGGGGTAAGATACTACAGCGCTTTCTATCCTTGCTGGGTGAAATCAAGGCTTTTATGGAAACGAGGGAGGAGGATTCCAGCCTATTATCTGATGCAGAGTGGCTACTTGATCTTGCTTTTCTGACAGATGTAACTGAGAAAATTAACCGCCTGAACCTACAGTTGCAAGGCAAAGATAAAAAAATATCCGACATGATCAGTGCTGTTAAGGTGTTCAGTGCAAAACTGTCATTGTACATTCAGCAAGTGAAAAACAAAAGGTTTCAGCACTTCCCCTCTGTCTCAAAGATGTTGGAAAGTCACATGGGTGCAGCTAGCATTCTAAATGTTTCCAAGTACTGTAACCTCTTGTCAAGGCTTGGGCAGGAGGTTGCAGACAGATTCAGTGACTTTGAGAAACTTGAGCCCTTTCAGGAGAAGATGGCTGAACTTTTCTGTGTTGATCCGGTATAAACTGAAATTGAGGTTATAAACCTTCAAAATAATGTGCAACTTAAGTCTCAACAGCATTCTCAGGATTTCTGGAGCTTAGTAGAGCCAGGTAATTATAAGAATCTTCACCAAGCAGCTCTGAAAATGTCTGCTTTGTTTGGGTCTACATACCTCTGTGAGTCAGCCTTTTCTGACATGAATGTCATAAAATCAAAGCTCAGAACAAGACTGACAGATGGACATTTAAATGACTCCATAAGGGTGAACCTAAGTGGCTACACTCCACCATACACCTCTCTTGTTGACTCCATTCAGTGCCAGTCATCTCACTAACTGAAAAAGACTAAATACATGTCACACATACAACTGGAC
>JAODKL010000001.1:36374966-36388717 GCA_026780765.1 Petrocephalus schoutedeni | reverse complement strand
GTTTAAATGGTTTTTGAAGTGTAACGACTGTTTTTTCGTTAATTGAGACATTAGTTTGATTTATTAAATGCTATTTTGTTTGCTTTGTTAGTGAAACCATAGACGTCCACGTCTCTTCCACTAGGGAGCAAATTCTAAAAGGTTAAGAGATACCAGATGCAATTTGTTTTTCTCCATGATTATGGTCTTACTATTTGAAAAATTATTGTTGCAGTTATGTAACAAAACAGCCGAGTGATTCTAAGAGGACCACAAGAGCTTGATTAATAGTGCTACATTTCTAATGAGCAAGTGATCACAATGACTGGTATAATAATTAAGTGAAGCAGACAGACCTTTCCAAATGGAAGGAAGGGAGGTGGGCCCCCTTCTGCACCAACGTTACTCCGGCTATGTTTTGCCAAACTCTAAATAATGGTGGAAAGAGGAAAAGTTACTGGCACATTCAGAAGTGACAAGCATAGGCTGCATGGTAAGCTTGTGGTGAATTCGTCCTATATTCTCCCTGCATTGCTATGAGAGAACTTTTATTAAATGCATATACAAAAGCAGATATGGTGGCATTTAATTAAACCTCTTTACTAAATGAATACCTTCTAGTTAAAATGGGGGAAAAATATTAAGTCTATGGATCCTTTTCTAGTTTTCATCAGTGCTGGTGTGCAAACAAAAATATATACTGTAGGTTGTTGCATCTAGTATCTTATGATCCACATGATCTAAACAGACAGCCTGTCTTTGCATTCCTGAAACAAAACTGTGCATGTTACACAACTTCGCTGGAAGACTAATACTTACAGTATTCAGAAATTCACAGTACAGTGTCATTCCACATTCCACAGAATTACACACCCATTTGTATTTCAATCAACAGAGCACTCTATAAATAATCACAAGGCACTGCAAACACAGCCAATAATACATAGACGTCTTCAATTGTGACATCCTTACCCGTTGCAATTCCCATTTTTGAATCATGTGATCAACCTCTCCACCAAGAACGACAATTTTGGAGTCATCCAGCATCAAGAAGCCATTCTTCAGAGTCACTGGGCCAAGGACCTTCACTTTAGTTCCAGGAGGAGTGTTCAGACTGTAAACAGCAGAGGTCAACATGGTGCAGCAAACAACTTCACAGCCTTTAAGGAAAGACTAAAAATGGACTGTTGGATGAGACTAATATGCAGACACGTGGCTTTAAAAAACAAATCAAAAATTTTCATAGTACAATTACTGCACATATTGGTCAAACTGGTTACCACAATCTGATGTCACAAAATACATATTACAAAGCATTACAGTGTTTCTGATATGCATATGTAGTGTCTGCAGTCAGAACGACCAAATAAGGTCTAGCGACCATTACAACAAAATGCTGTAATCTTTTTGAAGCACCATGGAAAGCAATTAGAAATTGAAAGAGCACTATAGACCTATTTTGAAAAACATTCCTCTGTAGAACATACATCTGAAAATAAAATTTTACCTATTAATGACTTTATATTTTTCACTAAATCAGAGGTGAAACAAAACTCAATCAGCCCACAAAATTAAATAGCATTGATTAAATAAGCAAAAGTGACTCCAGCAAACCTACAAATTTCCTTCTTGGCAGAATCAGGTTTTTATGTGGCCTCACTTGCAAGATGCCTTAAGTTTAATCAGCGGAAAAAAACATAGCTCAATCAAATGGAAGATGGGCAGTAATAAGCATTTTCAATAATTTCCCCCTGCAATCAGTAGTTTGTCTTGATCTTAAAATAAATTATGCAAGAGATTCCGTATTTGCAAAAATAAATGCACTGTGAGTGTTACGTTTCTTTTTACGTAATTTTTGTGCTGTGTTGTCTGTTCTTTCTTTAAAAAAGTTTTACAGTAAAACAGAAGCATATTAAGAAATTATCAGTTCTTAGATTCAGTGTTTTTACAAATGAATAATTTATGCATGCAACCAGTTAATAAAGCAGTAATATGTAATCAGGTTGTACATCTCATCAGAACCATATGGTACTATAGATAACCAGGCAAAGCCTCCATAATTTGTTTTTTCCCGTTAGCTTGCTAAGGGGAAAAATAAGGCTCCCATAAGGCTCCCATAAAAGGCTGGAAGCTGTAGCCGCATGCAGCTCACCTGATTTTTGTCATGTGTTTAAGCTCGATGCCCATGCAGCTGGTATGGCCATCTGTCATGTGCATGCGCAGCATGCGCGGGGCAGCATGGGACTCCTCATTGTCTTTTGGAGCAGCCACGTTCCTGAGCTTCAGCACCTGGAGGACAAACGGGCCTTCCAACTGCAGAGAGAAACCGTAAAATGACAGAGTTTGCATCATCTGAACAAATGGCAGGTGCTAAGGTGCCAAAATGTGGTGTATTTCCTAGATGTGCCACACTTAAATGCTTTAAGTATGTAATTTCATACAGAATAAATTGCAGAATTCTTATGTGTATCGTAAGTATGTAATCTCATAACATGCCACAAAACATAATAATAACAACAATAAATTACAAAATACATACATTTATCTCTGTCTTTACTATTTAAATCTTAACTGCTTTAAAGAAGATCAATAAAGCACAATGCCATCTCTCTAGCACCTTTCACAGATAATGAAATGTGGGTATATGAAAAAAATATTTTGATAGTTTTGTAACACTATCATGCGATAAGTGGAAGTGCATGTTTTCGTGTAGCTTAATTCCAAAGTTGCCTATTAGTGCCACCTGTTGGTCAATGGCAAGAAATAGTCTATCTACAATAAATGGATAAAAGTATTGGGACACCTGGCCACAGGAACCTTTATGACATCCCATTCTAAATCCATTGTCATCAATATGAATTTGGTCCCCCCTTTGCATCTACAACAGCTGCCACTTTTCTGGGAAGGATTTCCACAAAGTTTTGGAGTGTGTCTATGGGAATTTTTGCCCATTAATCTGGAACAGCATTTCTGAAGTCAGGAACTGACGCTGGAGTGAAGGCTTGCTCATAAACTTTGTTCTAGTTCATCCTAAATGTGTTTCATGGGGTTGTGGTCAGGTCACTGTGCAGAGTTCTTCCACGTCACACTTTAAGTTGCTGTTAAAAATTATGTTAAAAATACTGCTGTCATCAAAGTTCACATTTTCTGCAATTAAATGTATGTTACCATGTTAAATGTACGTGTACTTAGGTGCTGATGTTAACAAAGTAACACTGAACCCCCAAACTCACCGAACACACCCATGTCTGTATGGAGCTTGTTTATTGCACAGTCATGCTGGAACAGAAAAAGCCTTGGCCAAACTGTTCCCACAAAGTTGGAAGTAGGAGTGAGCGGTATAAATTATATAAATGGTATACGGTATAAATTTGAGCAATGAGAGAAATTTTATTATGTTAATGACCAGAGCATGTGAAAGGAGTGGTGAGAATTTCCGCTCGTAGGGTGTTGGCTCCGCACTCCATTAAAATTCATCCCGCTCCAGTCAGATCGCCCCAGGCATGTTCCGATTTGAGCATCAGACTTGCAGTGCGAGCCGTATTGGAGTTAAAATAAAGAGCTGCTCTGCGCTCCGACGCAGCTTCAAGGCACCCCGGAAGTTTCAACCTTGTCCTTAATTACGGCCGCAGCAAGTGTCCACACCAATAAAATATGCCTAAAGATGTTTTTTAATAAGTGTGTTTTGATTAATTATCATTAAGAAATTGAACCTCAGTTAAAAACGTTCAGAAATGTTTTTTAGTGTTTCCATTAATTATTATTAAGAAATCATTCACATTTAGCTTGATCGAACAATCGACGTGTTTCATTAGATAATGTATATCATCTCTGCAGCAATGTGTTTTATTCATTATAACCAACACGTTTTATGACATTGTTGATGTATATTTATCTCGGTAGCGATATGTCTTGTTGATTATAACCGTATATTTAGCTTGAAAGCGGCATGTTTTATTGATTATAACGTATATAGAATACGTATACGAATTACGTATTTAGCTCCATAGCAAAATGTTTGCTGTGCCGGTATGAACTAAAATAATTATTACCTTGAGAAATCTACAATGTTAGGATTTTTAATCTACCGATATATGCATTTATTTGCAGGGCTAGTTAGATATCACGTAGTTTACATTTTCCAGCACAGACTAAAGCAATAGCCATACAGTTGAAGTTAGCCTGTTCACGTGAATGTGCAATGTCGACATGATAATCAATAAAGCCCTGACAGTTAAGACATCGGTTAAGAACAGAATATACATCAATAATGTAATAAAATCGAATGTAATATACATGATTAATCTAACAAAATGTATTATAATCGATAAAACCGCTCGTTACGGATTCAGGTATACATTAATGATGTAATGAAACGTCGGCTGCACTATGAAGGTAAATGGAAACAATTTCTTAATAATCGGAGGAGCTCCTTACAAAGACTGGTGCAACATCCATAATATGGACATGGTTTGGATTTAAGGTCTCGGATACTGAGCAGAAGAACACAATCTGCAAAATATGCCGGGCAACAGTGATTGCAAAGAGAGGTAACAGGAGCAATCTGTTTCACATAGGTATGCACATCGGATGGTGTTCATCCGAAAAGGAATGTAGTCATGCAATTTGTCAAATTGTATTAGTTTTATAGCTTTTGGTTCTGTGTCTTTAGTTTCTGTTTACCTACAGTTTACAAAACCAACCTGTATTTTTAATATAAGATATTTTGGCAATAAAACCAGGGAAGAGTTACTTGAAAGATTTTCCGTATTTTTTCTATAACTGCTGTTTTGCACAATGAATATTCTTAAAGTAACATTCACCACTACTTTTAAATGTGTTAACAGTTTAGAATACAACTTCCTGCTGCAGTGCATTTGCTATGGGCATATATTACCCAACAGTTATATTGAAATTTACATACCAAATTATATACCGCAATATGTACTGTCTTCCGTCTGTGGTTCAAATTATACCGCAATATGAATTTTAGGCCATATTGCACAGCCCTAGTTGGAACCCTAGAATTGTCCAAAATGTCAAGGTATTCTGCAGCATTAGGGGTGCCCTTCACTGGAAGGGACCTAGCCCATCCCCTGAAAAACAGCTCAGTACCAGTACCCAGACTCCACCAAACTTTACATTTAGCAAAATGCAATGAGGCAGATAACGCTCTCCGAGTAGCTGCAAGGATGGCAGTTACTGAGTCAAAAGAGCATTGTTGACATATTATGCACCTTCGCTGTTTACCACTCAGTTCAGCATGGAATATCTAGTAGGGAAGAAATTTTATGAACTGACTTATTGCAAAGGTGGCATCCAATGACATTACCAGGCTTGAATTCAATGAGCTTCAGAATGACCCATTCTTTTTAAATCTGACTGCATGGCTAGGTGCTTCATTTTATACTCTGCCTGAATCAAACACCTGAATTCAATGACTGAGAAGTGTGTCCCAATACTTTTGTCCATACACTGTATGTATCCATCGATCTATCTATGTGAATGTATCTGCAACAATGCAAAATGATACTATTAATTTTAAAGGAAATAAACAGACTGAGAATAATGTTACATTAGAAACAGGCTATAAAAACGGCAACATCAGAATTCTTGATATGTAGTACACAAAGAGCACCGTGTCCTGAATTACTATGCAGAATATTGTAAAGTATATTATGCCCTGAGCAAGTAACAATAACCAAGAAAACATGAAAGAATGTCATTTCTAACAGCTGGCTCTACCTAGGGTAAGGCTGAATAAACTTCAGCCCCCAATGGATGTTTTTTGGAATTCAAAATTCAGCCCCCACTGGATGACTGTTTATATTACCATATGCACACTGTCTTACAAGTCAAATCTAAATAACCACCTTTTTCATACTGTCAACCATACCTTTTCAACTCTCCCACTATTGATATCAGTAGGAAGAATTTTCTTGCCAATTGGTCTCAGGTCACTCTGTGGAGATATATTATGAATATAAGAAACACACAAACATATATCCCCAAACAAACAAAAAGAAGACAAATTAACAACATTGTGAAATATGTTCACTAAAGAATCCCCCCAACTTACATTAAGCAGAAAGCTGATGACATCAGGGAGAGAAGGTTTCTCTAAGGTGCTAATACATGTTTCCATTCCCTCCTTTGAAAGGTACCTGGGTGTTGAAAAATGGCAATTTGACAATTCCGCATTTTGTACAAGGAAAACCTGACAATTCGTTATACTTCCACTAACACAAGGTTAAGGTACTATATTATTATTGTTATTATTATTATTTTAAATGCAACAACTTGGGGAAAATACGTATTTCAAAATTATGTCTAATGGGTTTCTGTTATCTACAGCTTAATCAAGCAGGCTTTTGAAGCTGATGAATGCATCAACAAATCATACAATCATAAAAACAAGCAAGCTACCCACATGATAATGCCGACCTATCCTGTCGACAAGACTCAGGGTTGCCAACGCTCACGCCTCTTGTGTGATACTTTCGGACTTGCACGCTCAGGCAGGAAATCTTATATTATTCCAAATTCATATTATTCCATTATAAACCTAAAAGAAGCTACACCAGAAGCACTGGGATAGTTTGCAAACCCTACAGACTACTTACAAGGCAATAAAACTGTTACATACACAGAAATGCAAACTTGCTTCAAATTGAAAATCTCACTCCATTCAGCTGTCTAAAGTTGGCAACCCTGCTAAGTATGTATCCGCGCGTACTGAAAGGTGAACCACTAAGCGCATCAACCATGGCCTAGGCTAACCTGGCTTTCATGAAGCAGAAGGAAAAGTTCTTGCCATAGCTTAATTATAAGAATTATTATTATTATAAAAATTTTAAATACAAAAAATAAAATGTTTCCTTCTGTGACATTATCACCTAGATAACATAGAGAGAGGGCTAGCGATTCCATATTACCTACCAGCCTTCTTTGACTAATGCTGAGCCGATGTCTTCCATTTTTCTTCACGAACAAGTTTAAGAATATCGACAAAGGCTTCTCAGCTAACAATTAAAGGAAAATAAGTTCAGCCGCCATTATTAATTTAAAAATTGTTAATAACTTATTTTATACCTCACTACAGTAACCAAAAGCATATAAACACATCGTTCAGATACACTAACAAAAAAATGCCGCCATCTTGGAAATGCGCAAAAGGTCAAAGGTAAAAGGTTTCACGTTGCGTACGAACGCGTTAAAGCTACAGTCCTGTCACAATCTAGTTCTTGTTTTGGCCCAATACTTTCCTAAAACAGTGGAGAACAAAAGGAGAAGTGCGTGACTTCACTGCGAAGGATATGTGTAACGGTTTTAGGACCTAAGAGAGAAAAGTTTTACTTTCCCTGTAGTTCTTTATAAGGCAAGCTACCTGTATATTAAGTAAATAGTAGATTAAAAAATGTTTTAGTGACAGAACCTACTACCCAGATCTCTCTAACTGCAATAATTCCCATGATTTTTTTCCAGCCCAATTCGTATAAAATCTTTATTAATTATAACTACAGACACGATATGAAAAACGTAATAATTTACAGTTCACACAAAACTGAACAGAATTTCTACGCGCAGCCAGGGAGTTGAGGGTGTCTGGTTTGCTGGCCTCAGGATTAGGTCTCTGCTTTTTGCAGATGATGTGCAAAAGCATCTTATCTATTGTGCCCTTCCTTTTGTGGTCACTGAGCACTATTGCTTCTGTTTTGGTGCAACTTATTTAAAAATTTGTTCAGATCTTCACCCTTTAAAATACTCTGCAAAGGTTTAAATACTTTTTGAGTTATCAAATAGTATCAAAAAGTATCTATAACTTAAATGGCTTTTTTTGCTACGATTTTGCAGTGCTGCTTCAGTTTTGGGGCGATCAGTGTCAAAATTATATTCATTTCCAGTGCAAAATTTGAAAAACATCCGTAAAATACTTGGAGTTCTTGTCTTCACAAGTCCAAATGTCTTCCACAGCTTCCACATAGTGCTGATGTTTCATTACCGTATACCATATACCGTAATGAAATTCAAATATGGCAGTTATTTTGAATTACAGTAAATGTCAGAAGTAAATCTCAAAAGTCATCGGTCACAGTAAGATGGCTCTGTTTTGCAGTTAGGCAAAATAACACTGAAATTATTAAAGCATATTGTATAAAGATTATAGTAGAATATACTTTATTGATGCCTGTGTAGAAAGTATCTTTTTGCCTACCCCAGTTTGCTCTTCATGACACACATGTAGAAGAGCAAGCTTGGCAGTGAGGAGCAGCTGCACATGGAGCTGGGGGAGAGGTTATGGGCTGTGCTCTAGGGCCCACAGATGTGACTATTTTGCTGAGGCCAGATTCAAACTGATGACCTTCTGATAACAGACACAAAGTTCACTGAGCCACACAGTGCCCTCCTATCATGATCAATATAATATAATCAATGTGAACGATGTTGTTAAACTATACTATAACTAATGGCATGTTGCTTAATTACATATACTTTCTAAAATGAACATGAAATGTACACGACTGAGAAGAAAATAAAGCTTTACTTGACTTGGAAATGGAGTGTTTTTTCTTCCACATGCTTTTCCATCAGTTAAGCAAAAATACAAGCTGAAGAGGCAGTGTTTAATTTCAAACTATGTGGCTCAGTGGGTTAAGCCTTTGCTCCTTTGTTTGGAAGGTCCTTGGTTCAAACCCAGCCTTGGCACATCTATGCACCCTTGACCCCCAGCTATCTGGGTGCTGCAAAAGGTGGCTAGCCTTCACAGCCAAACTTGTTCTCATGGAAAGCAAGACTAGGGGATGTGAAAAGAGAATTTCCCCATGGGGATCAATAAAAAAAGTGTTTATTATAAAATGAGAATGCTTGATGTTTTTGAATTGGATTTATTACTCAACAGTAAAGTCAACTGACTCTTACAGGACTACGCTAAATAAATAAGCCTACCAAATTACTTTGTTTAAAGGCAAATTGTAAACCTTTATTTTACAAAAGGGAGAACAAATGGCCTTTTCGAACCTGGACTCATGTCTGCAATACAATAGTGGCCTGAATATGATCATCTTTGCAATGCTCAAATGTGTCCAACAGGTGGCGCTTTAAAACCATAAATCTAATATTATTAAAAAGAGAACTCACTGCTTTCATTTTCAAATTTTTGCATTTTTGTTTGTTCATCTTGTTTAGGGGTCAAATATATTGAATACCATGGAAAAAGGAATAAAGAATGTAATAATATATAATATGCGTTTAAATGGTGAAGGGAAAAAAAAGAGTTGCAATGCATTTATTTTCTTTCTCTGCAAAATGTGTATTATGGCACCTCCCATTTTTTATTATAAAGAAAAAATCTAGGGAGCTTCTAAGTCTGGTATATTTTTCCAAACACTGGGGGCGCTGAATATATTGTAATGAACTATGAATGTCTTAAAGATTGAATGACCATCTGGCGACTACTGGTGTATAGGCAGTGTTAGAATACTTATGTTAGATACCTTATAATACCTTATGTTAGAAATATGGTTTGTTATATTGATTTATCAATTCCCATGGTGGAGTAGATTTACTAAAGTCTCATTTTTAGTTTTAAATATATTTTGTTAGCCAAAACATCTACAGCAGTGCTGCCCAACTCCGCTCCTGGAGATCTACCATCCTATACACTGCAGCCGTAATTTAACACACCTGAAACAGATAAGGCCCTTCAGTAACATCTCAGTTTTAGAGCAAACTTAGCTTCAACATAGCTGGCTTTAATATCGTGATTCTACTGAAATGCCAGAATATCTGTGTCAGGTGTGTTAAGTTACGGCTGCGCCTGAGCTCTGCAGGTTGGTAAATCTCCAGGTGCAGGGTTAAGCAGCCTTGTTTTAGAGAAACAGTAACATTAATAATTATGGTATATTCACAACCCCAAAGACAGACATTTCCAAGGATGTCTTGCAAAATTTTGATTAAAAGAAACACAACAGCTTACTAAACTGTTTGGCAATATGTTTGCTTGTTCTTAAGAAAATGCTCATGGATAGACAGCTTGTCAATAGTGCTTATTGAATAGAACCAGTTCTGTTTTGTAATTACAGGTTCTGTCAACATTGTTTTTGTTCCTTTCAACACATTCGGCTGCCTCAGTCAACACATAAACGTTAAACCATTAAAAAGTGTTTTTATAAGCATGAAAAATTGAAGACAACAGCAATCACTGATGCACGTACATATACATACATATCTCTGGAATGCCTGGTATTATGTTATGGTTTATTCCTTAACAGTTTACTATTAACAATTTACAATTCAATATAGCACAGGCATTCTTTAACTCGTAAACTTAAGAAGACAGTAATCTGTAACTAAGGTGAACCGTACTGAGTTGGTTATACCTCTCCCTCTAAGCAACTGCCACTTAGTTTGTTAGCATCTGCCATAAGTGATGAGCTACTTCAACATAACTAAAGGCCAAGGCCATTATAATGACACTTAGCATTCTTGTCCACACTATGCACCACAGAGCATGGTCATGAATGCAGACTCTGGGACTGCTAGCCATTGTAGGTGTTTTAAAATCTTTCTGGTGAATTCTATGGAATCAGAATGAAGGGACGCTTTGATTTACTCATCTTTATAGGTTGTACTAAAACTTCCTCAGACTGATCGACTGATTTATATCTATCTATCTAATTTCAGCTGTTGTTGCACTATTACTGCAGGAGGTGAAATCATCATAAAAATCACCCATTCACTTTCAGGCAATTAGAATTTGGGTAAAAGCAAAGAAAAATTATATGTAATTTATAAGATTCATTTGGAATAGGCTGTATTCATGGTGACAGTCATGCTATTCGCTGTCAGGATCGGTGCCCGTCCTACCCTGTCTGATGTGTTCCTTGCCTCTAGTGTGTTTCCCTTGTTCCCCAAACTGCTGCATAGCTCAGTGGGCTGAGCAGGTGGTTCTATTTTCTTGGGTCACGGGTTCAACGCCGACCTGTTGCCAGCCAAATTTGGTTTTTTTGTGTTCCCTAGTGTTCCGTTTTTTCCCTTTTGAGTTTACCCTCCCTGTGATTTTGGGTATACTGTTCAATTTATGCTAGTGTGTTGGTTAGTGTTTCTTAGTTTCAGTGTCTGTACACCTGTTCCTAGTGTATGTAAGTGCATGTGTTGTTGTGTTGCGTTGCTATCTACTCAGTTTGATTGTTTTGTTTGTGCTACAACTGCTGGAATTGTAATCAAGTCATTCTGTGTTGGGTGCAAAAGCTGGATTCCTGGCAACAAATAAACCAAAGGGTTTATTTTACTCAAAATTGTGAAACTGAAAACAAACCAAGATCTCTGGGAATCTAAGCAAGGGCAATGAAGGAAGCCTAGACATGAGCAACACTAGCTAATGGCCTTAATGATGTATCTGGGGAACACAGGACTGGGAGGTACTTAAATGCTTGACTAATGAAGGAGCAGACAAATGGCAGCTGGTCGTGGTTAACACAAGAGCAGAAACGAGAGGTGAGACAAACAACTATCGGGCCTAGCTTGAAAGAGCCACACATGGTGAGCTGGACATGACACTCTGCTGCTAAGTGCTTACTTGTTGCCTGCCACTGCGCTAGGCTGATGTGAAATGCTTTGGAAATGTTTTTATTTTTTTTATATATTTTAATATCTAACTAATATAATGCAGACTGAATCCAATACTTTATCTTACAAATAATTATTTATTTAGCCTCATTGATTGAATAGGTCTTTCTTTTGCATTATTAAATTATTTATGCTTGAATTATACTAAAAGCTATATGCATATTTCTTGTCATATCAGCTAGTTCTGGGATTCAAAATAATACTCATAGTTTTCTCATTTTCAGTTGCAATGAACATAAATAGCTCTTTCCCACATTATGATTTCAATGTCACTGTTTAATATTCTATTATATGACTCATATTTCAACTCAAAAATACTTTGGATATACTTTTTCTGTATCTATAGGAGTTACGCCTTACTACTTATTAAAGTCAGTTTTTTTTCCTTTGGGGTTTTATAATATGCTCAACAATATGCATTCAATTCCTTTTTGAATGGCCTGTGGAATTTGAATAGTACACAATATCCTGATATTGCTGTTACATAGACTGGAAATAGATTTTGAACCACCATAATGAGTATTGGTGCAATTACAAAAAAAATTATATTCTTAGGTAATAAAGCAATCAAATGACTCCTCTACACTCCAGATACAGAGAATTCTGAAGGTAGGCTCCTGAAACCATATATTTTTGTAGAATATTGTTGTCATCCCATTTTAATTAGTATTATTAGTAAAGGGTTAGGAAATTAATGTGTTTATCATCAAAGAATGTAAAGAATTCCTAGGTGCCATATACTGGATATTTAATGTTTTCTCCTTCACTGCACTCATTGATTAGATATATTGTAAGAGCTAACCTTAGTGATCACCATGCTAATTTCAAACTCTTGCACTATACTGTAGGTGAGCACAAGCAATGCTTGACATTTCACTCATTCTTGGATGATGAAGACATTAAGGAACGTGGCTACAAATCCACACTGGCAGGTGGTGCATATTCAGGGTTTTACCACTAAAAGGTACATTATGGTATGCATATTTAATGAGAGCAGCTAACAAAGAATCATAGTTAAAGCGACCTCAACAGAGGGGAATAATAATCTCACCACTGGTTCTGTTCGGGCCTTACAATGTGAAATGTGTTTAAATAAACATAACAATTTACAATGTTGCTTTATTACCATTGACCCATTGTTATCAACATTACATAGAGACAACAAATTAAATAAATAATCTCTTAATTATACTTTAATATTTTTATTATGTTATTGTTTTTTTATGTCAGTTGTTCTGCAATCTGTCTGATTAGACCTAGGCTCCTGAGATGTTTTTCTGCATTTATTCTAATTATTGTCATTTTGAATGTTCATATGGACACATCGACTATGTCTTTCGGGAGAGTAAACATGACATTAGTAAGTGCAGTTGTACGCGAGTTCTGTGTACTCTGTATACTTCTGTGTGCATTGGTTGCTAATAATCTGATTTTGGTCATGTTATTATTAAAAACTTTGCATTGCACTGATTTAATCTCACCAACCATATTTTCGTATGCTGTTGTTTATCACTTAGTTTATTGGGTAAGTAATAATAACTGATTAGGAATAATTTGGAGTATTGTTATTATAAGTTGAAAGCTATTCACAAGCTTTGAGGGGAAAGTGTGATAAGTGTAACTGAATGTTTAAAAAAATGATGACTTTACCTATAATTTATAAGAGTAAGAGACAAAGACTGGAAAAAGGTAAGATATAGCTGGTATTCAGAGGATATGTTCAATAATCTGTTTTTTTTACAATAATTTCATTTATAGCTAGCTATAAATTATACAAATCGATTTATATATTTGGGATTTAAAAAAAATAATTAACTGGATTTTATAGTAAATACTGAATTATACAAGCACATTATACACAGAGGCAAAGCAACTTCAGCAAAGCTGTCAGTAGGTAAAATATGTTGCTCCCTTTCTGACTGAAGGCCCATGTCCAGGGCTGGCCAACCCTGCTCCTGGAGAGCCACCACCCTGCAGAGCTTAGGTGCAGCCCTAATTTAGCACACCTGATACTGATAACCGGGCCCTTCAGAAGCATCTCAATTAGACTCAGCTATGTTGAAGCAAAGGCTCACCGAAATTGGACAATAGAAGATTGGAAAAATGTTGCCTGGTCTGATGAGTCTCGATTTCTGCTGCGACAT